>JAPZDV010000006.1:3914547-3960794 GCA_029814665.1 Acanthurus lineatus | reverse complement strand
CTGCTTGATTTTTCTCTCAAAATGCATCAGATTGATGCTTTTAAATATGAAATATTCAAAATTTTCTTCCAGGGGAGATGCCCCACGGACCCCACTAGAAGGGTCGTATCTTTCTCACCTTTTTCACCCCTGACCCGTTTTCATGCCTGTAAACACAAGTAGCGCTGTGACACGTAGCCTCACCCTTTTCTTTGTGTGTGTGTGTTTGCGTGAGTGTGTGTGTGTGTTGCTAGATGTCCGCTTTTGCACACAGCACTGAGTAAATGCCAGCTCTGCTGTTTGTGTTGGCTACTGCTTAATACACACACACATACACACACGCACGCATGCACTCACACACACACACTAACATATAAACATGATCACATTTTACACCTTTTTTTTAATGCTCCATCTCACCTCTCACCTCAGCTGATGACCTCACAGGTTCTGGCTAGTTTGAGTAGGCCTGCACTTAGTCACGTCCAGACAAGATGAGCCTCACTGGACAGTGTTGGCAGCTCAGTTGGTGATTACCAATAGAAAAGGTGGATCTCATGCGCTTGTTTATTGATTAATCATAGCAGAGTCATTGCTAATAGAATCTGGATGTTTTTTATTAATTTGTCAAAGCATTGATATAGACGATACTAGTATGTACAGCAGTTTGTTTTAAAAAAGTGTAAACAAGTGTCATCGTCAGTCATTTGATCGATTTACCCTCACACCCTATAAGGCCCCCTAAAAACTGTAAGATTTTGGTAAACCAAATTACTAAGGTGAATGCAGAAGCCGATCCTGCTGCAGACTATGGGAGTTTAGAAATGACTTTCTTCACAACTTTTTGTGCAGTCAAGAAAAGCAAGGAGGACCATTATTTTTGTCTCTGTGCATGCATTTTAATTTCAAGCTGTTTCAAAATGGAGTTTGCATCAGAGGACTATGCATTTCCTGTACAACAGAAACTCATGCTCTCTGCATTCTTGTGCTATAAACACTCCTTCCCTCCCCCTGTGCCCTGGCATGACGTGGAGTATCTGTGTGATTAATGCGTAGCAGCAGGGAGTTCCCTTTAGCAGTGGGGGGGGACGCAGAAAAGTGATCCCAGCCCAACCTTTATACCTTCCTGGACAGGAAAAGAGCGAGTCAGGCTGGTAAATATTGCCCTTTTGCCTCCACCTATACTCCCTGTCCTGCAGCTCTGTGTCCTCTGGTTGGAGATAAGGGTGTACATACACATTCATACTCTTAAAAAACAAATTGAACTTTCGCTGTGCAGTTCTTTTTTTTTGTCACAGTGTTTCCTGGAGATAGTTATTTTCGTGGCTACGTAACTTCTCATGTTAGCCACAAGAGTTCTGCTTTAATGTTTTCATGTGCGTCAAGGTTTGAATGCCCACATAAATGTTTGCCCAGGCTCATCCATCTGTGTTCATACTTGGGCTGGTCTGCAGCCAGTGGCCCTGACAGCACCATGTGTCTCCCTTGCCTCAGGGGTATCCCCATTTCCGCAGGATTTCCAGGGATTCCCCTTCATATCCTGACACAGAACTTCCTATTTCCCTTTACAAACACACACAAAGAGACATGCACACATGCACTCATAAAAAGTGTTACTCGTTACTTATCCACACATGAGCTTAGAGGAAGTCAGTAGAAGAACACACACTTGTGCCACTACCACTGAGTCACATGGATCACACTGAGCCTTGTTTCCTTGGAGACCACGGCGGATCAGACGGAGGAGGAAAACTGACCACAGATGAAAGAATAACCTTGTTTTATTTCTTAGGCCCCGGTTTGTGTGTGCTCTGTGTGCTTTTGTGGAAATTATTGGATCTTTGAGCAGTGATTGTTGATTTGTTCCAGACTAGTGGAACTGAGTGTACTGAGCTTTATTCAGGCCCAAACTAAAGTTAGATTCTGTGAACAGAAATATAGGAAACAATGGGCAGACTTGTGCTATTGGTGTCCATTGTTCAATGAGGAATTTGATAGTAATTTCAGAATATTTTTTTTAAACTTCAGTGCTTTGCTTCTGTCCCCATTTGCTGATGCAGGTTTAAGCTGTTTATATAAGGCAGAAATGGAACAAAACAGTCAGAAACAGATTAGTTTATGAATGTGTGTGGAAATTGTAAGTTAAAATAGATCTTCTCAGTCCTTGTTGATTTGGCTACAGCTTTTGTTACTGCGGGTATCAACATGTGAGTCTTAATACTGCAAACACTCTGAGCAACTTCTCTGTCACAGACAACAGAGCAGCAACAGGGGGGATTCCCTGAGCACTTGGTGTTAAACCCAGAGGTGGTGCTCTACACCTTGTGTCACGCACCAATTTGTGCCTGATTCACATTCTCATTAGCTTGTGTTGGATTGTCTTGCCACTTTTTTGATTAGCTATCTAGCTAACAAATCTTTGCCTTCACCTACAAGGGATGATATAAGTTTGGCTTAAGGTAGAACAAGATGAGTGATACAGCATTTGTTACATGCATCTAGAGTTTACTCTTTAAAGGATTACACAGAGAGTTTAATACCAGTAACATTTGTTGTATTTGAGTATTTGAAAATTTTAAGTCCCCACTGTCTGAGAAAATGAACAATATTGTCCAAATGTTAAAAATGACCATATTTGAGATTTTCTGATGCATTTTAGTGAACAATTGCATCATTTTAGTTAGCTCAGTTTGAAGTTGCTTAAGCAGAAAAACTCAAGAATATGCTCCAACTGAAATACTTCAAGTATTTGTACTTGGTGTTGCTGCAGTGTCCCATGTAAACAGTAGTTTGATGTGATTGGGTGTTGCTGTCCTGTTGCGTGCCTGATGCTGCTGTTTCACTGCCTCGGCTAAGTCTCACTTGCAAATGAAGCTTTAATCTCAAAATGACTTTTTAGTCAAATAAAGGATTTATAAATGATTGCTGCAGGAAACACATTACCAGTTTCAGTTTAGTAACTTAATACAGCTCTGATACTGTGTTAAGAGAGTGAGCAGGAAACCGTAAAACTGATCAGATTGTGATAAACACTGACTCTGGCCTACATGCACGCATTTTTTCTCAGAGGCCCTTCTAATTGGGATTTGAATCTTATGTTAGAATATAGACTCTGCCTCTAACACTAAAAGTACTGCAGCACATAAATAGATAATTACAGAATGTAAATCTGTTTAGTGGCTGTTAGTGAAAATTGCATATCATAAATACTGTCGAATCTAAAACAGAGTTTTATTTGATCAAATTCTTAAGAATAGAACTTTGAACAGACTTGTCTTGGATTTGGTGTAAGTAATTCCTGACATTTTTGCCAATGCAAAAAACCACAAGTTAAGTTAAGTGAATGAAACCTGATGAGATACAACTTAAAATCCCCCTCTCAACAGAGCCAGTGTGTATGATAGTAAAAAAAAAGAAAATGTCAACACTAATGTGACAAATTACAAATGCAAAATTACATGTTCTCACAAAAGCTATAATCTTAGAGGTTATAATCATTATTTAGTATGACAGTTATTTATAACTGACTTTCATCATGTCCAGACTAGACTTCATCACTAGACTAAATGTAGTAACCCTGTAGCTGCAGTGTTGTTGAGGGATAATTACACCATTAAAAGGTGAAAATGTACCTTTTAGGTTTGTGTATATGTGTGAGGGAGACAAAAGCTACCTCTCATCTCAAGTCTGCTATTGATTTTATGACACACACACAGGCACACATGCACACACACTCACTGGCGGAAGAAATCGAGGTAAGTTTAACCAAATAGCTGCTTCATTAATTCTTCAATCAGTCAGTTTAATGGAGTTTCAAACAGAGTTAAGTTAGGTCAATGGGGTGTTTTCCCCTCTGTGTGTGTTTCCTGTTTGCTGAGCTTAATTGCCAAGTTACTATAAAAGCTGAACATTTATTCAGATAGGGTGTTAAGAAGCTCAAGGAGGCTGTGGACTGTGACTGGTGATGTATTTCATTCTTATAAACCACCAGCCACAACGCTCCATGGGTTTCGTCCACATATTAATATTACCGGCACGTTGTGAACCGCACTTCCTGGGGGAATTTCAGGAGGAAGATTTGCTAACAAAGCAGTCAACAAAGCAAGTCCTTGGACAGCTGTGGGACTCCAACTCTTTCTCCTGCTCTGACTTATGCTTTGTTCTCCAGCACTTGACTGGAAAGTGTTTGACTGTGTGAATGACTGATGAGGCTTTACATCAAGGTGTGTGAGCAGTGCAGCTCCCATGTCGCCTGCGTGTATAGAAACGTTAAACAATCTGGGGAGGCTGGTAGTAAGTAGGTGCCTTCAGTTGAAGAAAGGGGGGGGATTTCTTGACTCTTGATCACAGTTTGGACTCCATCTCTCCAGTGACCATTTTTTCTAGCAAGTATTTGATTTGTTTTTTTGTGTTTTTCGGAGCAAGTCAAGTAACAAGGCAACAGTAAATGGTCTTTTGGTAGCAGTATCTTATTTCTTTTCTTAGTATTTACAGAAGATGCAGATTTCACTGTTTATCAGAAGTGTGTTTTGACACCATGGGCCTATGTGTGAATTGAAGCCGATGCTACCATGGTAGTTAGTCACATTTGGCAATTCCACTGCTGAAGATGCACTAATATCAGCACCACAAGTCTAAGTCAGCAAACTGTGACAACAAAGGTGTTATATCACCACTGTGGGCACATTCAACCTAAGAACCTGCCTACACCTTGCAGCTGCCTGTGAGAACCAGCTTTCATAAAACTGAACATTTTAAAGATTAGCCTCTCAAAGCATGATGTTCAGCTTAATGCTTTAATATAAAACGTACCTTTTAAAAGAACAGTGCCACATTCTTTTGTATACAAATGAATGTCTAAATTAATCAGCAATAATATGCATAATTCAACACTCCCACAGGTTTTTGTTTTATAACCTTTTCTGGTCTCTGAGTAGCTTACTATACTTAAAATATTCTGCTTAAAATGCTGTGCTCTTATGAATGTACTCATACACAAAATGAAAATATTTCAGATACCCTGTGCAACATTTTATAAACATTTTCATACATGCAGTGACTCAGTGTCATTTTATCATGTAAATTGCATATAAATACGCATATAAATATTCTCTATGTATAGTGAAAGACTAGGAAAAAAAACATAAAAAAATATATTTGTGTGGATAAACAATTCTTGCCCAAGCAACATTCTGACTTCACTCTAGTCATTATTATTTCTGCCTTCTCTGTAGTAAACAATTAGCTAACCATACTGCCTGTCTTTGTGTCTTGTGTTTGCCTTTTCTGCTCCAGATGTTCGTCGCAGACAAGTTGGAGGATTCTCACTGCAACCTTCATGAGTTCTCTATAACTGGATCTACATACGCCCCTGAGGGACAAATGTAAGTGTCATAGTTGGAGTAAAGATCCGTTACAATTATTCTGATAAAACTTTTCCACCCTAATACCTCATTAGACATGTATGAATAATGCCTGTGTGCTTTTCAAAATACACCAAAGTATTTTAAATTGAACTGAAATTTAATTCCATCACCCTCTTTCCCTCCTCTTGGCTTTGGTGGAGTTCCTAATAGCTTTTTTTTTCCTTAAAAGAAAACAAAATAAAATATAATTAGATGTAGTCAAGCAAACTGTGATGTGGTCTGTTGTCCAAGATTTTGTTAGATCTGTGCTAATGATTCCCAAAGAAAATGTTTCTAGCTGTACTTTATGTGTTTCTATGGCAATTTCTGCAATAACCAGGGAAAAAGTAATCATGGATGCTTCTGCTGCATATTGCTTTGTCCGCTTATTACTTAAAAATACATTCACAATAATGATGTGAAATCATTACACCATTGCACCTCAGATACACTTTCTACCTACTGCATTGCATAGCAGCTTGGTGATAATAGTGGTGGGGTGCAGCGTTAACTTGGATAAACTGACAACATTTTGATCTTTGTCATGTCAGAATGTTAAAATAATTTTAAAAAAGTGCTTGTGGAGGAATATAGGTAGGTGGTTAGACATCACTGTAGGTAGGAGAAAGCTTCTATGGTACAGCGTGTGTGCATGTTGTTTATTTTGCTGGTCGGTGAGTACAGCATTCTGACTCTGCATGAACCTGTCGATTTCATAACAGCAGAGTGTGGGTTATTGTGTGGGAGCTTCACTAGCAACGGTTGCAGTCTCTACTGGGAAGGGATCCATGGTTGTCATGCAATCAGCTCTGCTTTTTCACGCACATACTCACACACACACACTTGCACACACAAACACTGTTTACTACTGTACAACCACTGTTTCTTCAGTCAACTTTGGAATGCTAAACAACTGAATGTCTTTCTTGCTC
Organism: Acanthurus lineatus; assembly: GCA_029814665.1. Classification (NCBI taxonomy): domain Eukaryota; kingdom Metazoa; phylum Chordata; class Actinopteri; order Acanthuriformes; family Acanthuridae; genus Acanthurus; species Acanthurus lineatus. The sequence goes on along the minus strand of JAPZDV010000006.1, from coordinate 3,954,478 downwards.
GTACATATTAATGAGGTTGCTGTGTCTGAGGTGCAGTGAACTGTGAAATGTTTGTTTCCTTGTTTTGCTATCGTGAGTGACATTTGTGTATGTGTGCATGTGTATTTTCCTTCCAGACTGAAAGGAGACAAACCTGTTCAGTGTGGAGACTATGATGGACTTTTGGAATTGGCCACTATATGCTCCATGTGCAATGACTCTTCCCTGGACTACAATGAGGTGTTTAACACACACAGATGTGCACACATATGTACAGATGTTTTTGTAGTTAGAATTTGTTCTGCTCCTCCACACCCGACATCCTTTTAAAGCTTCTGTGCTAAATAAACCATTCTGTAATAGACAGAGCATTGTTTAAGTTAGGCTGTTAATGTCCTCAGGCAGTAACATTATGAGCAATTAGTCCATAAAATGTAGATTTACAACACACACACACATACACACACATAACACAGAAAGCCTTCTCCTCTTATCTTCTTTTAGTTGAGCTAATTTTAATGTGAGGTATGATCTTTTTCTCTGGTTTGGATTGCTTTTCTCACCTCTTTGTCATCACCATGGTATCATGGTAACCGTGCTGAGGAGGGAGGCCAGGGATAAGACACTTCTCAACTCCCATGCATCCTCCCAGACTAACTGTCTCCGCTCTCATAAATAGTCTTTTTTTGCAACCATTTTTATATGTTTTTGAATAAGGAGCCCAAGTGTGAGATCAAAGTGTGCTAAACTGGTAGAGAGAGGGTGGCGGAGCAGCCGGGTGCTGGTGGAGAGCGAGATGTTTTGTTGCCGTCCATGCTCAGTCACACCAACGTGTGGTTTGCCATTACTGCTTCTTTTCACTTACCCCACATGTCAGCTGGCAGGGGGCACTTACTTAAAAACCTTTTGCATGTGTGACTCATTGTTTGCAGAGGAAGAGGTGAATGACCCACAGATTTGTTCAGAAGACATTTCTCCTGTCATTTTGAAGAGGGGCGTCCATATTTAACAACAGTGTAGGGGTGTAAGGCTGATCTGACTTATAAAGGGGTTTGAAAGGAGTTACTCAAGCCTCAAATTCTAACTGAATCACTTGGTTTCCACAACATACTTTGTGAATTCAATAAACCGTTTTTATGTATTTTACTCTTACAGGCCAAAGGGGTTTATGAGAAGGTGGGTGAAGCCACAGAGACAGCTCTCACAACCTTGGTGGAGAAGATGAACGTCTTCAAGACTGATGTGTCTGGACTCAGCAAGGTGGAACGTGCTGGATGCTGCAACGCGGTAAGCTACATGTGGAGATGGTGAATGTGATATTTTTTTAAAGTTAGAAAGAAGTTAACTTGCCAGGCTTTGTGCTCAAGGTCACAATTGCAGCTATTAGCATAAAACACCCAAATCTGCAACCCAGACGGTCATGGATCAGGTTGCATTTTTGGTAATGACTTGGATGTAGGATTTGTTGAATGAGGGAGAGGGTTTGTCTGGTTCTGCTGCAATCCAACAACGTAATAAGTTAAATCAGTGCAGTGGTTTGGTGCTGTATGAGGTATTCAGACAATGTCTGAGATCTGTGCAGCGCTCATCTGAACTCATTCATTCTTCTGCAGTGAGCATATCCACTGCTTCAACAACTGGTATGTCTGCTGGAGGCTTTGCACTTCTCAGCATGAACAACCAATAAGACTGTAATTACTCTGCTCATTATACCTTACTGTACTCTGCCTGGCTGTGGGGACGAAATAATGACCTAGTGTGCCCCATGTTTGTCCAAGGTGATGTTTAACACTTAAGTATTGTTTTATCCAGAGTGACTAACAAAGAGTCGACAGGTTAGGGTTTAGTGTCTTACTCACGGACAGTTTAATAAAGCATGTTTGGATTTAAGGTGTGACCATGTGATTGTTTGTTTGCATGAGATTACGTCTGAGTGACCAGTGGATCACTCAGCTGTTGTTGGTGTAGCAGTGCTGATGGGCCCGTCCTCCAGTGTGTCGCAATCAGTCACCTCTGGTTGCGAGCCACTCCACTGGAGATAAAGGTCATCAATATCCCTGTTGGTCTCACTTCAGGAAGACTAAATCTTGTCAGTGACAAACACTGTGAAGTCTCAGATGAGAGGAACCTTGTACTGATAGAAGTCTGAAGGGTAGAGAAGCAAAAGTCTGATTAAATGTTTATAAAGTTTTTCTAATAGTGCACATGCTCAATAGATATGTCAATAAATGCTTACTAATTACATGTCTCCTCCGCAAGTGTTAGATAAATATTTAATATGAGATGATTTTAAATCTCTGCTGCTGGGAATACACAGCTACAAAATTGAGTAAAGAGGAAGAGAATAATTTGCCATCATGCCACTCCCAGACAAGCTGTCATTATTCTCCGTGTTTGATAGAGAGGAGGTTTGTCACATTGACAGATTTGAGGCCAGCCATCACAAGTCCTGTGACAGGGTGTGTAAACATCACAGCAGTCTGACTGGACAGAGAGCATGAGCAGTGTTTAACTCTCAGGCTTCAGTGTTTACTGGGTTCAGCACACACTATGAGCTTGAGGGACACCTAGTGGTGGGACAAGGCTTGGATCCCAGTTGAGATATTACAGTGTGTAAGAAACAGGGATGTTTTCAGGCTGAATTTTCTGTTTCTGCAGTTATTCCACAGTCTGCTTCTTTGTTAGAATTTCGCGGTTGTTTTTCACATACTTTCAATTTTTTGTTGCTAACCATCCTCAGCCAGCTCTACATTGTTATCATGCTGTTGTGCACAGACATCTGAGGCAGCAGGCAGACATTAATACATGTGGTTGAGTCTTGGTCTAAAGCACCATCCTTCAGCTGTCACAAGCTCAGCCAAATCTCTCAGTCACCCACCAGCTGCCACCCTGACAGATGCCCACAAATACAGCTACTTAGCTCAAACTCCAGCTCTTTGTCACTTACTTATTTTACTCTTCCTTGCATCCATCAGGTGATTCGGCAGTTGATGAAGAAGGAGTTCACCTTGGAGTTCTCTCGCGACCGCAAGTCCATGTCAGTCTACTGCACCCCCGTCAAGCCGGGCTCCCAGAGCAAGATGTTCATCAAGGCATGAATAAATAACACAATCACAAAAACACAGACATACTTCTCACTGTTTTTATTTATCATCAGTGTTGACTGATGTTCTCTTGTTCCTCCTCTCAGGGGGCTCCAGAGACTGTCCTCGAGCGGTGTCTGTACCTGCGGGTGGGCACAGGAAAGGTGTCACTGACTCCCACCTTGCGTGAACAGCTAATGTCCAAGATCAGGGACTGGGGGACAGGCAGGGACACACTGCGCTGCCTGGCTCTGGCCACTCATGACTCCCCACCACGCAAAGAGGACATGGACTTGGAGAATTCCAGCAAGTTTATACAGTATGAGGTAGGACTGTGGTGACGTCTCAGCTTAATCTGAGAGAGGAATATTGTCAACATAAGCTGTTCTTTTAGTCCTCCCTCTTTAAATATAAATCAGCTTTTGAAAATGTTTCTTTCTACCAGCACTGTCTTAAAGTTGCGGGTTCACTTGCCCTCTCTTTAACTTTTTCATTAAGTGAGTTATCGATGTACTGGAGGGAAGTTTTTCTATTACCTTGGGGAAGAGTAATGCTAGCTGTTTCACTGTTATCAGTCTTTATACCAAGCTAAACTAACCATCTATTGCTGTAGCTTCATATCTAACAGACAGATTTAGAAGGGGCATCAGCCTCCTCATTTAGCTCTTGTCAAGAAAGCATATTTCCCAAAATGCCGAAGTATTCCATTGATGTCATCTTTGCTGTTGTGTTATCTGTTGTTGAGTCACAGTAGCAGTCACTGAATCTTTATCCACGTAAACAGCAAGGATGAGTACTGCAGCAGTTAGAAGACTTGACGTTTGTGATAGATGAGTTTCCCTGGAACTATTCCTTTGTTGCATAGAAAGTAAATGGTTTGATGTTTACAGCATCAGTACAAATAAAAAATGAAGAATTCATTTTTTCTGAACTAACTTGGGGATATATCTATGTGCAGCTCAATTCCTCCCTTTTTCTGTTTTTCTTTGTTTCCCTTCAGTTGGGTCTTACATTTGTTGGCTGTGTGGGCATGCTGGACCCGCCGAGGAAGGAGGTGATCGGGTCAGTGAAACTGTGCAACGAGGCAGGCATACGCGTCATCATGATCACAGGTGACAACAAGGGCACCGCTGTGGCCATCTGCAGACGGATTGGCATCTTCGGCGAGGAAGAGGACGTGACAGGAAAGGCCTACACAGGCCGCGAGTTTGATGATCTGCCGCCGGATTCCCAGAGAGAAGCCGTCAAACGGGCGCGATGCTTCGCCCGCGTCGAGCCAGCTCACAAGTCTAAGATCGTGGGCTACTTGCAGTCATTCGATGAGATTACTGCCATGGTGAGGAGCAGTGATGCTGCAACTATTCTGTTCTTTCACTACATCTCCTTCCTGCCTGGCCCCCACCCATCCTCTCTGCTTCCTACATAACACACATTATATATGTCTTTTGTTATATACTGTACTTCTTTATGCCTGTTGCAGGGCAAAAAAAAAGGCCTTATCTCCTTCCCTCAACTGTGCTTTATTCAAATGACTTGTAGAGATGTTGAGAAGAGGCCAGTGAGGCATGACATGTTTCAGGTCTCTGTGAGGCTGCTCTCTCAGACACTGCTATCAAAAGCTGTCATCTCTGGCCTGCTTCGCTGCTTTCTATCTGACACGCGTCTCAGAAGAGGGGTTGATCGGAGGGGAAGATGGGAGTGAGGGAGACAACAATATCGCCATTTGCCTGTCAGACTAACTCCGCCATTCACTGCTGTCTAAAGCCGCTTTAGGCCCTGCCATGACAGATTAATATATCTCACTTGCTCAGCTTTAGCTTAATCCTGTCTGGATCTGAGGCGATAATGAGACTTTACATAATGAGGTTTATTTTCAATCATTGTCAGTTTGTTGGACCCATCATGTAAAAGAATAATGCTCCCTAAAAATGTAATTTGGGCTCAGTATTTTATGAATAATCAAATTGAGGCAAGAGTAGTGGCAGAACTCTCACTTTTGTTTTTCTGTGACATTTAAGTGACAACACAGCACTGTGCCAAAGGAGTTATTTGAACATTTATTCTTCAAAGAGGTTTGCTCACTTTTTTAGCCCTGAAAATGTCTCTCTTACTTCAAAGAAGTTCTTAATCAGCTTGTGCTGTCTAGAAAATATGATTCTGTTTGCAAAAAACATTGAAAAAAGAATCTTATCAAAATTCTGGGCCTTGATGTTGGAGTTTTCTATCAGTAATGTTTTGGGATTGTTTTCTTATGATAGGGATTGAAATACAATCCTGTGACTCAGGTGTTCTGATGCATTAATGACACATACAACTCTTTCTCCTCACAGACAGGAGATGGCGTGAATGATGCCCCAGCCTTGAAAAAAGCAGAGATCGGCATCGCCATGGGCTCCGGCACAGCGGTGGCCAAGTCAGCGTCTGAGATGGTGCTGTCTGATGATAACTTCTCCACCATAGTGGCTGCAGTGGAGGAGGGCAGGGCCATCTACAACAACATGAAGCAGTTCATCAGATATCTCATCTCCTCCAATGTGGGAGAAGTCGTCTGGTGAGGAACGGAAACACACAACATTCTTTAACTTCAATCTGACGCCCTCAGCTGATGTTTGTGTGTCCTCTCACTGTCTGTCTCCAGCATCTTCCTCACAGCCATCCTGGGTCTCCCTGAGGCTCTGATCCCAGTCCAGCTGCTGTGGGTTAATCTGGTGACTGACGGCCTTCCAGCCACTGCTCTGGGCTTTAACCCCCCTGACCTGGACATCATGGACAAACCTCCCCGCAACCCCAAAGAGCCTCTCATCTCTGGCTGGCTCTTCTTCAGATATCTAGCCATTGGAGGTAATATTAGCTCTGACCTGAACAAACTACTGAAAATAAATAAATCTGCAATGTGATGGCACAGTAAACCGGATTTAAGTTTCTGTAATATCATGATTTAACACAATGGAGAAGAGTAGGATAATGCTCTAAAGTTTTTTTTTTTGCTCTGCAGCCTAGTTAGCTAAAATGATTCGTGGAATTCTAGTGGACAATACAGCTAATAATAGCTATGTTTACAGAGACTCAACAAAGTTAGCTGAAATTTATGCTGTCTGCCTCCACAAGTGCACAGAAGTCCCTCATCCTGAATATTACAGCATCATGTATGAATTATTTATGGAAGATTTTCCTACATACACATATACACACACTCTAACTGTGTAAATACTGGATTTAAAAAAATGTTATTCATCAGCCAAAACGGATTTTGGAAAGAGATCTGTTTAGGATTTCCTAATCTCTAAATTATGATCAGCGGAACAACTTAATGCATTTTCCACTCACTGCCACGAGTCCTTCACCTCTATCAGCTGTCAACCGGTCCCACACTAAAGTCTAAACTCATGTCAAACCAAACGCCAAAGCTTTAATCAGAGCCCAATAAAGTCTTGTACTTACCATAAAAGAGCTGTAAACACACAGTTACAGTGTGAGATTTCTTACCCTAAAACAAATGTTTCTGCCTCTCCAGTTTCTGTGAAAAATCATCATAATACCCGGTTAATTTCCTTATTATTTGGCTTCTGTTCAAAGCAAAGGAATCTTATAAAGATGTAGTCCAGAAACCAGTTTCCACTTGGAACTAAACACCATCCATATAGAGTGTATTTAGAAGAGTGATTTCTGACTTCTTTCTGTCATTCCTGACTGCTCTCTATGACCAATAACATCAGGTGAAAATGACATCTCTTCCTGTTTTTCCTGCAGGATATGTGGGTCTTGGAACAGTCGGCGCTGCTACGTGGTGGTACCTGTTTGATGAGGAAGGCCCACAAGTAACTTTCTATCAGCTGGTGAGATGCGAAACATTGTCCTGCTCAGTCTTCCTGTGTTGGGAAGGCTGCAGCACAGTCCCGTCCACAGAATGTATTTTTTTCTGCTATATTTCATGATGTTCCCCCCTCTCAGCTCTCTCTACATTCCCTGCTGTCAGACACAGTAATATTTGGTGATCCCAGCAGTATACAGAAATAGAAAAGGAAGTAAGACCCATGTGGTTTGATTGAACACAGGGTGGGAACAAGGCCAAGGTTCTGCAGCTGTTCCCCCATCAGATCTGAGCTTCATCAAATCAGGTCCCAGAGGTCCTGGTGTCATCCTGCTAACACACACACATGCAAGCGCAGAGACATGTGCACACACACACTTAACGGCTGTCTGTCCCTCTCTGCAGAGACACTTCATGCAGTGTACAGAGGATAACCCCATGTTCCAGAACATTGACTGTGAAGTGTTTGAATCCCGTTATCCCACAACCATGGCCCTGTCTGTGCTGGTCACCATCGAAATGTTCAATGCACTCAATAGGTCAGTCATCTTCTGTTTTGATTTTGGGGGAAAATGTCCCTTAAATGTCACAACTGTCAAATATTTATTTAAAAAAAACAAAAAAAAAAATGCAGACACTAACAAGACAGAACTCCCTCTGAGAAGAAAGTGCACCACTGCGGCAAGGAAAACAGCATGGTTTCCAAACAAGAAACACTCATCTATCACAAACGTCAAGTCTTTTAACTGCTGCAGGACTCATCCTCTCTGTTTATAAAGCCCATGTATTTTAGATTCTGCATTTGGTTTTATATTAGCTTAACCACACCTCAAGAAATGGAATAGTGCTTATTTGGAGAGGCAGAACATAAAAGGAGCAGTGGTATGATGGGAACACTCCACATGTTTTTTTCCAAGATTGCTAATGGAGCAAGTCTGTCAGTGGCTCCTGATAGAAACAGATGCTTATGTCTCATTTAGGAAAGAATCTAAGAAAGAGAGGGTTTAAATAAAGATCTTCCCGACCAATGAAAATGTTATTCAAAGTCAAGACAGACTGTAAAACTGTCAGAGGGGACACATGTTTATGTGGTTTTTCTCTCCCATTTAAGGAAGCAGACTCGCATTTTGTGTTATAATTGATGACTTGCAACTAAATTTTAATTAAATGTCAGCTCTTTTCTTTATTGATTGTACAGTTATCATTTTTTCCTAAGAAACTAAAAGTATCTTCTGTTTGCCAGAATTGTTTATACAATTGCTTCCATGTTTAGTCTCTAAATGTCAAGTTGAGCTGCTAACTTGTCATCATGTTTAGATCTTTTGATATTTTTCACCGCCAGCTTGTCTGAGAACCAGTCCCTGCTCAGGATGCCTCCCTGGGTCAATATTTGGCTGCTGGGAGCCATCATCCTCTCCCTCTCCCTCCACTTCTTAATCCTCTACGTTGAGCCTCTGCCGGTGAGTGCTCAGCTATGGAACGCACAATAATCATACAGATAATACTTGCACAAATAATAGTTTAGCATGATCATCTTTGACAATGTTAACATGACAGTTGTTTCTAACGGGGAAATTAAAAAGTGTTGCAGCCCTGAGAGCTCAGCACACTGTGACCTGAGAAAACACATCTAAATACACAAAACATCCCAACCTAATGACAGCCAAATACAGAACCCCTCAGGGTCACACAGTCACACACATGAGTTACACAACAACAGAAGTTTCCAGGAGTCATTGAACATGGTGGACTTCTGTGCAACTGCAGCATTTCTGGAATCAGTTCTATTTTCCAAATCTGGAGCACTGTTTTGTATTTGCTTCTTTTGTGTTTATTTGTTTCCTGTCTTTGCATCATGTTTGTAAAAAATGCTTCATATGTCATTATTTGCTTGTGTTTTGTCTTCTTTTTTCCTGTTTGTTACCTGAAGTTGCAGTGCATTGAGATGTTAGAAAAGTCTTTATTACAGTGTCTAATGATGCTCTGCCTACCATCTGATGCAATAGTAGTATAATATCTGACTTTTTCATTTCCTCTGTCCCTCAGTTGATCTTCCAGGTGACCCCCCTGCGCTGGTCCCAGTGGATCGTAGTCCTCAAGATTTCCATCCCAGTCATCCTCCTGGACGAGGCACTGAAATACATTTCCAGGAACCATCTAGAAGGTATGTTCAGCTTTTTTTGTTCACTTTTCCGATAAATTAACCCACAGAAATTCAGGTGCTCTGAGTCAAAAATGAGCCAGTTCTGAGAAATATTTAAATTTGGTGAATGTCCTTGTGTTTACTGACAAGTTTCCTCTGCTCTTTTTTCTCTCTTTCATCTCTCATTCAGCCTAAATTCTTTTAATCTCACCTTCTGTGAAAAGGTACTCTATTTCCAATCCCTTCAAGCCTTCTTCTCTCTCCAGTAGAAACTCTTAGCTGTAGATGGATGGCAGAGGTTATTTAGTTTTATAATGTTGTTAATATTTTTTTGGTCTGTCCCCTGCAGGTGATGAAGAGAGGAAATATCGGAGGAGATGGCAGCTGAAATAAGACCTCTTCCTCAACACACTCCCACACTTTGACACACGCCTACCCTCTTCCCTTTATGAACTAGGAACCTTTTCTCTCCCCTTTCCTCCCTCCCCACTCCTGCATGTCCAACAGACCACCACGAGAAATGAGCAGTGGCTTGCATGAGAAGGAGTGTGCGAGACAGAGAGCATGCCTGTTCCTGCGAGCACGGCTTCTGTATGTGTGAGTAAATGAGCACTGTGTTTACGTGAGTGTGTATGTGTGTGAACAGGTAGCTGCAGGCTTGTCTTCATGGTTGCAAAAAGCAAAAAAAAACAATAGCAGAAAATAGGAAGATGGGGTTTTGCTTTTAGAGGGTTTCTGCTCATTGTTTTTTTTTCTTTTTTGACTGTACAATACAAACAGTGGTGCAGTAACTGGACTTTAGGGAGGGAAGGAGAGGGAGGACAGGGGGAGCCAAGGTTGGTTATACTGGGTGGGAGGGGCGGGGGTTTAAAATTGAAAAATAAAACACACACACAGAGACCGAAAGAGAGATTGAGAGGCCTGCTGTGGAGCAGAGACTGGTGTACACACTGGCAAACAGAAGAGCATCAGCAGGAACAATGGAGGCGGGATGACCAGTGTGGAGAGCCATCGTACATGTGTGTGTGTGTGTGTCTGGAGGTACTGCCCTGGTTTCTGCCACCCACACACACCCACTCTGCAAGAACACGGCCTTGTCAGCACAACACATTTGTATCTCTGGCCAGTTGGTAACAGCGCTGCTCCTTCATGTCTTTGTCTTCACTCATCATGTACAGTCAAACTCCAGTCGGCCGTGTTATTTGCAGAACTCCTTTTCCCCTGTCTTGCTCTCTCTCTCTCTCTGTCTCTCTTTCTCGCTCTCTGTCGAGGAGGCAGCTGTGGGCCCATGGGGTGGGATGGGGGTGGGTCAGGAAGTTATCAGGCTCTCTAGTTAGGGTGTGGAGATGTTGCTCCACCTAAAGGTGTGAATAGCTTTACGCTGCTTGGCCGCTTCTTTCGGCTCTTAATTCGAGGAGCTGAGGTCAGCTCACAGACTTGGTTAAAAAAATAAATAAATAATTAAATAAAATAAAAGCTAAAGAATTAAAAATGTTGAACGTCAACCAAACCAGCATATCAGTAGAGTAGTTGTCAGCCAGTCCAGCCAGCTGGTCCTGTTAAGCCTCACTTAAATGTCCATGTGCTGTGCTGCTGCTGGAGTTTTAGCTGTCAGAAATCTAAATTAAATGTAGATCTGAACAATGGGATGGAGCTCTGTGACATTCTGTGCAGAATAATCGTCTTGGAGCGTCATGTTGTCGATCTCCCTTTAATTTATGCAGTTCTTTCTAACCCTGCACCAGCTCTAAGGTGTGTGTGCATATAGCCTTACTTGAATTAATTTGTCTAATTTGACTCGATACAGATGACGTAGGCTTAGTTTAAGTAAGTTAAGGACTGGCAACTAAACTGCTTGATTGTCTTAGTCTCACTTGCTCGTGAATTATTTATATATTAAGTACATTTAACATCAATGCCTTATACAAGCCCACTGCACCTCCACATGGAATATGTGGTTGAAATGAATGTGTTTTCCGCTGACCTTTAATTACCCATTTAGCCACCGCCACTGCTCTCGCTCATACGTGCCCTATCGGTGATGCTCATTCTGACCACATGAGGTATAAAGACTCTGAATGTCCACCTTGTTCGAGGCATGTTTGATAGGAAACTCCTTTTTTGTTGTGCTTCGTGCGCTGCTCCCTCAGCTCCTCCTGCTCTCTCAGTGCTTTAGCGACTCACTTGGGTATTGTTTTTTAATGACTAAATAGTAATGTATTTGACTGAATGAACCCACAGGGTTTGGATCGTGTCTTTAAGTCTTAATTATGGGTTTTTTTTGTTTTGGGCTTCTTGGTGCTCTGTGGACTGGGTCAGCGGTGTGTTTGGTCTCTTGTTGCTTCCACATAGGAAAAAGGATGATGTGCACATTTTTTAAAAAAACTTAGTGAAGGTGCTGGATCAAACACAGGAACTTGGATCTGTGCACTCTGTCAGTTGCTTCTAATTAATTAAATTAAGCTAATTTTGATTACAGATATTTTCAAGGCAACTATTGTCTGATTAAGATATTTGTGCAGTTTTCTTTCGTTGGGAGTTACTGACAAACTGTGCAGATCTTTTGCCTCTTCTCTTCCTTTTCTCACTTCTAGACCTGATTTCACCAAGCAGAAGTGATTCCTGCTGTTTGACATAGAGCATGTTTTAGAATTTAAGGGAAAAACAGTCCATAAACACCCGCTCTGTAGTTGTATTCATTTAGCCTGTTGCTTGGTGATGTTTTGTACTCCAGGGGATATCTAGCCACATCTGGACGGCATTACATCTTTAAATCTAGATATTTCCACTTCCACATGCTCTCTGGGGTCACTCTTACAAATGTACAGAAGGAAATCATTCACTTAAGCAGAAGCTGGTGAAGCAAAATGAGGAAAAATACACTAAAGAGTTCATTCAAAACCATCACAGACACAAAAAAAAAAACTCCTGAGAGGCTTTGAACATCACAGTCCAGTGACCTCTGACATTGTGAGAAGACTTGAGGGTGGAATGTCACTCATCATTTTATTCCAGAAGCTGGATTTTATCTCAAGTAAAAATTACTGGCTTGGCATTAATTATACCAAACACGAAACAGCTTTTATGCTCAGTGGCTTCTTCAGTTCTTTATTGAGCTTTTTTTCCCCACCATCATGAGAAAATGTGGCACCTCTGCTCAGACCAGCAGACCTCCTGTCCCTGTCCCAGCTCTCCATGGCTCTGTAACATTCTGGCACTCTGGCCACCAGGCACTATAGGTCTGTATAGCCTTGTTATTTACTACTGAATCCTCAACTCTGTACAGAAGATGAGAATATGATCGCATGGAACCTTGTTACTGTAATAATAACCTATACAGTATATAATATTTAATTTTTTGATAACTTACATCAATGACAGTTACTTACCAACAAACGGACAGACTTGCGAGAAAGCATTTTTATTTTTTCTTTGAGCACATGGTATCTAAGGATCTCATTTTTTTTTGTTTTTGTAGAATAGAAAAGGTTGTTTCTTCATTGTTCCTGTTTGGTTTTTACAGTTGCTGGGGTTTTGTGTCTTTTACTGTAGGGAAAAAGAATATGATGTTATCATGTTTAAGATAGACAAGACTAATGCTTACGCTTATTAACGATGAGGACGCTGATCATGTCAGCGATGGCTACCCGGTGTGAGAATGTTCAAGAACTTGTGAATGAACTGTGTCTGGTTTACACTGAGCGATAAGCAGTGATGAATCCTGGGTTATGAAGTTTTGACTGTACATTGAAGGGCTTGGTGTGGATGCAGGCTCTAGAGACCCGTGACAATCCTTTACGGTCTGACAACTCTTCCAGCGTGGTGTTCAAAGTCCTGTACCATCTTTAAAAAATAATAACCACCCTTATTAACAGTGAAGGAGTTATCAATAACATCTGACCAACAGTTCCCCTTTTCTCTGTCTGTAAAGACGAGTGAACAGTCTCTGGAGCCTGAGTTCCACCTCTGAGAAATTAAAAGGATTCTCTGTATTGCCTTGTTAATATTAATTGTGGACACATAATTTTATAAATGACAAAGACGTGGAAATAAAGATAATTTATCTTGTTATTTATTCAGAGTTTGTGTTTTTTTCACACAACATTTTTAAAATGAGATGCCTCTTTGTCTTTGAACATTTTTTTTGGAACTGCTTTGTGCTAAAGAAATAGTCCCTATAAAAACTGTTGTTTAATCTGAAATGACTTCTGATAAGTTTTTATGTAAATTTTTAGAGCTTTATGAATCCCAAACAAAAATCCTTTTAGAGGGTTCAGAGTGAGATATCTCAAAACCCAGTTACTCAGGATAGACTGGAAATAGGTTATGTTTTCTTTTTGTTTTCTCTTGTTTTTTACTGAGATGCAATGCCAGAAATAAATGATTTAGTTTCAAGAATAAGTCACACACCAAACACATTTTCACAACAACAGGTGCATACCCCGAAAGGTGTTGTTTTCCCTGAATTTTTCACGACAGAGTTTAGAGCGAGCACAATTAGAAAGCTGCTGGATCACAAACCTAAATGGCAGACGGCAGAAGTCTGACAAACAATCTGTCAACACACTGAACGCACAGAGCCACTGAAAGTAAACAGAGCAACGTTTGGATCTGACAGATCCTCGTCAAACATCAGAAAGCTGAACAAAACTTATACTGTAAAACACAAACACATCAGTCATCATTCAGGCTGCTGTCTGCATGAATGGAGTCATGTGCTCTTTGACTGGACCAATCAGAAAAGGGCTCTCTGATACTTTTGTAGGGGAACAGGACAAGCCTTTTTCATCTATAGAAAATATTAAGAAAAGTAAAATACAAAACATATTTGTATTCAACATATTCAATCTAATGTATCATAGATTCAATAAATATGATATATGAACCACATAAGTAATCAAAAATGGAAACAGTAATTCTGATGACCCATCCACATAAAAAAAAAAAATACTTTAACAAAATTATTTTTTTTTAAAATAAACAAATGACTAAAGTGCAAATTAGCAATGAGCTAGCATTTGTATACAAAACTTTTTATACAGCCAACAATAACATACTGGTGTTGAAAAAGTCAAATCTGATTCAAAACAGTTCCAATATCAGATCATAGACAACACAATCAATTGCATCAAATCAAAATGCCAGACCTGAAAACTTTTAACAGTGATAAGCAGAACTGGAAATCAGTCTGAAAAATGTTAGTCAGGCTGCCAAATGCTCCTTATCTCTAACTGTAATGATAATCTGTGTGCACAGATACCTTAAATAAACTGAGAGGGTTTTTATTTAACTTTCTTGCCTTTATACAAGAGCAATCTGCTTTCGAATCACTGGACAACATTCAGCACACTAATAATAAAGCCATCATGTACATAAGAACTTAAATACACAAAAATAAGCAGATTAATGAACCTTTAAGTTAAGGAGTTTTTTAATTCATAACTCAATCTAAACATGTTAAAATATGCAAATACCCAAAATGATAATTACACAGACAGTCAAAAACCAAAAACAAACTGTAGGCTACCTGTGAGAGATTTACTATTCAAGAGACAAATAGCTTCAGGGAATGTATATTTTTCACAGCCCTCAGGTTTTTAACAGAGTTGTCTGTTTTCTTTTAAGAGAGGAGCTGCTGGGTGAGAGTCAGCTACAAAAATGTGCCTTTTGATGAAGCCAGACTTTCTAAATTAGAGACTGTGCAGCCAGCGCTGAGACTACCAAACCAAACTGTGATCAACTTGGCACACTACAGCAAATGTCTACACTTGGATCAAAGCTGTCTTTCAAATGCCAAATAACCTGCGAAAACCTCTGCTATTATCTCTGATATTTACAACTAAGTCACCAACATTTGTGCTAACAAATTTCCTTTTTCACGTTTATCAGTTTCCCTCCCTCCTCCCTCCTTGTTAAATCTATTATCAGTTCTTTAGTTTTTCAAACTTAAGATATTATACCCCCCCACCATGCTAACCAAGCTTACTGACCTTGAACATGCGCTTAACATGTGATTTCATACTGATAGTAGAGTCAAACATGTTTTTACACATAAGAACACACCGTCATTAGGAACAGTGAGTTAATACTGCAAGCAGAAAACTCTTACTGTGCTTCTTATTTCACAACTGTGTAAACAAAAAGAACCAGAAATTATACATTTTATATGAATTATTTCATCCGTGCATTTGCAGTATCACAAAATTTGCAGAAGTTGATTCAATGAACAAAAAAAAAATTGTGTTTGCATTGAACCTTTAGGACCAGCAGGGGGGGATGTTACACCATCTTGTCTGTATGTATTAAGCTGTAGGGTCATATCAGGTTGTTTTCAATATACCTGTCTTTCTGAAGTGGAAGGAGTGGGAACTTGCTTTGTTGTGTTTTGTGTGATGGAGGCCACCCGAGGAGTCTTTGCTGCTTCTGTTTCGTGCACACAAAAGCAAAAACATACAGATCCTCGACTTTTCCATCACACAGACATCCCTCAGATCTTTAAACTAGCTGCCTAAACACATTCATATGCACCTACACCTGCCTGTCTGACTCCCTATTACCACAGAGCCATAACCACTTTGTCATGCTTCCTCAGATCTCACATGTGAGAATGCCACACACCCTCCCCAGAGGAAGCCCCCAGAGGGAAGGCTGGATCCCAAAGGCTGCAGTAAAATAGAAGGGGATCTCATTAGTACCAGCCCGTTATTTCCACCCTGAGCCTCAGAGGGATGCAGGACAGGGAAAGTCAGCAGGGACACTGTCCCAGTGAAACACACACACAAACACACACCCAAACACACACACACAAGCCAAGGACAGCAGCTGAGAAAACGGCTTTGTAAAATGACAAACTAATGGAAAGGTCACACAGGGGAGAAAGGTGTTGGGCTAGAATTGGGTTTTTTTATGAGTTCCTGTAAAAATGACAATTTCAGTGCTTTTTTGGGGTTATTTTGCTGAGATAATAGACAAAAAAAGAGTTATAAAATACTGATGAAACACACAAAAAAAGCCTTGACATCAGGGACTTTGTGCAGGTGAAATAACAAGACCCCGGGGGGCTTACATTTAAAATGAGCACAAACAAAGTCCAGACTGAGTTGACAAAAAGATCCAAAAAGCGAAGACTGAAAGCAAAAGGGCATTTTTATGACTTTTCCTGTTTTTTTTTTTAAATCTCCCTCTAAAATTCACACTTTTCTCTGCTTTTCTCAATGTGACAACTGCTCCTATTGATTATGATGAGTTTAGCCTCTTAGTAAACATATCTCATTTTCATTAAAGCCTCACAGAGAATGGATATGTTCTAACACAAGCAGCACTCACAGATCGTCATGCCTGCATTGAACTGGTCTGCTGCTGGTCTTCCTGTGAACATACAAGGCTCTGTGGTGGCTGATTTACAGTCTGACTCATATGAGAATAAATGCAGGCAGCAGCTCTCTGGGCACGGATGGGGTGGGGTGGGGGGCTCTCTGTGGACACATTTTAAAAACTGCCATGAGACTAAAAAGGCTGGAAAAGCCTTTAAATTTGGGAGGTGACTGTGCTGTGAGGGAGGACATTCTGCCCCTTATCCCATGGTGTCATGCAGTGCTGTGCCATGAGGCTGAAGCTGTTGCCAAGAAGCTGAGTGAACTTGCGATGAACTTCCCCAACAGCTGGGACACAACTCTGGGATCCGACCCTCAAAGACTGCAGCACCCATGGAGCCACTGTCTGCTGATAGTCTGATATACTGTGCAATGTTTGACTGCAGTTACATAATGTGCTACCTGTATGACTATATGTCTCTCACGCTATTTTATCCATCTTTTTTTCTACATTTTTGAGGGAAATGCTGTGTTTTTTACTGCAGTCCAACTACAGTGCTTTAAAAATAAAAAAATAAGATTTGCATTCCAAACATATGAGTAGCTTTAACAGTCTAATAGTTGGTGGTAGACTGATCTACCCTATAGTAACACAAAGGGCTTCCAAACTTCTCCATGCCAACGTTGTCACAATGCTCAAAATGTTTAAAAAAACAGCATGCAGTACATTCATACTGTATGCAGCCTCTCGCTGTGGCTGCTAGTTGGAGGAGGAGATTCGCTTCAGATTTTTTGCAGCAGAGCCATTTTTCAGTCAGGATTTTAGTTTGCTTGTCAGATATTTTCTTTTTGTAAAACTGTCCATTTTTGTGTCTCAGTACTTGTTAGTTTAATTAGAGGAGCAGAGCAGCTTTGTGGCAGCTCAGATTGTACCAGGTCAACACCAACAGCTACGAGGTTCGGATCACCTGGTAATTAGAAAGGAGGCCATGGCAAACAGGACTGAATTTTTTTTATTAAGAATGGTATCTTGTAATATAAATGGTAATAATTCTAGTTCAATTTTATTTAATTTATTGATTCATTTTTTAGCATTTTCTCTCAACTTCCCTCCTATATGCTGAGCCCCCCTGGTGGACCAGGGCCCCCACTTTGACAATAATGGATAGTTTACACACACATCGTAAGGTGAAATGCTTAGTAGATAATTTAAGGCTAAGATGAATTGGTAACTGTGTTTAAGTGTGGTTTATATTAGCTAGATAATTCCAAATCATGCTCTCAAGAAGACAACATTTTACATTAACTCAGCTAACACATGTTTAGAGCATTGAGAAACAGGATTGTGGCTCTTGGGGTTAAAGGAAGATTGTGTTTTCTGTCGCATATTAAATTTAATTTCATTTAGAGCATCCGAGTCATGTGGACACATGCCTGCACATGTCAGCAAGCTTGAGTCTGTTAGTCCTCCACTGGCATGCAGTCCATCTACATATTAGCTTCTTCTTGAGTTTGGATGTTGTAGCATGTCCCCATCCTCAGTTACGAGCCGCACAGTTATAGTTATATAAATTACAGTTTGTCCTCAGGTATCACACAGTGCAGTGTGTTATCATTTGTCTCCCTTTCATCCATCACTGTGGTCATTCAGCCCAGACAAGGTCCCGCAGTGTGCAGGAATGAGGACACACAGCACAGGAATGTGTCATATGTTTCATTTATATTGAACAAAAAAGCTGCCGTACAGAGGGTGAGCAACTCTATGGCACACAGTAATGCTGGTCTGAGACACTTCTATCTATGTACTTAAACTTCTGTTGAATATGAATACGGGGATCAGGATGTAGAAACTTAAAACATCCCAAGGGAGAGCAAGTTGGTGTTATTTTTAGGAACATTAGTTAGTTGAGTGAACTTGTGAAAAAAATATATCATACAAATGATCCATGCAAAGTGTTTTATAGGTCTCAAACATCACTCAGAAAAATGTCTTAGCTGGCAATGTGATTTCCCCTCTTTTTTTTCTCTCTAATCCTGTATCTGTAATCTGTCGCTCCACTGGAGCTGCTCAATGTGTAACAATAGGAGACTATGTACATTATAATTCAGCAGGCAGCTCTTAAGTGTAAATGTATGGATGTGAGGTAAAGTACAAACCACTCAGTAAACATCTCCTGGGAAATAAAGGTTAAACTTCTCCCTGCAGAGGCTTTAATTGATTGTGATCGCCATAGTTGATGAATATATTGTCAACGACATGTTCAGTATAGCTGAGTGAGTAATTAATCAGTTACCCTCTGCAGTCAGAAATGACCGCTCTGCTTATCTGCACTAATTACTGAGACGTTCATCTGACTTTTGTCAGTTGGGAAATGATACAGGAAATGGCCAGTGGAGGCGCTAGTTTCGCTCTATGAATTTACTATCTGATAATCCAATCTGTATGGAGAAGCAGTGGCCTATAGAAAAAAAAAACACATGTGGCATATGTGGTTACTAAATGCGTAACCATATTCCTCCACATTTAATGCTATTTGTTATATGTAAAATGCAGCAGTCCATATAACAGTGCAGAGAATAATGGCATGATGTCAGCCAGGGTGCGGGAACAGGGCGGATCTTAGGACCCGTGGTTGCATTTGTGGTCGAATAATAAAAGTTGGGGTTTTCCGTGCGCTTTCTACATGCGACAATCCGGACCCAAAGTGTTCAGTGAGCAGCCCCCCGTGCTGCTGTGTGCACATTGCAGTGGTGCAACAACATTGAGCTGCGGGCTATGTAGCTATGCGTTCAGCCACTGGGTGTCTTCACTCTGTGGCTGCACTGTAGACAACACAGGGTAGTGTGGGCTGGTCTGTCCGTGTTTTCCGGAAGAGAGGGTGTGAAACATGGGACACATCTCAGGTCAGCAGCTGATCCTGCCACACATATAGCGTAAAGGCTCACTGTGGTGCCTCCCTGTTAGTCTGTGTCAACAATCATCGGGTGTGAGCAGAGTGAATCAAACAGGCACCGTGCGTCCAAACGGGACATCCCTCTGGAACCCTTTGACTGGATCACTTAAAGGGGCTCAAACACGCCCGTGCGCTCATTTGGGTAAGTGAAACTTTTACGATTATCTCGTTTTTAAGTGCATTATTTCAGTGCTCAGTCGTTGCTCGCGGTGCCAGCCGGTGCTGTGTGGATGTGGGGAATTAAAGCAGAATATGCAGTTCAGGTGTTTCCTCATCGTGGTTTGATTGTTGTTCAGTGAATCGCTCAGAAGGAAGGATCCACCGCAGTTGCACTGGATCCTAACCGCTTAACGTTCGCGCGCGCACGCACGCACATTTGCACCATGGAAGTGGAGGCTGCACTGAATGCACCATGCGTGCGCGTCAATAATGTGCTATTGATCTGTGTCATGCACCTGTCGTGAAATGCTGTTGCATCATTTTGGTCATATGGGACTGAACTGTAGTGTTTAGCAAACTGTCCGCAATCATTCCAGGATTATTCAGGATATTAAAGGACTCTTTTTGTTAATGCACGTTTGTCTGATTGGATCCCAGGTTTCCCCCTGTGACCTTTAAACATGGGAGATGGCTTTGGAGCTGAAATAAATTAATGGAATAATCGTTTCACAGGAAATTAATTACCAACATATCTGGATGTTTATGAATAATTTAGTCAATTATTGAGCATGAATGCCAAACATTTGCTGCTTTTGTTGTTTTAATATTATAAATAGAATATGTATTTTGATTTTTTTATTTTTGTTGTTTTCAGATTGAAAGAAATGAACTTTTTATTGACAAATTGATCAAATAATAAAAAGCATATTTGACTTTAATTCAATAATAATGATTGTTGCATTCCAAAAGAAGGTGTTAAAGAGCTGACCTGTCTGCACATACAGTGTGACCGCTGCAGTAAATGCATAGTTGAAATGTTGATCCTATTTTCATGCAATGAACTCATTAAGTGGACAGTCACACAGGGTTTTATAAGTAAAAAACAGAGAGAGCGTAGTTTTTCAGTGCACTAAAGTGGCCTGGAGTCTAATTAAAAAGAGAGATGGCTTCATGTTGGCCATAAGTGGTGCTCATTCCACCCTGCTAACAAGTTGTTTAATCCCTCCTTCATGAGGCACAGGGCTGAGTTCTTCCTTTGAATTTATGCTGCACCTTGAGAAACTGCGAGTACATGAATGACACGCAACAGATTACTGCAGGGTCTCCACTTTGGTTTGAAACCTCTGAATGCTGAAATAGTAGAATCTGCACACTGTTTGTTCAGCAAAGAGAAAACCAGGTTCAGCTTTCAGTTGTCAATTGACTTTGACAGTAAAATTTAAAAAGGCCAGTATTTAATATGAGCTCTGCTTACTGTCATGCATGATGTTTTTGTGAGTGTTGTTGCTGAGCAGTTTAACTTCCCTCTTGTGGGAAACTTTACGAGCATTAAATACCAGAAATGGGACTGAGATACATAATGTGACCATATCAGGACTAAGAGCATTTAGTCATGTTGTACCTGCACTTCTTGCAGCGAAATGTGGTTTTGCCAGTCATGTATTAGGAGAGCAGAATGCAGACTGTGTGGAAATGTTTTCTACATTGCCTTTGGCTGTTTTAAAAGAATCATTCAGAATTGATTTTGTTTCTGTTTTTGTCTCGGTGGTTTTCCTCTGAGGAATCTTCAAAAAATGTACAATCTAAGGTTAATTTTGATGAAATAAGGACTAGTTTTTCATTAATGTGTCAAGTCAATTTTTCATATGATTGCATGTTTTATATTTGAGACTGGCTTACTCATTAAAATTTTTTAAAAAAAAGCAACACTAGTATCACTTCTGTTCTCTTGCCCACTTTTCTCGCTGAATGTGCTGATGACTGTAACCCCCTCAACACTTCTTCACGTGGGCTTTAAGAATCATACCAGAGCCAGCTACTGAAAAAGAGGACATGTCAACAGCTCTCAGCTCCTTCAGACCCTTTGGGAAATCACTTGAGTAAGGCGCAGGAGAGAGAGAGAAATTGGTAGTGTGTGTGTGTATTTAGGTATGTGTATTCTTGTGTGAATGTGTGCAGGTTTGTGTGTGTATTGTTATAAATATATTTGTGTCTTTAGTATATGTCCTAAACTGTCTTACATGTGTAGGCCTGGACATCTTTCATCCATATTCTGTCATGTTTAGTTAAACTGTGAGAATGAGAGAATGAACAGGGAGTGTCTCTGCTCTGCGACTGGTGTGTACTGGCTGCTGAACACTGCGGTGCCCCGCTGCTTCTTGTATTGCAACAGTTTTCCTTCTTCGTTTATCCCACCAATTGATTGCAAACACTTAATCATTGCAGAGCTACATATAATTTGCAGGAAGTCCTTTTGTTTGATAGAGTCGAACCTTGCTTTAGTTCAGCATGTAACTGCTTGATCCACCTCACAGGTGCAGGCTGCAGCTCTGGAGGCTTTGTGTGTGTGTGTTTTTTTGCCATTCAGAGAATTTTACAGGCACTTAATCTGAAAGAAAACAACATGAAATAGACCTGTAGGAGTTAGGCATCAGCAGGGTCTGATGCTTTGATTGTACATCCATTAACTGTATGCGTGACAAATGTCACAAATGATGAACTTAAAGGCAGCCTATAATTAAAACAGAAAGGCAATTTTATTTTCCTTCATTTTTTGAAGACAGCAGGCGTAATGATTTATGCTGAAAAACATTCTCAGGAGAGCAGCATAAAACAGTATTAGTACTTTCACAGAGAAGTGTCCCTCACTTTTAATGTGTGAACTGAGTTTTCCAGGCTGGAGTGTTAAGAGGCTGTGGAATCCGGAGAAGAGCTCTCTATTTGAAGCCTGACAGGTTTTTATGCCACAGCTTTGAGAAATAAGGAGCGACTGTACCTGCCGCAGTGTTTCTCTCACAAAGTCAGTACTATCTGTGCTGCATCCGTCACTCCTCTGTGGAATCAGCTTTCAGTTCCTTGAAGCTGTCAAGGTGTGTTTGTGAAGCTTTGCTTCCATGGAATCACTCGCGTGTGTGTTTTTGCAATGTTGTGGGGTTGATCAACACATCAAGTTAACAGTGTAACAGGCAAGCTTTCCGTTTGTGTGGAGTTGACTGACACAAAGCGAGTTGCTCTCTCTGTTTTTGCACCACAGCAGTAAGCTAAAGCTCCTCGTGTTCTGTGGCATATTTTCAGATCTGGCTCTTTTGGTGGTCTACATCCAATCTACATAACTTCAACACGGCAATTTGTCTCTGTGATTACCTTAAAGGGGCAAACAAGGGTTATTTCAAATATTTAACAGAAAGCCTGAACTTTAAACTGATGACATGGAATTTATAAGAAGAATTTAGTACTAAAACAACTGTAGGATTAATGGGGTCATCCAATGTAGGGCATATTTTAACCTAATATTTCCGAAGTTTGGCAGAAGAAAATGCAAATTGATGCATGTTTCCATCCACTGCTGTTATTAAGATAATAGGAGTTGGTTTATCGAGATAAGCAGTTGGTGGCCCAAGTTTTTCATTTTCGATGTATTATGCCACTGCAGAAGAAGAGGATTCAACATAGTGATTTAAAAAGTCATCTGCAGATTTTCACTTATGTAACGTTCTTTCAGACTCCTCCACTTGCTACTTAGAATTTTCTATGATTTGTCAAAGCCTTCGTCTAATATTTGTTTCTGAAGCCCTTGATACATGATGGCATTTCTTTGTTTTTTTCCCCTCTAGCATAGCACTTATGTGTGTTTCTTGCATTTATTGAGAGTGTTGCCATCTTATTATCATTCCACACTTAACTGATGTTTTGATTTTTTTTATTCATCCACTTAAGTGAAAGCAAAGGCTTGAGTGACTAAGTTATGTAAACGGCTTAATTTTTTTGCTGTTTTTCTATCTCATCATTATTCGTGAACTTTCTGCATTTCTGCGCTGTGTTTTATCCACAAATTGAAAATATCCTTGAAAACTTATTGATAAAAAGTGCACCCATTAACATTATATTTTATTCACACATTCATTCTCTTCCTTGGTAAAGTAGCACCATCATATAGAGCCATCAACAGGCTGAAGCTCAGATTTTTTAACATTTTCTTTTTCATTATTGCTAACAAATACTAGCATGCTAACAAGCTATAGTAAGCTAATAGTGAACATTTTAAACATTTAACCTGTTAACACTTAGCATGTATGTCATATATTAGTCTTTAAAAGTTAGCATTTGCTAATGTTGGCATGCTAATACCACAGATATGCTAAGCTGCAAAAATGGAGTGATGTAGTGCTCATTGGAACAACAGGTAAAAATTGAGAGAAGCTCAATTTTATGGAAATATCCTCCCATACAATGCCACTGACAACCAGGTGAGAGCCAGAGACACAGAAACAGAAGCACAGAGTTGTTTACTACAGTAAACAGTTTCAAAACAGTGGCTGGAATTTAATCAAGCACAGATATTAGGCTGAAATGCTAATCAGTCTTGCCAGAAGCACAGGCATCATTGTTGTACTACAACAGTTTTGGCAATGCATACGGCAAGATAAAAAGAAAACTGTTATGTACTTTTTACACTGTGCAATAGGAAATTAAAATAATCTCTAGCTTTTTTTTGTAAGGTCAAAAATATGAGCAAAATATGTAAATTTACACAACAGACCCACACAAGGCTACAGATTTGCAAGTGGCCTGTGACTTTCTGTATTTTTTATCTGTGATTTAGTCTTGATAAACTTCATAAACTTCTCAGTCGGCAGCATTATGGATGTATACTGCTAATTGCTTGACTACACCTTTAAAAAAAATCTTTTTGTGTCACCTTCACTCTTACTTGCTTTTGACTCTGAGGAAGCTAACACACTTCACTGTGCAGGTAATGGCATGCATACTTGGACGTGCAGAAACATGTTGCATCATGTATCTCTCATCTGTCATGCTTTATCATAGGAAACACATGATAATAAAATACAGAAGAAAATTGTAAGTTTTTACACCAGCCCAATGAACAGCATGAATCTTGCAAACGCACCAAGTTTCATTTTAGCCAAACATTTTGGGTGTTGAAACACCCTTAGAGCTGTAAAATATAGCAACATTTAGCTTAATGGATAGATGATCAAAACATTATTTCCTTTCCTTGTCCAATTTTCCCAAAATTAGTTGATTTTTTTAACTTTTAATATTATCCAAACTAATAACACTTATTAATACTTTGGTTAATGACCAAATTCCTATTACTCTACAAGAACTTTCTCTTCAGAGTCAGCTATAATCGCTGTTTTGCAAAGTGGTAATTATTAGCATGTTAGCAACTAAGATGACAAATAAGATGAACGTCATACATGTTATTGCTATGCTAACATTGTCACTGTGAGTATGTTGGTATGCTGACCCGAGCATTTAGCACAAAGTGCTGCAGTGCCATACAGTCTCACAGAGCACATAGTATGGAAAATAAACCTCCTGCCATTATGACGCCTCTCACTTAAGTTTTTGCTTCTATTCCAGAGGGACTCAAATGTCAGCTACTCTAAAAAAAAATAATTATAACCCTGAAGTGAGATAAGTAATTTTCTCATTATTTGGGTGTTTGTGGTGAGTGGATACATGAATTCAATTACAGGTCCTCATTAGTTCATACTGAGCCAGCCACACAACCACATCTGCATATTGGCCTTTATTATTCAGAGCACAACCAGTAAGGACTTCGGGGGGTTGTCAGATCTTTGAGTTAACCTCATCCAAGTCTAGCCAGCACTCAACCCCACGTCCACTTCTCCAATTAACCTGTGAACAAGAGAGCATAAATTAGACATTTGCTGGGAAAGTACACACGTTAATTTGTATCAGAAAATGTTTATTAGAAAAGCATAGAAAAGTAATTATTTTTGCCTTCTTATTGCTTAGTTGAGTTCTTAGCCTTATATAACAGGTCGGATTTGATCATCTTACTGCACAGTCACTTACACAAATTCTTATTAGATATTTTAGTTTTGTATTCCAACATGACCACTACTTGTTTAGGCTTTGAATTTTTAAAGGTACTACACTATATCAGAGTGTTTTTAGATATCCTGAAAGAAATATTTCCAGGATTGTTCCTGTTGGCCACAAACATGCATTCATCATGCTTTAAACGCATGTAGCAGGTATAAGATATAACTTTCAAGAGTAAGTACTTGAGGTTACATTGCCTGGTCATACAATGTAGCTGGGTTTTGTGTGTGAGTTTCGATAACCTAAAATTATAATCTGTGGTACTTCCCTGACCTAATTTTGAGGAACATAAAGAAGTCACAGAAAGCCAAATCCAGCAAGTAGAGAGGGTGGGGGTGGGTTAGCTTTTGAAAGCCAGTGGGCAACAAAATCCTGCTGTGTTTCTGCTTAATAAATCTAACAGCTAACAGAACAATTAATTGACAGAGCCTTGTTTTATGATAAAGATTAAGCAAAGATTCCATCCTTGTCATCTTTATCATAGAATAACATGCCAGATCTTTGTCAGTTTTGTCTAATCTAAATTTCCTGTTAGTATGTGGCTAAGGTGCGGGTGTTATTCTGCTGTGTGTCCCCAGAGCCCTGCTGTTATTTCCATATGGCTGGCTAACTGAAATAATTGATGGCTGGATGGGTGTATGTCTGGTGAGGCTTGTCTCTGTGCTGTCCAAAACTCTTCCTCAAACCCTGACACCGGCTTTTCCTCTGTGGCCACTTGTCGCAGAGGACTCCTGGGTAAACCATAGACCGTCAGAGCCTTGCATCTCTCCAGGTTTGCAGCCAATCTTTGCTGGAACAATCATTTCACTTTCCTTCTAAAGGAACAGTGTAGAACAGTGTGCAGAAAGTTATTGATTTTAGCTTCAATAAAATAAAAATAGTGCTTCTCTCTGAAATATCATGTAAATGCCCACACATTCTCAGAGGCTTTTGCAGTTTGCCACCCAGCCCACATGTGGGAACTATCTGATACATACAATAGTAATGAGATATCTTTGAACAGATGGTATTTTCTTTGTTTACATCTGACTCGAGTGATACATGGATGGACTTGGTTTAATTATGTGGATACTTTTTGTACAATAACCAACTGTGATGCACACAGCAGGGTGTGTGCAGCATTTGACTTTGTATATTCTTATGGTGCAGATGCAGCTTTGATGTATTGCAGTTTTTGTTTTAAATCCCAAGTAGAGCAAAATCCTGGATTCAGTCTTGAAAAATGTTGCTGAAATCTGTAACACCTTTTTATTTTCCATCATATGTCATCTTTTGCACAAAAAAAGGAAAATATAACCTCAACATGTTCAATAAACACAAATTTAATGTCAGGAGTTATAATGGTAAAATTATCACTGCTACATGCTTGTCATTTTTCTGTTGACCGGCTACTGAATGTCAGAAAGGTGGGTTTTTTTAAATGGTGCCTGTCAGAGAGACAAAGCAGAGGATGAATGCAGCCTTCATTCCTGAAGTATTGGATTTAGTTTTTGTCTTTTGTGCCCACACAGTACACCAGGGTTCAGACAAGCCCTGCATCCTAAGCAGTCCATGGAATCCCATACAGTATGCTGGGGCCTGTAACAACATGCTATGTCTCCTGTGCTCCCTGAGCTGTGCCAACATTAAGTCACTAAATAATAAATTTTAAAAAATTTCCCTCATTTTCAGCCCCTATAAATGAAATGTGCAGTGGTGGTGGAGGGGTTCTGGCATATTATCTACCAGTGCTTTGCAGTGACAGCGTTGCTGGGGGAGGAATCTTCCCTCATGGCTCCTAAGACAGGTTTTTGTGTTTTCAGTGAGTTCTGCCAGCTTAAGAGGAGCTGCGGGTAAAATCTCTGCTGACAGCACTCTCCTCTGTATGACATGCTTTACTATTTCTGCTCAGGTCCCCTCGCTGTGGACCGGTATAAATTTCCCTCTGTGTAGATGATGGAATAGCATGAAAGAGTGGAGCTGGTAGTCCTTTTGATGAAATCCTGTAGGAGTGAGAGGCAGAATCTGACCCTGGGCCAGCTGACACCAGTGCTCTCCTTTTGAGAAAGCAACCACTTTTAGTAAGCAAACTGTTCCTCTTCTGGAGAATCGACCAACCTTGGCTCCTCTCTCCTGGCTCCTGCATCCAAATTTCTCTTTGTAGCTTTGCACTAAGATGGAGAATAAGAGAGTCTTCAACGCTGCCGCCGACATTATTGATGAAGGGAGAAAGAGGCTCACAGCTCAGAGGACTGAAACTTTTGAAGGATCTGGCCCTCATGCTGTGAAGGCATAGCCAGCTTACTAAATGGAAAAATTGAGTGTTGTGTACTGCATTACAAGTCCTTTTTTATTGAGCAAAGTGTGAGGATGCTTGATTGTACTTTTAGTTGTAGCAACTCTATGTTCCTCCTTCACAGCCTGAAAAGGACAAATTAATATTTTACTAGTAACAAAAGAAAGTTGTGCTGTCATGTTTGTGTTTTAAAAAAGGATTTTGTAATTTCAAAATAACCTTTTTTTCCCTCAAACCATTAATATTGTCGAAAAAATTAAAGGTTAAGAAGCTATGTGCTGTATATTCTATTTGGTCCACTGCAATCTTTCTAAGAGCTCATTTAAATCAAGATGGGCTGCAACTATAAAGTGTTTTATTAGTTTTTTTGCTCATTATTTCTTGACTTATATATTCCATAAAAGATTAAGAAATTAAAAATACGTATTTACTTGTCCAAGGTAATAATTTTACATCTGTCATTTTCTAGCCAACAACCTGAAAGCTTAAGACATTTTTAATGTAACTTTGCTTGAAAAATGACCTAAATAATGAAGTAAATGTCAAAACTGTTTTTATTACATTTCTGACAAAGTAATAGAGAATTTGGCAAACTGTTGCAGCACTTAAATTAAGATGATATAATTAGCAGAGACTTAACTGCCCATTTGTTATTTCTGCCACTAGAGATCTCTTAATCTTGACAATGAGAACAAAATATGTAGTTTGATTACTCAGTGAAGTAGTGTAGGATCATGGGATTTATTCATTTCATTGTTAAACAGACACCTTTGCCATTTGAAATCTATCAGACTGACTCAGGCAGAAGTACGTGAGGATTAAATAATGCATTAGAGTTTTATTTATGTTACATTACATGCCACTATTGGAAAGTTGTTACCTCAGAATTTAGCAACAGGTAACACAATAAAAAGCAGCGTTACCTAAACTAAAGTTAAAGTTTTATTTTTTAACATTTGGTATAATGAAAGCACAAAAGTCAACAACATATATAACAAAGATGTTATTGTTTTTACAGATTTTAATGTGGAAATGTTACATATTGTAAGTTTAGGTCGTTGACTTGACTTTGACTTTTGCTACATTTAAAAAGATAATTATTTGTCAGTGTGACACAAAACAGCAAGTAAACTGAGCTTCAGAAATGTAGATGAGGGTTTTGAAGTAATGATCCCCTTGCTTTAAAGGGAGCAACATTTTTTGTAAGGATTAGACACCAAAGGGCTTCTGGGCTGCTGTGATACCAGCAGTCTGCCGGTGGTGATGCCTCCAAAGTCCTCTGCCTGTGACCTTTCCCCAGACAAAGAACACAACCTCCAGTCTGATTTGTTTCTCAGAAGGTTTCCATGCTTGTTTTTTCCCCCCTGTTTTTAAATTAAACCACCAGGAGCACATTTAGGAACCTGCTCCAAAAAGATAAGGGCTCAAAAAAAATTGCCATTTTGTTTTGATGGTTTAAATGCTATGAAAGACAGATTAGTGAGGGGAAAGTGCTGTTTATGGTCTTTTTTTAGTGATGGTTTTCTGAAATACAGTTCAGGATTAATGCTGGTACATAATGTAGTGATGATTAAATGTGACTCTCATCAAGGGTCAAAGCAGGTCGGAAGGCATCATTTATTAAGTCAGACTGTCAGCGGTCTTTGCTCATTTTAAATGACTGAACACAGCGAGTGTAATTATGTGATTAATTTTATTCATTAGATCCTTTTTCCACAGTCAGAGGCTGTGAAAACCTTGTTTGTCATGTTGCCATTTTTAAGCACCTTTACTAAAACCTGCAACTGACCCACTACACACAAACACACACACACACACACACACACACACACAAACACACACAGCTTCACACAGTCAGGTCATCCTCATTAGATTGTTCAGACAGGTGGGGGGGTGATACACCTGTGGCTGTGTGCTGTGTGAGGAGAACATCTGGGCTCTCGTAGTTTGACACTTGTGTTCCCTGAGAGTGTCAAGTCTGCACAACACCTTCCACAGAGTTATCAAAGGTAACTCTTGACTTCTTGGAAAGACAAACGGCAGAGCATAAAAACTAGAAAAACTCATATGAACTACAGATTCATTGAATGTAATTAGGTGTTGAGCCTAATGGACATTGGACATTGCATAATAATAATAATAATAATAATAATAATAATAATAATAATAATGATAATAATGATAATATTGATAATTGACCATGTATTAGTCTTGTTTCAGAGCTTTTAGATTGTTTTGTAATCTGCAATTTACATGTTTTTGATTTTTTTTAAATTTCAGCTATTCTGACTGTGTGGATGTGGATGTATGATGGATTGCTGTTAAATCTCTAATGAATATTTACACATACTGTAAGTCAGCATTGTACTGTTATACCTGATATTCTTCAGCATGTTAGCATTGGGATTTTGAGCATGTTTGCATACAGATTTTGGCATTTAGCTTAAAGCGCTGCTATGCCTAATTACAGTCTCTGAGTGCTGCTAGCATGATTTGAAATATATATTTACCTAAAAAACCGTCTCGTCTTGGTCAGCTAATAGACACACCAATCCTTCTATATCCTTAAAACTCCTAATTTAAAAAAACGTCTGCACATTAATTGGGTTCAGCACTCGGTCATATGTCTTGCTTTTTTCCTATTAAGTCTGTAATGAATGAAAAGCTAGACTGGCTGCAGCTCGCCAAAGCTGAAGATGAGAGTCAGCTCCAGCCCGGGTGCGTGAGGACCAACCTGGCAGCCTGCCTGCCACATGACCACAGGTTTCTAACAGCGACAAGAGGGGAGAGAGATCACTGGGATATTCTGCCTCCCTCAGGGATTTAGAGGGCATTGAGTATCACTCCCAGTGGAAAAGATAGATGGCTTCTCATTTTGAGCAGTAACAGATTAATCCTCTACAGGTTCACATCATCCCAGATGTCCAGCATCATAGTAGTAAAGGCTTTGAAATGGAATCTGTGGGACAATGGAGGATGTGCTGCCCTGTGTTCCACCTTAATATTAAGACCTTTAGCCTCTCTTGCTGTTCTGTACAGACTCAGCCTGATACTAACTCCTAAAAATAGATGACCAACTAGTAGCAGATCAAGCTACCGAAAAGCCTGAGCAGGGTCACAAGGACAGAGGGTGGAGTCATCATCAAAGCCCTTCCCACCTGAAAAGATAACAAGTCCTCTACAACACAGATCTGCAGACGGGTTTTGAACAGTTCGTTGTCTGGGAGCAGGGGGAGGCGATCCTGGGCTGGTCCCTCTTTGTCAGACGGACCCCTTGTCAGGCGACATTTCTTGGATTCCAGGAAGGTCAGCCATGCTGGAAGCTGCAGACTCATTGTCAGTGTGAGTAGAGGAGAAATAATTGGCTCGTCCAACTTGCCAGTTTGCACTCTTATATCCTGTGTAATCCTGGGCTTATTATTGCCTGAGGCATCCAACCTCAGAGAGGGTGGCCCCGGCTTTGGTTTGGATTGTCCCAGAGTGTATTTCTGTCCAGTCAGATTGATCGCCGCTCATGGAGCCTGTGTCTAGTGTCTAGCCCGGAGAGCCAAGCTGCCTGTTTACTCTAACGCATCCCATTGATTGGCTATACAAGAGTGTGTTTAAGGGGTTTAAGGAAACAGCTAGCTGTGTCTGTACAGTTGCCTGTTAATCCATTGGATTGAATTAAAGAGTTCCAGGGATTAGTCTGTGACTGGTGAGCACACAGGAAAGTGTTTCCACTGCCATTATGGTGTTTGCTCCTGTGTTCTTGAGGCTGGATCTTTTAAAGGTGGCTCTGTTGACGAACATGGAGTCACTGTGCTCTCAGTTTTAATTGTTTATCTTCCACAATATGAAGAATAGAGTCTTTGTGTGCGCCCGGACCTTGGCTCTATTTGCTTTGGGTCTTTAGCACAGAGAATGACACAGTGGCTGTTGATGTTCACATATTCTCACTGTGTTTTGTGTACATACAGTAAGAGTTCACATAATGCATCCAAACATTACATTCCTGTTTTTTTATAAATTTAAAAGTTTCTTCTTTTAAGATAAAAGAACTAAATCATCATCTCGGTACTGAGTGGTTAGCTTTAGTATTCTGCCTTGTATTGTGTTTTATTGAGGCAGTTATTACATAGCATATATTGCATCAACAAGTCTACAAAATTGAATGAAAAAGTATTATACTGGTTCACGTATGACACATGTAGTGTTTTCTGATCTGATGCAATATGTTTTTCATTTTTAGACCATGAAATCCTTTTTGTAGCTGACACCCACCAACTGTAAGTTTGAAAAATGAAGCACATGAGGGAGAGTGAAGTTTAAAAGAAACAAACTTAGTACATTTTAAATCATCCAACAGAACTGGTAGCAGTCCATTGTGGGTCATGTAGGCACTAAATTTTGATTAGTGTGTCTGAGTGTAATTGGAAGTTGCTGGTTAGGTTCACAGAGAGACGGTTTACATCAAATAAACACTTGGTTATGGTTATGGTTAGTGGGTCATGGTTGAGACCAACTAGGCCATTGGTAGGAAACAGGAAGCAAACAGTAGTTTATTGTGGCTCCAAAGTAACATCACACTGTTTCCTTCCCTTGATAAAAGAGTCATAATTACTCTTCTGCTGGAGGTCTGTTTCCCTAAATCATAAACAAATGTAATCTATGATTGTTTGCTGAAACAGCAAAGGACAGACAGCTCAAAGAAAAATCACATTTATTTGAATTAAAACATTAATGTCTGCAAAGCACACAGTATTTTAATTTAACTAAAAAAAAGCTCCAGTAGTAACATTTAACTTAATTCCAAGTCTGTGTGTAACTAGTTCTGAAAAAGCTCCTGAAATGAACCCAAGGTGGATTTTCCTCCTCTCTTTTCAAACAGTAAGTTCATATCAAGTCTCACGAGTCACTTTCAGGGTGTTGTGCTCTCATTTCCTGAGTGGATCACTGTTGTGCTCTGGGGGCCGTCGTCTGCTCTCTGCCACTGCTGGTGTGATGCTGCGAGCATCGCTGCCCTCTGATGAGGCATTTCAGACACTGATGTGTCTGTGTGGCTGCTGCTGCTGCTGCTGCCTCTTAGAGGAGCTTGTCTTTGACATGAAATATATTCATCAGCATTTGTTGTGCTGAGTGTTTCTCTTGCTCACAGCTGATGTTTGATTAACTCTCTCACTGTTGCCAGAGGCCCCTTAAGATGCTGCACACACTGCTCCATATAAATGAGGCTCACTCACTCAGTCAGTCAGAGATGATGAGGCTTAATCACTGCCCACAACTGGAGGAGCATGGGGAAACACTAATTCTAATGTGCACGTGTGTGTGTGTAGAGGGATAAAATGTTTCTCTTAATCCCTCTCTAAAAAGAAGAATCAAGTGTGAGTGTGAGGGGTGGTTTGTTAGAGTGGGCAGGTGCGTGTGTGCATGCATATAAAAGTCATGCAAATCCAAGCTTTCCCCGGCGGCACTCTCTACCACCCATCACGAGCGTCCCTGCTGGGCTTTCCTCCCTCCTCTCTTCTGCATTTTATTTCCTCTGTGTTTGCGTGACCTATTGTTAGTTTGAGTTAGATGACATGTGACAGGAAGGAGGTGACAGGGGAGAGGGCCCGATCAACCGGTGGGCCTGGTGAGAGTGGAGCATCAGGAAGGAAAAATCCTCTCCACTCTAAGATCTGTGATTTGATATTAAAAGGAAGGCTGGTCTGAGCTGACTGTGGCCTTTTATTAAGAGTCGGTAAAAAATGGCATCAGCAGTCTGTAAAACCTTGTAGTCTAATTGTGTCTCCCTAATTGAAGACAAACAAGATGTTCTGTGCTAAAAACAATTTTATTAGTTGAGTTTTTTTATTATCACTTGTCTGGATTAAGTTTGTGTCCTACCAGCCAACACTGCAGCTACATCCTGCTGATTTTACAATTGGCTTGACATCAAAATGGTCTCTAATGAAGACAAGTATAGCAGACGGGCAGATTTGTGACATTTATGTCATAAGATCTTTCCCAATGGTCTGCCTTAAAAATCTGTGCTGCCCGAACTGTGACATGAAAAGGGTTTGAGTTGTCTGTTCAGTAGATTTCAGTGAAGTAATGAAGTCAATTTTATGAAAGTGCCCTCCAAATAGATCCACAATTATTACTGGCATTTGTCCTGTAATGAACTTGGTATGTTTTTCATTCATAATGCTGTGGACAGAGGGGATAGAGCTGTTTTGCCATTAAAGCGTTAAAGTCTACTGAAATGATTCTGACACTAACTTTTAATCAGTGCATGGATGCAAATGGGCCCCAGCTGAATCTAAATAACACACAGAAATCCAACAGTCCAATGTATCCAGTCTGTCTCAGCATGAGTCAGACTATAAATCCTTATAATTTGACTTTCTCTTTCAGGTGCAGAGGGGGATCAGAGTTCAAACACTCAGCTTGTACTTTCAGCTGTAAGATAAGGCATTTCACGTCTGTTGATCAGCTGACATTTACTTAGCGTAGCTAGATTACCTTGCAGTATGTTTTCCAGGTCTGTGCTCTTTGCAGGTCAACAGACTGTCTGTTCACCTACGTTTCACAGAAAATACAGCACACACAGCTTAATATCTCACAGAGAAAAGACAGTGAAGTGCACCCAATAAAAAATATTGCCAAAAAGAAATGCCAGAGTGAGTCTTCAATATACTTCTAGGAATTTTATTGTCTTTTAATGGATTTTATTACAGTTATTGAGAATATAGCTGTGACTTATGATTAGTGCAAACAAACGAAGTTACCTATCTCTAATCCGATAATAAAGAAAGACCTGATGAACAGACTTACAGCTCAGCAGAGAAACACTGAATAATCCTGGCCATGAAAAACTCGCATGTAGGCGACAAATATGCTAAGTATGGATAAACACTAGTATTGTCAGTGGGTTTTTAAAGACACCTTGCTAACAGGAGAGCCAGCTATGTTCTAATGCTATTTGAGGGGCTTTGCCATGGAAAAAAATTGGGAACCCTTGTTGTACACAAAAGAAAAACAATGTATCATCAATATCAACATGATTACATTGTAATTTTCCATATGGAACGCCGTGGTAACCTACAGGTGTTGTGCCATGCCCGACCCCTGCTGGATGGATCTCACTAAGCAAACACCATAGGCTTGTGTCACAGTATGTTGTCTGTTACTATGTGCTCTGTGCTACAATAGGACATCACAGTTTGTCAGTGTTATCAAACGAGCTAATGAAACTCATTTTAAAACACAGGCCATCACAGAAAAGCTGAAAAAATTACACACATCGTACCTTTCAGTGTGTTTTTCATGTGTCGTGGATATGCCAAAAAAAAGGAGAGTGGTTTGGTTTCAAGTCATTGTGATGCAGATTGCCTCCCAATCACGTCTTTGTAATCAGTGAACAATCAAAGTTGATTGTCTTTGTTCCTGTTTAGCAATGTGGTGCACCTCAGCTCAGCTCTTCAGTTTCATAGTTGATGAGTAGTTTGCATAAGAAAAGGAGGCGGCAGTGAAGAAGAAATTCACTGCCGCCTCCTATCAAAGGAAGAGAGCGCCAAACTTACACTTTGAGCATACAGCCTCTGCCCCTGCTCTCAGCATTTACCTGTATAATGCACTTCCGTGGATAAAGACTGTATTTTACAGAAAATATAACTCACTGAAGGTCTGCAAGGTAACATGGGCTTTTAAGCAGAGCAAGGAGGCTTTAAGCTCTGCACTGAATATATATTTTTGCTCTTTATGCTTTGGCAAGGACCCCAGAGGAGGTAAAAAGAAACATTAAATCTGCTTGGAACCACAGAAACAAATAACTGCCTGATGAAAGATTTTCTATGGGTGCATTAGTGAGCTTTGTTCCAGGTTTTTCTGACTTTCTTGCCAGCAAATGAAGAATTCATTTAGTTTTATGGGGTTGGATGTCTCTGTTTTCTGTCTGCACACAACAAAATGATGGCAGAGAATAAGGTTAAGGGTGAAAGTGGTTTACTAATGGAGCCAAAAGGATTCATTTGTTCACCCTCTTCAGCCCCCTCTCTCCTCCTACTGTAATTAGCTCCGCTGAAGCCCCTCTCCATCTAAACCAGCTGAAAAAAGGCAGCTATTGAAAATGACTGTGCTGATGGTTCGTGCTGGTTTAACCTATTTTCCTCTGTCTCATTTTGTTTACCCTATTGCACAATTGTATGAGCGTGGAATATTAAACTGCAGCACATTTTGTTGAGAGAAAGCCCCAGTCATTTCTGCTTCTTAAAGCATTTAAAAATAGGCTATATTTCATCCTGTTTCTTTGTGTCTCCGTTTTTTTATTATTTTAACACAGACAGTTAAGCAGTGAATTAAACATATATAATAGCATTTTCAAAAGCACCACTTACCAGAGCTTTGTATGAAAGTCTAATGTTGAAGTTATATGTGGCATGAATGGATAATAGGCATTTGGATGAACTGCCAGTTCCACATCTGCAAGACACTTTTTTAAAAAATCTTCCCTATTTTTTAATTGATCCTTAGAAAATCCCAGCAAATGAGAAGATGCTTCTTGGATCCAAATGCGATGAAACAATAAATCTTGTGCTTCTGATGCATTGGTTCATCGTCCACAAAATAAAAAAAATGAGTAACTAAAATAATAGAGACACACAGCTTTTTCAAGGCCAAAACGTCTTTATTACTGTGGCTACATATTATAAAATAGCAGATAACGTGCAACAACAACTATCTTTGTAACAGTCAAAAAAATCGTGCACAGGCTACATCCAGTGCTAAGAGGTTCCCTCACAGTAGGATTTGCCTGCAAAAACCTTTAAAGGGAGGTTGCCAGAGGGCATCCTGGTCTGTTGCCCAAACCACCTCGACCTCCATGTCTCATCGCAACTTTCACCCAGAACATCTTGAAACATTTGTTGGGAGAGTTTCTGGAACATCCTGCTCACCCTGCTGCGGCCGTGGCTCAACCTCTGCTAAGAAAAGACAAGGGATGAGTATTAAGCTGTGAAATTACACCCTGCTTCATAAATAATCATTTCACCAATAACAGTAAAAAAAAAATTAAAACAAAAAATCTCTTTTCAGGGAATAGTCAATAAAACAGAGTTCTACCAAGAAGGGAAATAGAAACAAATTGTGATAAACTGTGCAGACACTGTGCTGAGGTTAATACATTAGCCACCAGTTAATTTTAGAGTTGATTTTTAAATTTTAGTTCTTGTTTTCATGGTCTTGCATCCAAGTATCTCTCTGACATGCTTGTGAGTTATGAACCAGCTAAACTCCTCTGGTTGTCTGGAACTGGCCATTACCCCCATCCTGTCCTCACGCTCACAGCAGCCTCTAGCCTTTATACCCCAACCCACTGGAACATCCTACCCAGTTCTATTGTCTTTAAAAACTATATACTGTCTTATAAGTTGTGCTTATTAGTAGTCTGGTTTGCAGGTTTTTTTTTTTTTTTAGTATTTAATTTAGCTTTTTTATGCACTTTAATTCTTGTTATTGCTTTATTGAAATATAAAAGTAGCCTACTTTGTGTAAAAATATGGATTGTATACACGCAGGGTAATGTGGTTGAAGTAAAGGAAATAGTAAAATACATATTGTAACGAATGTATGCAAACAGAGTAGTTCAGAGTAGTTAAATACAATTAATTTAAATGTGTAGTAGTTTAACAGAAAAAGCAGCAGAAGAACAAAAACAAAAATAAGGAGGAGGAGAAGAAGAAGCAGCTGAACAAAAAAAGAGAAAAAGAAAACAGAAGAGATACCTAACAATGAGAAAGTAACAACAATGATATTGATTATATAGATAATAACAGACAAGGTATCAAATACTTCTTGTATGGGGACTAAACAGTAAGTGTAGCATGCAGTGTAGTGAACACTATTATTAGTAGTTTCACATTTAATTGCAATAAAAGTGTGAAATGAAAAGGAATGCTATCCAAAGCATGTAGACCAGAGCACTTGAAAAAGGCCTACTGTTAAATTGCTGCTGCTGTCTTACTATGGAATATACCTGAAAGTGAAAGTGATACGATTTCCGCTAAATAAAATACTCTGTAGCAGAACTTCTTACCACCCAAGTTCTCTTTTAGTTTGTCCACCTTTGCAGACAAATTTTTGACCGCCGTTCTTTTTTTCTGTAGTTTCTCTGTCAGGTAGGCGGTCTCTTGTTCTAATTCGCGAAGTTGCCGCTCCTTCTCTTCCAACAGTTTGAAGCTAGCCTCGCTAATCTGCAGCAACTGTGACTGCAGGGCCTCGCGCGACACGCTGCGGTCCATGATGGTCTCCTAAAACATACAAATAACAGGGACTATTCAAGAGATATGTACATGTTTGTTCTGTACAGACATGTAAAAATATGCTCAATGTACTATGTGTCTAGTATACAATATGTAGTATAGTTACCACGAAGAGCTGCATGGTTTGAAAAATAGCCATCACCTCTGGGTCGTCAATATCCTCAAACTCCGGGAGGCAGGCCATATTCTGACGAAAATTGCACATTAAAAATCATGAGCTTTCGTTTCATTGACTTTGTGATTGTAAAGTCTCCAGAGGATGTATGCTGTATGTAACGGCAAAGTGTAGTGTGTGTTTGTTAGACGCTTACCTTGACTGCGCAGTGGAAAAAATGGCGTCGAAGTTCAGGAGCAACTGAGTGTAGTGATCGCTGTTGGCTTGTCCTTATATTAAAATGGCGGTGCAGGTATGCGTCAGACCCGCCTCTTTGCCCGCCCATTTTTTGTGCTGTAACAGTTTAGTGTCTGTTTAAATTATAATCATGACTATGAACATCTTTGATAAGTTTACGTTTTTCAAATGACTTGTTGTAAATTTGGGAGGTATCTGTGTGCTACTTGTTCAAGTACAAAAACTATGGTTGCTACACTTAATTCTGCATAAAGCATTGTATTGGAAAAGTATAATCAAACTATAATTGTTTTAAGTTTTACTGAGATATATTTGCGAAAATCGTAATCAAGTCAAGGATAGAACATTTTTGCGCAATAAATATTGATGTATTTCCAGTAACTGCATTTTAACATGACTGTATGGGCCGTATACGGTCTTGGAAAATGTCATGCCTAGCCTAACCGAAAGTGCCACATAACACAGACACCTATTGAACATCCACCACATTTGCGGTCGCCTTTTTATGTAAGTAACACATTGCTGGCCGTGACGTGCTTGTATGATGTCGATATATTGTTGTATGGCTTCACTTTTGTGTGCACATAAAAGTGCGGCTTTGTTGTAGCGTATCAAAAAATGTAATTCACTATAGATATTTAACTCTTAGGTTAAATTACAGAATGACTCAGCAATATCCTTTCAACGTGTTCTAATCACGATAACCGTATTATAATGGAAATAATTGATTTCAGGTCAGATCGGTCAGTAACCTGGAAAAACCAATTGCCCAACCATAAAGGCCACTCCTGCTGAATTATTACTGTTACCCTGCCTCTGTTACTTAAGTGATGATGTTGATGTAATTTTTTATGTGAAGACATATAATATAGATGTTGAATAAACCATGTTTTATTTTAAAACGAGTACTACTCTCGTATTTAACTTATTGCTGAATGCTTTTGTGAACAGAAAGACACGTTGTGTCAGCTGCACTTGAGTAAATGATGTCCGTATTTTGTAAGACAGAACAAAAAACGCAGTGGAACAAACATTGCGAAACATTTTACATAATGTGATAGGCGACTGATGTAGCGTACTACTGTAACACAAATTAAGAGTGGTATTGCCAATTACAATGAGATTACGTCATAAAAAAGCGTTGTAACAACAGCTGAGATTTGTTGAACACGTAGTTTCAATGATGAACACCCACCCTGCGTCTGTGAGAAAGTTTATCGATTATTCCAGTTTTCCTAAGAGGCGTACATGCATGTCTATATCACGGCCAGTTTACAACAGGGCACGCAAACCGGTTGACGGCGTCGCCTGCAACTCATCAGGTCGCCAGAGGCCAGTTTTACAACGCAGGGCACGTCACTTATATCTCCAGCAAATAACTTTGTAGAGACGTAAGTGTTTTTTTTCGCGTTAGAACAAATAATTAGAGACAGTTGAGAGAGATCGTATATCCAGTAACTTTGATAATCGTTAGCTTACATTCAACAAAAGTTGTTCCCGCACATCACTGTAACAGCAGCGCTTAGCTGAACTTTAAGCTTGTGTTAGTATAATTGTGAAGAATGAATTGGTGCTTGCAATATCGTTTAAGTTTGCATAACGCCACAAAGTTTGTTATCTGTAGAGTTTTTGTGGGGGGGGGGGGGGGGGGGGGGGCGGGGGGGGGGGGGGGGGGGGGGGGGGGGGGGGGGGGGGGGGGGGG
>JAPZDV010000006.1:3835307-3912260 GCA_029814665.1 Acanthurus lineatus | reverse complement strand
TGTTTTGTACTTTTTTTTGGAATTTTTTAATTTTTTTATTAATAGAATTTTAAAAAAAATGAAAAAAAAAAAAAAAAAAATTAATAGCTATCCTTTCAAAAGCTGGCATTTCATTTAAAACGACTGATATGGACCTTATCGTAACACAAAAAGAAACATGAGACATTAATGGGACATTCTTGGACATTAATATACAAACACTTAATATCATTACCATCTGATTAAGTTTGTACCAGAGTGCTGAAACTACCAACTGACCAGTATCCAACACTGCCTTACCCAGAGCCATGGCAGAATGACAGAGATGTGATGATCACTTAAGCTGGTACGAAGCCACGGCTCTGCAAATGCATGAATGAGTATGACCTACCTGGACAAAGTGGAACACCGTGTTATTTTTGAAAACGAAGCAACACTCTCCTGACAGACATCAGGAATAGCATAATATGGCCCATTTACTGGCCACCTCTTGTTTAATACCCCAAACTCTGGCTTTGTATTTTACTCCATTGTGACTTCTCAGTCTGTGCCTTTTAATGATGCATGTGCAGACCCAGGTGGCTCCTCTGGGAGATAAAAAAGAAACCGCATTTATTCCTCTTGATTCCTGCATTTACAGAGGCTCACATTGCTTACCTGCGTTGTGAAGAACAATAACATGAACCAAATGTGCAAGGGAGCTTTGATATTCCCAGTTTGTGGCAATTTGCCGCTGACTTGATTTTCATTAAAAAAAAATAAAAGGGTAAAAAGACACACAAATCCTGCCTAATATCAGGGTATGTACACAAAGTATTTGCACACAATAACCTCAGCCTTCTTTATGTGTGCACTTCTATGTGAGTCAGCCCACTCACAAACATTTGATGGAGATACAGGGAGCCATAACCAAAGGCACTGAGCATAATTAGCTTTCCAGCATTTGTGTCGGGTTTCATCAGGGGGACATTTATTTAAATTTATGGGCACTGTCTACAGTATGTCTATTGTAGGTAACTTGACCCACCAAACCACCCACACAGAGAGAGGAGACATTTTCCTTTTTATCAGTCTGGGTGATTAGACTCCGTCTCAGAGTTACTCTTGCTGCAAGATGTGCAGAGCCAGAGGTCTGTGATTCAAAAGCTTGAAAATCACGTCATTGAAACATAATTTTTCACATATACTTGTGTTTGCAATTTACACAGTTAAGTTTTGCAATATATTTTACAATATATAAATCTATTAATTATTGTGAAATTACAATACTTTAATTGATGACAAGCAACTTTTATACATTAGACAATTCTGAATAAAAGTGAATTGGCCTGAAACATAAAAGCTGAGAACATTTTTTCACTTTAACACAGCCCCTTAACATTACAAAAAGACAGAATATAAATCCTGATTTTAATCACAATATAAAATGTACTATAAAGTTATGTTATACTGAACAATAGAGCATGAACTGATCCAAAAATAATCAATATGACAGTCATTGTCATCATTGGAAAGAGCAAAAGTTTTTAGCCACATACTGTAAATGCTGAAGCTGTAGAAATGGTAGAACCTCTCAGTTTATCACTTTGGTCCAGACTAAACTATGTCAACAATTATTGGATGGATTGTCATTAAATTTGGTCCAGACGAGGGATGCTTGGTATTTTATTGGTTATTTATCCTGGATTGCAAATAGAGATGATACCATGATTTTTTTTTTTTTAAATGGTAAAATATCTTAACCTTTTTTGTTTGCTTATTTTCCGACAGAGGACGAAATATAATAACTCTGACCACCACCCTAACCTGTTATGTGGTGTTTGTCTGGTTGTCTAATTTATGACCAAGTCCCATCTGAGTCAGCTTTGCTTTGTGTTTAGAGTTTAGTGCTTTGTGCTCAGTGTATTAACATGATAATGCATGTTAACACACATGTGGGCATTTCAGCATTTGAGCATGGGATGATGATAGCATTTAGCATAGAGCACCACTGTGTACATTCTCAAAGAGCTGCTAACATATCTGTCTCCTTAGGAAAATAAATATGCTACAATTTATTTAACAAGCATTCTAAAACCAAGATGGTAAATTAATTCTCTTGATCTAAATGTGGATCTTCTGTGCATAAGCTCTTCTCTCTGTGGCTGACTGAGCTCTCACAGTCTCTGCTTCTGTCTCTCCAGCTCTGGTAGGACCCTGAACATTGCGAGCGTGGTCTGGCCCAGGTCACGTTGATGCTGGTGGGCATTCTCCAGTACTCTCCCTGCCACCTGCTCCTGCGCCACTCCAACCTTCCCCACCCGCCATGGCTATGAGCAGTGACCCTGGCTGTGAGAGGCTGGACCCTGACTCTGACAATCAGACCACCAGTCTTACAGACAACATGGCTGCCATGACGACAAAAGAGTCGGACGGCTCGGCTGCCAACGGCGTGAGGAATTGCGGGGCTCAGGTCAAGAGAACTCATCCAATGCGGCCTCATCTGACTGGAAGGAAGTTGTCGCTTCAGGAGAGAGGCACTTACCTGTCGTCAGGCCCTGGTGGAGGCTACACACACATCTCCCCTCGAGTTGCTCGCAGGCCAACTGTGGAGTCTAAACGTGTGTCGATATCAGACTCTCAGGTGAGGAAGCCATTTTTATTTATATTATCTAGTGGTTATTAAATTAAGGAAGGAGGTCTGAGGTGAATCCTCATAGATGTCGTTTATCTGCAGAACTCTGATTTGGACATTTGCTGACATGTATGTCCGTGGTTGGGTGTGACAGGTGGTACCATAGCAGGGAGTGAAACACAAACAGAGAGAAAGCAGCTCCTCTGTGCTCATGAGAGCAGTTCATAACTAGATGCAAATACCGTATAGCTCAATATCTCCACTGCATTATCACCAAAGAAAGAGGAGCCGAAGGTCAGCAGGCAACATGACAGGAAGAGAGAAACACAAGAAGGTCTGTACACTATTCTTCCATTAGCACCCGTCAGAGAAACATGCCTCTGTGTATT
Source organism: Acanthurus lineatus (assembly GCA_029814665.1). Lineage (NCBI taxonomy): Eukaryota > Metazoa > Chordata > Actinopteri > Acanthuriformes > Acanthuridae > Acanthurus > Acanthurus lineatus. Next base: position 3,909,278 of record JAPZDV010000006.1, on the reverse strand, counting down.
AGCAGATGTATGTTAATGCAACATTATTCCAGCTTCTGTCAAGGACACAAAGCCTAAATAACACACCATGCTCTGCACAGTGAGGAGATGTGTGTTGTAATGACAGGTGGAGGCATTGTGTTTCTTAAAGTAATAATTTGATATTTTGTGAAATGTGCTTATTAATATGTCTGTGTAGATTCTCAGTCATCCAGGTCATGATTATCTTAAAGAGTCATAGAAACAAGGCAACTGGACTTAAGTTGAGTTTTTTTTTTCTTCCCAAAAACTCAACTTAAGTCCAGTTGCCTTGTTTCTATGACTCTTTAAGGTGCTTATTAATAAGACAATAGCTTAGCTTAGCGTAGAGACTGGACAGAGCAAAGAAAGGCTTGGCTTTCCTCTGTATGAAGATAACAGAATGTCCCTACTGGCACATCTGAGGCTTATTTATAAACCTTACAATCAGTTTGCAGACCTGGCCAAGAAAATAGAAAACATATTGAGTGTCATAAGTGAGCTTCAGAGACTTTGGGAAACACTGGGATTTTTTTTTTACCTTAAAACAAAGCTGGTTAGCTTTTGTGTTGGTCTACTGGCTGCAGGCTTTTGCTCCATAATTAACATAAAGATATAAGAAAATGCTGTATTGCTAAACTAACCTGGGCTCAGTCAGTCCTTACTCTAAGGCTAGTAGGTTTCTAACCCAGTGCTCCAATCCAATTGGTCAGCTTGTGCTTTGGTGCTGATCAGTTTTAAGGGTGAATATTGACAGTTCCTCATGTCTGGTGAAACACATCTTGTTTATTAGTCTCTTTTGGTTCCAAGAGTTTTTCTTAGGTTGGTGTCCTTTTTTTCTGACCTCACTCTAACACAAATCAGAAGTCCTTCTTTTTGCTCTTTCTCTTTCTTGAACTCAATGTCTTCTAAAATGAGCCACAACAAAACAACGCCCCCTTTTGTAATGTCAGTTATGTTGGTAGGGCTGTGCTTCTCTTAGCCTATTTCTACAAATGACCCCTATCATAAAAAGATTGTCACTTAACAAGAAAGTGAAGAATTTATCCCAAAATATTAAAATGTTACTGTACAACTGGGCCTGTAGAGATACATGTAGATGATTATCAACTATGATGATAATGGTTATATAGAACATGCTGAAACCATGCATGCATCTTTTTGTGCCAACCCATGAATACAGGCTTCTCATATTGCTGTGGGTGACTCCTAAATCTCCATTTTCCTCTGAATTTTTCCAATTCAGAGTGAACGTTAAAAATTTATGGCATCTGCCAGGATGTGGAACCCCTCTAAATTTAACAGACTGCTGCCACTGACTCGCAGACATGTCATTGTGTCCTTTCCTATCTGAAAAAGGAGCTGCAGATCTCGCACTGAACCATACAAAGAGCTCATGTTGCTTGTATTTCAGTGCTCTCATGGATTTACAGTATGACACAGCAGAGAGCGAGAGAGAGAGAGAAAGAGGAACGTTTCTTGCTCGCTCAAACGTCCGTTGTGACTGACATTTTGAGTTTCTCTATTGTTACTCAACACAACAGCAGTTACCGCAAGGGACGAATGTATAAGAATGACTTATACATGAGCAGGCCACAGGAGTAGATACTGTAAGCTTATATAATGGTCTAGCTAAAGCACACCAGCTTTGCTGCCTTTCTTCTGATTTTGCAATAAACTCCTTTTTTAGGGGTTGAGCCTCCTGACTATTTAGATCTATTTTGTGCACATGGTATGTATAATTTTGTGGAAAGAGGGATAATTTTTTTAGAGCACATGTACATGTCTGTTTTGTGGCCTAATGTGGGCTTTTGCAAAATATTGATATTATATTGATGTATATTGTGGATTGGAAATGACTGGATTTCAGCAGAATAATATAATTTTCTGAATTTACCATACTGCTTTTTCTGTTCTGTGTCTGTACTTGCCTTCACCCACTTAATCATTCTAATCACATTACTGGAGAGTATCATTTAAAAGTCTCAATATGTCAATATTTTGGGAAAAAAATAGTGCTCATCCTCATGGTTTTGCTCCAATGTCAATATCTACATTTTGTTCGTATGCCCCTGCCCTACATACAGCCCTGCTATTGACAATATGTTACATAAATTTTGATTTAGGTGTGTTGCTACTGCAGGAATCAAATCTTGTGTTTGCATCTTATTTTGATCAAAATCTGATTTAACATCGTCCATCACTTGCAATAAAATCACTTCAAAAAATGTTTTTCTTAGGTGGCTGTGGGGACAGAACAATGACCAGTTATAACAACCAATAATACTGTCCATGTTGGAGACTAACATTTTCGATCAGACTGGAGCAGTGAGGACTGAAAGGGTCATTTTGCAAAACAGATTTTTGCAGCTCTCTGCTGATGAGACTCAGTCTATATTTGTATTAATGGCTACTCTGTATTCATAGCAACCTCTTTTCTCCTAAACCAGAATTGATGAAAATGAAATTCTTTACTCGTTTTCTTGATAAAGAAAATAAATTGCCATCATGATTTTGGAAATTGATATACCAGAGAACTGACTGTGTTAGCTAGCCTATATGAACTGTATTTGCATGCCTTTCAGAAGTTTCTTGTAAGATGTTCATGCACTCTTGTATGTTCTGCCAGTTATGTCTGACTTATTGTACATCAAAATAAGCAGCAGAAGAAATTTGAAAATCAGTAACTTTGGCAGCCCCTTGAGCAAAGCTAAATGTCACATCTACTCATCATCACAGTACATTAGAACAGTAAATGACTGTTTATCTCGATGGTTGGAAAACACAACAGTAGATAGAGGACGCAGATGCAGATCAGAATCTGTGTTAATTTAATATACCATCATTAAATAGTAAGTAAGGCAGTGGTCCTTCCTGTTCGAGCTGATATCTCTCTCTTGTACTGAGTCATTTCCGCACATTTTTTCCATTTGCATCTGACTTACAGCAACATATAATAAACCATCCCCCCCTGCAATTGTCTCATTTTTGCTACATCTTTCACACCAAACTCTCAAAATTCATTGTAAAATGTCAGGCGTTGAAAATAATTTTACACTTACAGGCTTAAAATGTGATCAAACACAAGTTCCCTTTTTAATGACCTCCTGAGGCTTGCACGTTTATAATTTAGCATAAGAATGAGATGCCTGGTAATTGAACTGAAATGGCAAGATGTCAGTGATGTATTTGTCTTGCACTGTTATTGATCATTGTAGTAATGGATGGAGAGATGTGGAGAGTTTGGATAAGATGAGACAGAATAGGGGGCAAAGTGAGATGAGAAGGGAAGCAGTGAGAGGAGAGCTGGGTGTGTTGCATGCTGTTGCACACAGTGGTGCTGGGCTGTTAATGCAAAGCAATAGTCTAACGTGTGGCTAAAAGAGCCCTGTAAAGATTTATTGTTTCCCAGTGGTGCATTTTAGTTTGATTCATATGTGTGTACATGTGCATGTGCATGTGTTGCAGATGTATTTTAGGCTTTTTGCATGGCCCTCTTTATCCATTAGTCCTTCCAAAGTATTAACTGCAGTGCAGCGCTCACTAAGCATGTGCAGGCAAACTGCGAACACAGTGAAGTCCTCTCAAACAATCCCTCCTGATGCTCTTTTCTTTGGATTTTCCTCATTTGCCTTTCCCTTTATCCTTCAACGACCTATTTTCCTTCTCTCTTTATCTGTTTTCAACCAATCAAGTTCGACTGCCTGCTTCACCTACCAAACGCCATCTTTTATTCTATCTCTTACCCTTTGTCATAATCCCTGCCCGCAGTACTTCACACCATCATACCCTACAGTGCAGAATACAATCCCCACCTCTCCTGCAGCACCAACAGTGCATAACCAGCATATTATGTAACCCACTATATGTCATATTTTCCAAAAAACCTTGCCTGGTGGCGAGTGAAGTTCTGACCTACACCATGAGTTGGTGCAATACTTTCTGTTTTGTTACCTCTGCGTTCTCCTACCTCCTTTCATCCTGCAAACATGTTCCAGTATCAAGCCTCAGGCAGTGGTCCGGCTCACAAACACTAAGTCAACACCCTCCCCTCAGTGATGGCTGAGATGAGAGAGAACTGCTTTCAATCCATTTTCTTCGCAGCTTCATCTCCTCCTTTTTTCACACTTGCATCACTGCTCACATTCTGCTCATTGATTTTGCTGTCAGTGTACCCCTCTCTCCCCTCATCCCCGTGAAATGCTCCCCATCACCAAACTCTCCTCTGGCCCCCCCTCGCTCTCTCTGTCCTGCTGTGGTCTGTTCTCTTCCGACGTGGCCCTGGTTGACTCGGTGCTGTAGCAGTGGTTGCTATGGAACTGCAAGTCAGCCATTTAAGCAGTAGCACTCTAATGGATTTGCAGACAGTAAACAGAAACTACAGATGGCAATGTTACCTGCATCTCAGAAATAAATGACTTTCAGCAGGAGTACGAATATTCACATCGGGATCGTTGTGTTCTTGTACCAACGACCGTCATGTCTGTCTTCGCTGTCAATGATCAAAGAATTCACTCGAGTATGATCATGTTTGTGTTGATGACTTAGTTAGTTAGTTAGTCTCATGTCCCCTACATTTTCTCTCCCCTCTTACAGGACTGCATCCAGTTGAATCAATATAAGCTGAAGAGTGAGATTGGAAAGGTAAGTTTGTTGGTTTTCTTTCCTTTTTGCCTCTGTTCAGTTTTGAGTGGTTTGAAAAAATAGCAGCACCTTGGAAAAGTTACCCTTGGTCACCCTTTGTTTAGTGAGAAACCAAAATCATTCACAGCCTGTGCACAATTAAATGTGTCTGCATCTATTAGTCAACTTGCAGACACATTTTTTTGAAAAATAGTTTATTATTTAGATAGCAAAGTTTGTTTTTAAAAGTGTTCAGGTGAACACTACGTGTCCGTCCATTATAGACCTATCGCTTTAGCTTGAGACACTTGACTTCTAGCCAGTTCAAAGCTCTCCAGTAGCATTACTTTATCTTTTTTCCTACAAGTTTCTATGTAGTTGGCTTCATCTACCTCTGTACCTGCTTAAGTTCTGCTTTTTTTGAAAAAAAAAAGAGTAACAACTACTGATCAGTTAAGATATAGCCATGCTAGCAACTCTCTGAGCCTGTATATTGGCAGAACAGCTCTTGGAGCTAAAGGCTAACAACATGCTGGGAGGAATAAAAGGGAAAACAGCAAGTTTCACTGCAAAATTTGTGCTAAAACATTCAAAACTTTACAGAAGAATGACCTACAACATGTCTCATTAACTAATTTATGTTATGCATTTTACTAAGTTATTCAAAAACTTCTGTGGTTAGAACATTGGGATATTAATGTTGCTACAAAAGAGATGAAAAATTGAAAAAACTTTCATTATGAAGAGAGTGAAGTGCACATTTACATTTACGCACATTTACAAGGCCAGACACATAAAAATATATTTTGTCTTTATACAGTTTGTTAACAGCTCTAATATTGTTTTATATTCAAGCATTAAAATGATTGAAATGTGTACAGACAGTGCTTTTTAAATTTTTTTCGGTCAGACATAAAAATTGGTATCAAACTATTTTTTTTTTTAAGAAAATAGATACTGTCACAAATTCACATTAAATACTATAAGAATGATCTGCAGAAGACATGTAAATGATTTTGATAATTGGGAAGCCATTGTTGTTAGATTTGAAAACCTTTGGTACACACATTTGGTAGAATTTAAACTCCCCTACTCTTGACAAAAGCCTACAAATGTATTTTTGGCTGCCAATATGACCAGTCCCTTCTTGGGAATAAATTCTGAGTCATTTCTCATCACCCAGCTGGCATATTTGGCTGCACAAAACTTTATAATGATATAACTCTCTTTACGTAATTTTTGTATGATCAGCTTTTCAAGCAGTTTTGTTACTCATCAGAGACAAAACCATGCACTGTTGGAAAAGGACTGTGGTGGGAAACACACATCCTGGGGCAGTGTGTGTGTGTAGGAGGAGCCATTCTACGCTGCCAAGGAATAAAAATGTTGTTTTTGAATAGAAACGGTGCTGCCTTCAAAACATTCTGTCAGTATGGTGCTGCCTTCTGTTTTTAAAGTGATGCTTTAGGAATCTCAACAGCATCCCCAACCAGTTTTGCTGATGACCCACTTTGTTTGAACGTAGGGCTGAATTACGAACAATGGCTGTAACATTGAATTATAACTGTTTGCTGTAATCATAACCCAGGTTTATAAAGGGCAAATTAATTTCTTTCTTTTTTTTATTGCAGGGCTCCTATGGTGTGGTCAAACTTGCCTACAATGAGGATGATGACAAACATTATGTAAGTCAATGCAATCTTTCTTCATACTTTTTTTCTGATTAGCACAGGCACAGAAAAGCTTTACAGCATCTCAGCAGTTCAAGCTGTGACTCCAATCCTATCAAATTGCCTCAGCCGCCTTGGAAGAAAAGAGAGGGAGCTTTCTATGCCTCTGAAAAATGCATCTAAGGCTTTATTATCTGTCTTCAAAGTAATGTAGTGCTGCTTTGTGTATGAGGTGGCTGCTTTGAGGTCAGTTCACAAGGGAGAATCTCACATGAGCCTCCACGTTGATGATGAGGTCATTTCAGGTGTTTTCATCAAGGTTATTTGTCCCTGCACAAGCTCTGCAAATTTAGCCCCTAAATATGTAAGCAGTTTTGTGTTTGAATATCGCTAAGCTGCCCTGTACAATAACAACAATGAAAGTGTTTAGATGAGTCATGGCCATCTAAGCTGCCAACATTGGATGGGTTTAAGATGTACTTTTGAACCGGAGCCAGTTGGAGCTTGAAGCTAAACACAACCCAATATTAAAATGGCAGCCTGGAAATGGGCAGATGCAGATTGGTAAACAGAGGGTTTAATGTAAGGACAAAGGTCAGCCTTATAAGATCTTTGAAATATTACATTGTGTGTACAACCTTTCCCTCTGGAGTGGAATAATGAAATGCTGCAGAGGCGCTGCAGAATGCAACGCAGTCTCTACACTACAATAAGGCAAATTTGTTTTGAGAGACACATAATGCTGCACAGACTGCATTTATTATCAGCATAATGAGGAAGCACCGGTCATTATAATATCTGGCAAGTGGCAAAACATTGATGCTGAACATATCAGCAAAGAAATGCTAACTGACAGTATTTCTGTTTAAAGATTTGTTTGTCAAAACTAAAGCATGATTCAAAATTTTATATTTATTGCTATGTTTAGGTATCTCACAGTGCCTGGTTAGGGTTAAGCAAAGTTCATGGTCTTGGTTTGATATTCAGAAAAGTCAAAAGTGACTTGAAGCATGAGGCTCAGTGTGTTTGCTTTATTAACGTGTCACTGATGCTGCGACCTCTCCATAGCCTTTGAGGACCCCTCCAATATTACACTTGAAGTTCACTTTACTTTGCCAGAGTTGTATTCAAACAGATACAACAACACATACCATGTTATTAAAAAGACAACTTCGTGAAACAAAACTGTGCCACAGTGAATAAACTACATGTTTCTTGGTACACATTAATGTCAAAAAGACTTTTCAGGTGGAGCAGAGTATGTAACTGTATTGGAGTTTCATGAGAGACCAGAAACTGCATACTGCTGTGTATCTGAGTGTGTGAACGCAGCCATATGATTTGCAATGTCTTCCTTATCAAAATTGCACTTTCATCCACTCGTCTTTATGCATATTTTTCAGTCTGTCTATTAGAGACCAAGAAATTAATAAAAGTAGGTAAAATATTTCAAAAGTTAAAAAAAGTAGGCAAAAATTACATATGAACAAAAACAAAATGAAAACAAAGTATAAAAAAGCTAACTTACATAGCAAATGAATCATAATGTAAATGGCTTGTAACTTATGTGTCACTCAAGTTTCTGCTCCACCAAAGTGACAAAAAATGTCAGCAGGTGAAAACGTCACACCTGTGTTCGCTGATGGATTCATGGAACATATGTATTTTCATCACGTTTCCATCCCCCTGAAGTTTGACCGCCTGTTTGAATTACATAATCTTGTTGTGTTCTCTTCTTCTGCTGATGGCACCTGAGTGGGAGTGAACACCACCAGCTGTTTATTTTGAAACAACAATAGCAGATAGAAACTGCATGGTAATTAAAATCTCAAGTTCTCAGGTTATTTGAAAGTTTGCATAACATTTGGATGAGAACCTGAGTAAAGTCCTTTGCTTTATACACCCACTATCCACTTAGACTTCCTCAAATTGAATACCATATGGCACATACATCTGGCTCTTCTCACAAAATGACAGAATGAAATGACAGGGACGTTTCCATTAAAAAGGATCAGTAGTATTAACACTTATTTCCTAGGAAACAGTGTTGCAGTGTAAGAGAACCCAAGAGCAAATGAAGCCTCAGAGCCTCTTTTTTGATAGAATCACTCCTGAAAATGATTTCTGAAAAATAGCAAATGTGGATTATGATTATGTACAGTGAAATTTATTCTTCCTTCCACCTCAGTCTGTCCCATCTGCCTCCAAAACATCTATATGTCAAAAAATCTATAAAGCTTTCATGTAAGTTGCACATCTGTCTACTTTTAGCTTTTTAGTTTACGCATTTGTTTCTGCTTTGTGTATAAGCGTTGTCATATCTGATGCTGATTGTTGACACTGATGGAAAATCTTCCCTTCCGGTAAAGACTGTGGGTTGATGCTGGCTGGCTCAAATGACAGACACATCTGAAATAACAAAGACAGGAATCAGGAGGAGAGGAGATGAGTAATGACGCCATGGAAGGGTGATTGTATTTCCTGGCAATCTGAGTTGGTTTCACACCAAACTGATTGGATTTTTGCATGCAGAGCATCTGCAGCATCAGCCCACATACGGTATACACAAATATAATTGCACACACACGCAAATATCATTTACAGGAAAGATAATATCTAAACAAGAGAGGCTCCTGTGTGTGTAAGCAGTTCACCTGCATTTACTTGTTTACCATGGGCCTGTACATTTTAAAAGATCTGATAAGGTGATGAGTGTTTGTGAAAAAGAAATTACCTTCAGAAATTATTTAGTTTTTTATAGAAAGCTGTAGTGCATTATTTAGTTTTTGGTTTTGGCATAAACAAGAAAAAAGCTGATGAATATTTATGTCAAAGCAGCAGCGGTCAGTTCAAAGATGGATGGAAAATAACTTGAAAAACCACAGGAAAGACAATGTGATGACAAGCTCAAATCAATGTTATTTTGTGCCAGTGATTGTAAAACGAGGTTTTATCAGCAGATGACTGATTAAGGTCTTTGAATTGTGTTTGTTGTGATGTCCTGTGTTGCATAATTACCATACTCACAACTCGATCAGCAGGCACCCAATTCTAATGTCTGCCAATCCAGCAGGACACATTATCAAACTGAAGGGGCCAAAGTGAACCACATTCAGACAGAATTCACTCAAACTCATTTAAAATAGTGGAAGTGATGAATTGAGAAGGATTGTTATTAGCAGATCTTTTCTCTGAGATGCAAAGACAGAGTGTGCACTTCTCTTTTTATTTGCCTAATAAGTTTAAGTGTCACTCCAAGTCACTTCCAGGAGATGTCTGAAGGCACATGAACCTATTGCTCACACACACAGGATCACTCACATACAGAAACACACACACACACACACACACACACACACACACACACACACACACACACACACACACACACACACACACACACACAGATTAGCAGTTAAAGGAAAGAATATTCTGGCACTTTGTCAAATAAAAAATAAAAATATGAATCCCAGAATTTACAGAAAATGCCAGTATTAACAGATCTATGAACTCTTTTTGTTTTTGGTTTCACTCGTGAATTGAAAGGTCAGTAAATCACATTTACTTTAAGTATTATGTATTTTATGTACTTTATGTACTTTATGTATTGCCTCTGTTAACTTATTCTGGATCAACAGCAGTGTTCACAGGGCTTCTGTGTCTGAATATATCAAGGCTACAAAAGCCCAAAGTTCACCAGTTATTTGATTTATTGCGATTTGAGACTTCAATGACTTCAAGTGAACCACTAAAGCACATCATAAACTGACAATGTATGGACCTTTAATGTAAAATTCTTAAGATTTTAATATATTAAGATTTTATCTATGGTTAACATTTTAAGCAAAAGCTATTTCCTTTCTACATAGTAGTTTCTATGGTTGGTGACTGAGTCCTCCATTCCCACAATACTGTTTGCCTGCTGGAACACAGGGGATTCACAGTGAGCAAAGCACTGAGTTATATAAAAGGCTTACTCTTTTATTGTCTTTTGCCTTTTTTATTATATCAGCAGATCAGTTTTAGATAATTCAGGGAACAATGAGACACTTGACTTCTGCAGATAATTGTTTTATTATTTGTTAGTTAACTTCATTGTACATGGATCCATTAGTTGCTCCTCTGTTATATTTCTCATAAAAGTCACTGCTTGAAGAGTGATCATGGCATTAAATCAAACTTTTTTTGTTATTTTTAAGACTACAAATGTCAGAATTTTAACCTTGAAACAGAGACTGTGATATTTGCCTAATATTAAGGGCGGAAACTACTTTTAAATTCTTCAGTACTTTCAGCTGTTTTTGCATTTCCTCACTAAAATTCTAAAAACCCGAAAAACATAAAGCAATAGAGCTGCAAGGTGGCCAGCCCCCTTTTTTTTTTGGCCCTGCAGCCTTCTTAGAGGTTAAAAATACCTTTTTGTCAACACTCAGTAACAGTTTTGATCTTCATCTCTTAGTAAACATACAAACAGGCACAAATGTCTTGTTCACTGTGAGTAAACTTGTTTTTCTTCAGAAAAGACACAGTAGGGATACGTTATGCTGAGCTAAATCAAACTTCCTACAAGATATGCTCGCTGCTGTCGCGCCTCAGAATGCCTTTGATCAGTACCACACACCGCTCACTATCAGGCTACTTCTTAGCACATTATCCAGAAAAACTGGTTCTTATTTGAACTCACATGACTCATTTCCTGCTGTACTTTGCTGAAAAGCAAAATGTAGTCGTTTAAAATGTCATATTTGGTAAAATACATTTACTGCGAGTTAAACTGTGATGACGCACCAACACCTACCTACACAGTCAGGATGGAGCTTCAGAGATGGCAGCTATTGTGTAACAAACTCTGATATGGTCAATAATAACATAATTGTCATATTGCTCATATGGTGACATAAACTTTGCAATGTAAAACCTGCAATAATTCTAAATGCTGCTAGACAATGTTTTTAACTGTTGGGTGACTCTGGCTGACTAACCAACCTCCCACAAATGCACAGACAAATGCACACAAACAAACACACACACACACACACACACACACACACACAAACAAACACACACACACACAGGCAGCACACCATGGAAACTGTGCACAGGGGAGGATCTACTATCTTGCCAAACCATGTTTCTGCAGAGTCATAGTCATGGTGACCACAAATTAAAAAGAAACTATTGGCTTTATGTCAGCAAAACTGGTTGTTAGGTTGAAGTAGTTCCACCTTAGCTTGTGACCATGTGAGTTAGAACAGTGGCTTTAATATTTTGGAGAAATGACTGAATGCAACCAGCCGTCAGTGTTGTTAATTTAGTCTCATCTTTCTTTGAGTAGCTAATTCTTTATACAAGATGTTATGATGTTTTCTTCGTCTCCCATCTCTGTGGTCCCTCTCTCACACATAAACACACACACGCACATACACACACAGTTGCTCTTCAAAAAACATTTGTGTTTTTCTGTTAAAGATTCAGCTGTCCTAGGCTTTTGTTCAGACTCTCTTCTGACCTTTTAAGACATCTTTTGACACTGAAACTTTCCTGTTTGATGACTGAACATATTAAAGACAAGGTTCTATCAGTGATCTTGTTAAATCTTTAAGGTTTTTTGTTGTGTTGATATTTGTTTTCATGTACAATTGCAGTCATCTTACAGTTTTTACTGTATTCTGAAAATCACATAAGTCATATAAAAATGAATATGTGTTGAGGCTTTATCGTGAACACTGGCTGTGTGTGAACATGCTGTATGATCAGAATGATTTTCCACTTTTCCAGGCCATGAAGGTGGTGTCCAAGAAGAAGTTAATGAAGCAGTGTGGTTTTCCACGTAAGTTACATTTTGTGTACTTAATTTTGCTGAACTTTAAATTTCAGAAAAAAATGAATCAACCTGAATTTAACTAATCAAACATGGAACATGATTTGTGAGAAATCGAAACTGAGACACAACAAAACAAAGCAAATTAAGATGAAGGAAAAAAGCCAGAGAGAATGATGGAGGTTTGTCAGTTTAGGCTGCACCAATAACTCAGTCTAATACCAAATAAACCCAGTGGAAACCCTGTAAGAGGCTGATTGGCTAACAGCACCACAAGTTCTTGAAAGTGAAGAAAGAAAAAGCCGCACTATGAATGATGCACACCATTAAATGAGACATGTGGTTGAAGATGCTCACACAATTAATCATCTGTATGAGTGTTTATAAATCATTTTAATTGGAAAACAAAATAATTATAATTACAAACACTGCCATGAAGCATTGCTAGTAAAAGACAGCATATGTCAGCTACAGGAGAGCTTAAATCATCTGTGCTGGGTTGCAGATCATTGTAAAGATGACTCATCATGTAAAGGTGAGCAGGTTTCAGAACTGTGACAGACAGAGGAACAGCATGATCAACAGTTCTTCTCCAGCATAATGAACATGTAGAGCACGCGGGGGGGCAACAGACTCTCACTACCCAAATTGTCACCTGCAGAATCTTGGTCAGGATTCCTGGGTGTCACTTTTTTTATTGACAGGGTAACTTTTGTGTGTGTGTGCCAAGCAGTGGGCTTTCAGCTAACACCATCCCACTCCTTCCACAACTATCTTTGAAGCTTCTGTCGTCGGCTCAATCAGCCCCATCCACCTAAACCAAACCAAAAAATTTTGGTGCTGGTAACCTATTCAAAACGACGACCTTTTCACGAAGTTAACTAACAAGCTTTCTGGCAGGAAGGCTTTGGGTGTCACGCAGACTCTCTAAAAGGGTACTCAGTGTGTTAAAAAGTGATGTCAAGAGGGTCTAGAGCAAGCTTTTATATGCAACCAGCTGGGAGTGAGAATGTGTTGAGAGAGCCGCAAAAATCTTTTTACAGCAGTATTTGTTACTTTAAATGTAAGAATCCTTTTTACTTGAAGTGATCTTTTGTCTGCTCTTTAAGATTTCAACATTCTGTTGTAATTTTCCCCTCTGTGACTTTTCTTTTTGCCCACTAGAGAAATTGTATCTGACTCCTACTGACTCCTCCTCCTATTTAGGACAAACCATGATCAATTGAATCATTTTAGTTAAATGTTGTGTGTGTTGTGGTCTGCAGGTCGTCCACCACCAAGAGGACCCAAGGCAGCCCAGGGAGAGCAGCCCAAAATCTTAGGACCCCTGGAAAGGGTCTACCAAGAGATTGCCATCCTTAAAAAACTTGACCATATTAACATTGTCAAGTTGGTTGAGGTGAGAGCATCTTTAGTTTTTGGTTGTTTAAAAGCAGATCAATAATTGGTTGCTCTGCTCACATCTCCTATTGCTTTTAGATGTCCCCCTGCATTAATGCAGGGTATTGGTCGACTTGGGTATGAGGGTTCTCTGAATAAACAATTTACATTGAAAAAGTTTAAACGTTGTTGGATAAAAGTTTTTTCTGCAGTTTCAGCCATGCTGGCAGCAGAACACGAGGGATTTCATCGTCAGTCAGTCAGGCAAACTGTTTGATCCTGACTGAAATATCTCATCAACGATTTGAATGTACTGCAAAGGCCCAGGCCTTTGGAAAATTTAACTGGCAGATATGAATTTGATTCTGAAAGAATTTTTGTTTAAGAATTTTGGAAGGAAAGGTTCATTAGTTGTTTAAAAAATAGGAACAGCATGTCATTCCAAGCAATTCATCTATTTACTGTAGCACCTTTAAAGATGATCATAGAAAAACTCCTTTTACTGTGCTGCTAGGAAACAGGTGGGGGACTTTACAATACATCAAATAAAATCCTATCTCCAGACATTTAGGATGTTTAAGTGAAATATTCTTGAAAAACAGAGCTTTGACCCTGTAAATGGATTCTGTAAATAGATTCAATGCTCTGCAGCCCAGTTGGGGATTTTTAAAAGATGGATTGATTTCATTTTCCACAGAGGCAGCTGTTTATAAAAATGATTGACGATTTTGAAGCCATGGCTCAAGATGCAGCCCGCTCCCTCGCAATGTTGTTTGAGTGTTTTTCAATCTTGGCCAGGTGGCGGGGGCACTGCCGGCGTGATCGGGAGTTAAGCTCGGGGAGTGAGTCAGGAGGAAAGCTGTCTGGCTTGCTTGTCTGTAGAATGTGCCAGAAATATAAAGGAGTTTTTAAGTAAAAATCAGGCTCCTCTGCTCACACTCGCTCCAACAGCAAGCACACACACACACACATGCATACACTCATCACTTACCTCCTTTTTACGCCCTCACTCTCACTCTCATAATGGGCATGTGTGGGAAAACCTGCCTTCCTCCTCTCCATCTCTCTCTCTGTTCATCCATTTAAATGGGTTGTGCTTGGGTCAGGATCACATTCATTACGGGTGTCCAACTGATTCCTGCGAGACTGCAGTCCAGTCCATCTAATTATGAATAGACTTTTTCTCTCGTTTTGAAACATTAAAGTAGACGCAGGGTGGAACTGATTAAAGCTGATGAAAATGATATGGTCATTTGTCACAGATGATTGAAGAAGAGAAAGGAAAACCAGCTTTAGACTTGCAAAGACATGCAGTTGTTATGAGAGCAGATACTTAAGTATTCCAGGCCCTTTAAAGCATCTTAGTTGCTGCTTTACTCTGCAGCTACAAAAAAGGATTACGAGGTTACTGATGGTCTGCACTTTGCACGCAACAGGCCATTTGCTGCTAAAGCTTTTTTTTAGGCAGCATAAAAGAAAAAAAGCAGTGCATCATGCAGAAAGAACAGTATTTATTAAAGCAAACGTGAAAAACGGAATGAGCCGACATTACCTTATTGACTCTCTTGTGGCCTGTTAAAACTGACGTGAGTAAACGCAGTTCCCGTTACCTTAGAGGTAATTTCCTGCCCTTGTTTTTCCAGTACTGTTTGTACTGTGTGATGTTTCCTTTAGTGTGGTAATTTAAATCCACCAGGATGTTGTATTGCAACAGATGCTCCAGATGGACTGAGTGTTCCATGCTTTTTGGATGCTGTGAGTGGTTGCCTCGCAAAAGAAAAGCATGGGTAATGTAGTCCAAAGGGAATACAATTCATTAACCTGTCCGAGGCTTAATCACCAACCATCAAAACTGATGCAGCAAAACCAGGCATTTTATTTTTTTTATCCTCGCCCATGTCACGATCCCCATCAAAAATGGTTTTTTGCATTACCCACAATGCATCTTGTGTTATGCTAATAGCTGCTAACGTAGCCATAACCTGGTAGCCTCCAGTAAAAATGAGGAGCAGACTTCATACGTCTTTCTGAATCTACACCCCTAGTATTTATTTTTTTCAAACTTGTATTCTGCACTCAGTCTTTAATAAAATGTCTGTGTGCTTTAAGGTATTTATAGTTTTTAAACTGTTACCAAGTAAACGCGCTCATATATAACCAAGATAGCTGGCAAAACCCACTTTTGAGGTTGAAGGCAGCAATGAGAGGTTAGAGCTCCAACTTTTCACAGTCAAGACAAATTGATCTGAGTTGTTAATAGATCACCATTTATTTAAATAATGGTCACGAATAGGTGACATCTATGCTAAGTTTTCCTTGGAACAGTTTTCCCCCCAGTTTGCTTCTACTTTGCCCAGTTTGACAATTAAATGGACCTGTGCACTTACTTGAAATCTCTGTCTAATTGCTATAGCCCCTGTACCCGATATTGTAACATTTTCTCTATAATGGCACTTTGGTGACATCACAAATTACAAATGCACATGACTAATGAAGATAGATTGGACCTGACAGCTAACTTGTGCCCCTTATAACAAACCCGCCTGCATTTGGAGCTGTGATTTTACACATGCCATGCAAAGGCAGTGTTGTAAATTACAGCACCCACCTATGTCCTAACTGTTGGGACAGAATCAGCTTAGCCGAGATGAAAGAGAAGGCCAAAAGGAAATACTCAACAAGCTTTTCAATTTTCAAGGATAAAGTCATCACGGTTCTTTCCTTTTAACTCTTAGCTTTTATAAGAAAGTTCTGAAAGCATGTGAACAGCCTTTTAAGTGACCCTGAGAAGAAGTATGCCATGTGGATTTTCATATTTTTCATGCCCATCTTAAGGACCCTGAGGTTTTAGACTGGAAATTTTCTCTTAATGACGATCACGTTTTTTGTTGCAGGTGTTGGATGATCCAGCAGAGGACAACCTTCACATGGGTATGCATTGTTTCTCCTCTTTATTCCTCATGTTTCACTTTATTTCTGCCCTCTATCAGCCTTTAGCACTCTGCACATATGCCACCAACAAGTGTTTCTGTAACTTATTTATAATTCAGACCAGCCCTTGCCTCCTTCCACACCACCTCAGGGTTCACACATTATGCAGAACCCTTCGATCAGCAGTGCCAGCAGGTCACAGTCAGGACGCCTGTTGGTGTAAAAAGTCACTTCATTTGCTTAATGTGGAATATTCAGCTAATTCATTGCTTTTGTAACTGAATAATGCGATGCTGTAGTGTCGTCTCATTGGCAGCCGGGGTCAAACATAAATGAATGAATAGATAAATAAATGTTTTGCCTTATATTCCTGTCTTCTTCTCTCCCTTTCTCTGACAGTGTTTGAGCTAATGCAGAAAGGGTGAGTAGAGAACATGTCCTTTTTTGAATAATTTAAGACTCATCCCCTCTGTACTTTCACCTTCACATCCTCTTTTTTTCATCCCTCTGTACCTGCCTTGGTCTCCACAGTGTTCTTCATTACTCCAAGCTGACACTGTGCGGGTGTTTTTTCCATCCCAGACTTCAAAAGGATTCATAATGTTCTTAGGTCCTCACAGTTATTACCACTGGCAATCAGCCGTGTAAATGTTTCATGTCCTGATGCATGAGCTGTTCCTTCCCACACCACTTAAAATTTGCGATGATCTAGTGATCTGAGACCTTCTGTTATTTTAAGCAAATGGAGGTGGGAGGGTTTAGCCGGTATTATTTCATGTTTTATGTTCTCCTTTTAAGAAGAAATTATGCTCTGTTTGTTAGCTTTTTCATAATGAGAGAAGATGCTTGCTCTCTGTTGCCCCTGGCATAAATATGCCTGATGGCTGAGCTGAATAACACAGCTGCTATTAATTTTGCTTCTATTTCTCATAACGCTTTATATAATAACTTTATGTATTTATGTATTTATATAATATGCTAACAGTACAACTAGTACTTTTCTTTGTGTTGTCACAGCAACTTCTACTAATATTTTTTTAGTATTACAACTGTTTCTCCCACCTCTAACTTAATTACTTATATTTGTACTACTGATGCTGCAGTGGTACAAAAGTGTATGATATTAGTGTTATGACTGCTTTTGCTTCTACTAAATGACCTGCTATCACAGTGCTGTGACAAATACAGCTATCAGCTGAAACAATGTTTTGCTTGAAACCCATACTTGTAACTTAATAAATAGCGCTGAAAGTAGAAGTACAAGTATTCAGTGTATTGTCAGCAATTTTTATAATCATTTCAATCAATGTCAAGAAAAACTGTTGATTGGATTATGCAAGGTATTTGATAATATTTGCATTAGAGCTGAAAAATTGCTACAGCAATTTTTTCATTATTTTCTAACATTTAATAAAGTAGAGAATTTCAGTAGTTCATTAATTAAGAAATTGGTAACTTTATTAAACCACTATATTAAGCATTTAAACATTCTTCAAGCAGTAATAAAAGTTTAGGAAATACAATAAGCATTTCTATTAGTTCTATAAAAAGTCATTAATGAATGCATTAAAATATCCTTCCATACACCCACAAATAATTCCTTGCATGTTAATAGCCATTTATCAAATGTTTACTTGCTGCTTACTAATGCTAAATGGGGGTGGAGTTAAAATTAAGCTTTAGTGAAAATATAATGCTGGCATTTATCTATGATGAAAATAATAAAATCATTGGCAGCCCTGACTGTCTTTGTAGAAGGCGTTTGGAATAGTGAGATAATGGTTTATTTATGTCCTGTGCACTCATCCAAACAGATACTAAGCTGCTTGCAGGGCTGACAGGTTTGAGATCTGCATACAAAGAAGATGATTTTATAACAGATTTTTTGATTATCAGCAGCATTGATCTGGATGTGTATATCTGCTTAGATGTTTGTAGGGTGGCTTCACATTTGGAAATTAAATTCCTGTGCTTATAATGAAACAACAAAACAGTGGCTTTGTCTGCCTCATTGTCTGTTTGTTCTTCTGCCTGGCTGCCAACATGAATTTGCAGTCCGGTGATGGAGGTGCCAACAGACAGTCGTTTGTCAGAGGAGCAGGCGAGGTTGTACTTCAGAGACGTTATCCTGGGCATAGAGTACTGTAAGTATCTCACACTGACTGAGGCCTGCCTTTGAAACGCACTGTTGAAGCATTTAAGAGCAGCAACTGTTTGCATTTTTAATTACTTAAATCTATAGTGCCAGTCTCTTTTTAAAGAACTACATGCACTTTTAGTGGTGCTTCTTTGCATTAGATATTCCATTTCTAAAGACAACCATTGTTTTAATACTCAGTAGTGTAAAGGCAGAAACATTTGGGCCACTGTGTGATATGGTAGAGCTGTCCTTCTTTATGTAAAAGAACATAATGTTCTTGGCCCTGTATTTCACCGCCCTTGGGGTCTGCCTGCAGATCATTATTGAGCCTCTGTCCACTGAAACAGATTTTCTCAACTGTGTCCTCATTTGCTGTACTAGATCTATTTCACTGGGCTATGAGCTTAATGATTAGGGATCAATGCTGCCTCTTTCTGAGCTCTGAGGTCCATCTTGAAAAAAGGCTATAGAAACTCATGGTGGAAAAAAACATGTTAATTGTTTTTTTTAACAAAGTTACATGTCAAAGCAGGATATACTTTTGGCGTAGATAACATTTAAGGCTCAGCTACATTTCCTGCTCAAGGCTGTTGAACCATGATCCTCCAATCTAAAGGGTATTTCCTCTTTAAAAAAAAAGAAACCGTTCGTTTAAATATGTATTTATTTACTTTTGTTTTTGTTTTTATTTTTTAATATGAATTAATATGGTAAAAAATATAAACAACTATGGAAAAAATTAAGGAAATTATTAAAACTCACTTTTTTATGAATTGTCACTTCATATGAGCTAATAATTTTGTATATAATTAGTATTTTTTTGACTTATTATTAACTGTGAATGTGGTTGAGGAAAACAGTAAACTATAGCTAAAGTTTAAACAGTGCTACAGTTAGTTTGATTTCAGCCCACTTACTGGCAGCTGTTGTATATAAACACAGTCACAGTGACTAAACCTCTTTAAAGTAAACTCTTTAAAGTAAAGAGCATTCGTTAGCAGTGTTAGCTAGTGCCTGTTGGTCTGAGAGACCACAGAAGAAAGACGATCTGTCTCTTTGTTTTTCCAAGAGTTGTGTGTTTATCTCTATGAAACATATACAAATTAAAATCTGGCAGACATATGTAATAAAAGGAGTCATTAGTTCTGTGTCTGTGTACTGTGTGTGATTACAGCACAGCAGCTTGTTGTGTCAGAATGACTTGACACTTTTGTTGCTTAAGCTAACAAGAGCTAACGAGCTAAATGTTACAGCAGACTCTTGAAAAGGTGCTCTTTGGTCAAGTTTAGACACCAAAACTATTTTTTTACATTGTGGAAATGATTATCCAGGGCATGTCATGGAAAAAGGCATTCTGTAATGAAATGATCAATTATGAAATAAATGTGAACTCAAATTGATAGTAGGTTATTTTAAAATAAGAATGGTGAAATAACATTTGTATTATGAGCTGAGTTTAAATAATTTCTTAAGATATATACTAAAGAATTTTTTTTCCATTTATACATTTGGTCAAAGTATTGAGTAAAAAAGCACATTCTCCAAAGGCCTGTTATTAGATATCATTTGTCATTTTGTATGATTTTATTGTGAGTAGTATAGTGCTACTGATAGTCAGTTGCTTAGGCCTTTAATAGGTCAAGTGCCTCATGTTTTAGTGCGACATCTTTAGGTAAGAGACTGCAAACATAGAATCAGTGAAGTGTCCACATCTTATATCCAGACAGCTGCTGACTGTTCAGGCTTATAGAGGCACTTAACTTTCAGTCGTGAATGATCTTAGGTTTAAAGCATTCACATCATTCATAGTAGAGTGTTGTAGTATAGTATAGGAACAGTTTGTTAACAGCCATAATCAGGATCTTAGCAAAACATAAATGTAAATATTTAATATTATTTCAAATCTGGAAGTTTACAATCTCATCCTTATCTTTCTCAGTGCACTACCAGAAAATTGTCCACCGGGACATCAAGCCTTCTAACTTGTTGCTGGGGGATGATGGCCACGTGAAGATAGCGGATTTTGGGGTCAGCAACCAGTTTGAGGGCAATGATGCTTTGCTCTCCAGCACTGCTGGCACCCCTGCATTTATGGCACCAGAAACCCTTTCAGACACACGGAAGAGTTTCAGTGGAAAAGTGAGTTTACTCTTCTTCAAACAGGAATGTAGAGTGCTTTATCTGTGCTTGTCTGGTATTCAGTGAGTGCGCTGGGGTTTGCACTCCCATGGTTACAGCAGCTGCCAGCCTAAGTCTTAACCTCATAACTTGAAAAAGAAAACCATTAAATCAAGATAAGTGTTTTAGACCTTTGCCGGCCTAAAAATCCCAGAAGAAAACTGTCATTGTCTGTCTTTTCCCTGTGTGTTAGCTCATATTAATGTGTGGGAAACCAGTAATGTAACTGAAAATTGCACCATTACTGGGGTCAAGACATGGAACGAGACTATTGATTTTACATACCTGATATTGATTTAGGAAGGTTTCACATCATTACACTGTTTCCAATTTTATATTCAAGTAATAAACAGTCATGTTTATCAAGAATAACCCACCACTCCACCATAATGATTAGATTGATTACCACCTGCCTCTACAATTGTCAGAATTCCTGTTTGTGTTATTCTTGTAATATAAATGACCTAATTGAGCTAATAAATCTACTCCACCTGCTACGTTATGAATAATTAACAGAGAACCATCCCTGTTTATCTTTAAACCTCAATCCAGACATCCTAATCTTATCCAACATTATCGGTTTAGGTCACGTTCCTTCCTCCAGTGATTTTCACCTGTGGCAGGCTGATGGATTTGCTCGAGGAAGGACTCATATGTCCATAAAAGAGGGGCCAGAATAGAAAATTTGATTGCAGAAGGAAAGGATGTAAGAGGCATTCAAGTGCCTCAGCCTGCTGTTTCCACAAGCTTTCTAGAAGTACTTTAATAGCAGATGGGTCCTTTTTTCTTTGATTAGTCTTAATTCTTTCTATTTGAATTTGACATTCAAGCCATGTTTCAGAAAGCTTTGTGTCCATTTTGCACCAACATTTGTGACTTTGTTGCAAATTAGCAGTGAAACAATTAATATCCGACACTCATATGTCATTTAAACGACCTGTGTTAGCAGTCCTAGTATCAATTCAGGCCATTAAAAATATTTAACAAGGAACAAAAACAAATTTCTAGGAGAGCTATAGATACAGGGAGAGAGAAGAGGAAGACAAAGAGCCTGATGGATAGCTGCAGTGCCGCTATCTGATCACACACATCAATCTGCAAGGTTTCTGATGGTAGATGTCCCCAAAAAATAACCTCAGAATGTCACAGAAAATTACTGTTCTTAGTCTGAACTGATTTACTGGAGATCACTGTCTGTCTTTGTGCAGGTAGGTGTTTGAACCACTGCAGAACATTTCTTGATGTATGTATTTTGTGCTGTTCGCCTCCATGTTTAATGTCACTCCCGGCATTCTCTTAAAGGCACTGGACGTGTGGGCCATGGGAGTTACCCTCTACTGCTTCGTCTTTGGAAAGGCAAGTCTGCACATTTTCTATCTCTTACATATCATCTTATGGTCTACAAAAGGTAACAGTGAAAGGACTAGTTTTCATTTTATCTTGTGTGTATGTGTGTGTATGTTTCTTTGTGTTTTAAACATCAGCCATCTAGTAGCATCATTTATTCGAATAAGAGTTTAAGCTGATACTGTTGTTGTTTCTTTCAGTCGTCTTTAGGGATACATGTTTTTTTTGGCACAGTAGGATATTTAATGTACCTTCTCTGTGTTTTTCACTTTCTTTTTCCTCTGCTTCACCTGCAGTGCCCATTTATTGACGAGTACATATTGGCTCTGCACAATAAGATAAGGACCAAGCCTGTGGAGTTCCCAGAAATGTAAGTCCATCCCCTGCATCCTTTCCTCTTCTCCACCTTATTAAAAGACAGCGGGGATGTTCTAGCCACCTCCAGTCCACAGCTGTTGTCATCGTCTTCGCCTATCTGTCCTCCAAATTTGCACCTCAGTTCACCCAAACATTGTCTTCTCAGTTTCCAGTAGTTTTTGTGCAAAATATTAATAGCATGGTACAGCAGCCAGTTAATGTCATTTGTATGTAATAAACAAGCATTAAAAATCTAACAGGGTTCTCTGTGGCACGAACACACAGTGCAGGACACTGTGCTTCCCCTATTTTTCCTTTCCAGGAATCAAAGCATGGGGGTCATCTTAAGTGAGATCCTGTAGAGAGAGTGAGAACAATAGGAGGCAGGAAGTGGTTGTCAGCAGTGATAGACTGGGGAAAAACTTATAAGGCACCACCGCAGCTAATGTGAGAGGACCACGAGTGATGTTTCAGTGCAAGGGTGTCATGTTTGTATGATAAGTGTCATCCAACAAGAAGCTGGAGAGACTCTTTTCTTGTGTGTTGAAAGCTTGTTCATTAAACATCACCCTCCCACTGAACAGAACATCACATCACCTAATGGAATAATGTCCACACTCCAATAATCAATGACAGTTATCAGCACATTGTTATGGACACTGATGAGGCCCTTGTACTATAAGTATCATTCAGTGTTGCCGCTGTCATTATGTTCAGTTGCTGAGCTCACATATACTCATTTCACTGAGATAGTAATGACCTCTTTTCCCATCATACATTCATTTCTCATTTCATTTCTAGTGTCAGTGAATGCATCATTTTACAAGCATGATAAACTGTGACTGTTTGTATACCAGGGTTTTATCTCCTGATTTTAAATATTTTAGTGCGTTTACTGCACTTACAGAAGCTCATGAAAATGTTCTGTCATTGTCTCTCAGGGTTCTTGTCAGATAATCCCTCACAGCCCTGTCAGACGAACTCCCTTTTATTAACAACACCATTTGTTGTTCTCCTGTTTCTGTTTCTTTTAGTTGTTTGACATGCTTGCTAGTTTTAGCTTTTTTCTTCTTATCCAAAACCTTTTTTAAACTTTTGACTATTTTGACTGCCTGTACATCACTGTATGATGCTGTTTAGCCATCTTTTTCTCAAACTATTTACCCATTTATCACTTTCACCACATTAATCATAGATATTTGAACCATTTACCACTTTGAACTCTTGATTTTAAAAATGTATCTGTTACTTTAAGTTTACTGTTCTAACTGTTATTCATTGCTTTAAGCTGACTATTTGTTTTTTATTCATTTTAACTGCCTATCCATTACTGTTCATCCATTAAATTCAGCTGTTTTTTTAAAATTAGTTTAGCCACTCCACAATTTTCCTACTTACCTCCAAGCAACTGCAGAAGTCTCCCCTGGGACTCAAGCAGCCCTGCTTGGAAATCATTACTATAAATTGTTCTTAGTTATTTCAAAACCCAATTAAATTCATTCTCTGCAGCCACATTAAGTTTTGGAAATTAGGTATGTATCAAGAACACAGACAAAAAATTAACCCACGGATCATCATCATAAGTGTCTTTTATTTTGCTGCTCAGTCAAGCACACATCAGCTGTATGCTGAGCGATTAAAGCGACACATATTCTCTCAGAGGTTAGAAAATAAGAGCTTCTGTGGACTTTTTCTGGTGGACACAAAGTATGTTGTATCTGTGTCTAGTGAAAGTAATGGTTAACTGCACAGGAGATACTGTGGCTTTTAAACTGTGTCAAATAATGTAACACAGTACATATACTGTACTGGCATGTTTTATAATATGACCCAATGTGGCAAAAGGGAAAAAAGGCACCCCCCCTCCACCTTTGCTCTGACTGTATCTGATTGATTCAAAATTTTGTGACACAAGTATGATTCCAAAGTTTTGCATAAAAAAGTTTAAATGAGCTATGATCAAAGGGTTTCAAGTTAAGTCCATGATTACAGTGACTCACAAGTGTTTGAAAAAAAGGAACTGCAATCAAGTGCTAAATCGACCACCAGCAGACCTGATGTGTGTCAGAGCTGAATCACATCAGTCATCCAAACTTCAGCTTGTTCATGAACTATTTTCGACAACAGGCTTCAGTGAACTAAAACATAGAAGAAAAATGCTTATATAGGAAGTTTCAAGAAAGCTATTTAAAATGTTACTAAAATGTTTGTGAAGACTCGGGAACTGAAAGAAATGTGATTATTTGTTTCTTGTGCCCTGTAATGACATGGAAGTTTCCCTAAAATGAGGCTTTTCAAACTAAATTTACACTGAAAAAATGACATGTTTTGAGCAGAAACTGTCATTTTTATATTTAATGTTTCATGATTCTCTTTTCAGCTGAACATAATTACTGAATCCAAGGTAATAGAATAATTACTGCAGTAATACATGCGGTTAATGCATAAATGAAAAAAAAAAATCCCATAGGTGGTGCGAGTGTTGGAACCTACATTGTTCTTTTAATCATAAAGGAATATAAAATGTGTGCTGTCACTTCCTCAGTGAGGCACTTTTAACTGACTTCAGCGTCTTTTGTGGCTCTACGAAATTATTGAAAATTGGAACCAAATTTATGAATCACTCTTTTTCTCACACAAAGCCATAAAAACATAAAAACCCAAAAGAAAGAAACCAGTCCCAATTTGAAAAATACAACTGTGGTAATCAATCTTTGATAATTTATGTTATTTTTTTCTTCTTATTTGCTTTTATCTTTGAAAAACGCGGGTACATCCTATGACTCTGAAAATGATTTTTAACAGTTTAAGAAAGAATATTCACTGTTTTGGTTTTGAATTGCTCACAACTCATGGAGATATCTTACTCAAGTAGACATTGCTTCTTTTAAAGTAGCCACTTCACCTGCCTTGGACTATGTTAGACAACGAAATGCTCAACATGCATGAAACAGTCTGTATGTATGGCCCATGAATGTCTCTGGTCTGTGTTTTCTTATCATGTTGCAGATGTACAAACAAGCTGTCTCATTATCTTGTGTTCATGCAGACCAGCGATCAGTGAAGAGCTGCGGACTCTGATCTTGCGGATGCTGGATAAGAACCCCGACACAAGAATCACCATCCCTGAGATCAAGGTACCATAGAGAACAAAGCAGATGTCAAATGAGACCAGAGGGTCAGTCGCTTCTTGTTTAGAATGTTGAGAGCGATCATAATAAGGACTTAATTGTTCATGTCCAGACACAACATGACTGTGCTTTTCTCTGATGTGATTGGCTCAGAGGACTCTGACCTCACTGTGGTCCACAGTGTAGGGTTCATTAGACATGCTGTGTTGCTCCAGGGCGTGATGAAACATGTTTGTCCCGATGGAGAATGATGCTGAAACTGAGTTAGTGGATGAGGGGCAGGGCGGTCCAGGACCAGCCATGAACACTTGTCGTTCCCTGCTCCCCACCGTGTTTCCATGACACAATGTAATCATGTGTCAGTGAGTCATTTTCTCACCAGAGACGCTATTTGTGTTTACGGAACAAGAGATAATTAGGCTGTCATGCATTATGTGTAATCTTGTGCACAGACACACACATACACACTCTTACACGAACACAACTTTTCCAGTTGCAAGATGCTGCTTAGTAAAATCCTTTTAATCCAGCAAATATAGCAAAACTTTAGTGAGAAGCTGTAATGGAACAGTTTGATTAAATGCAGTTATTCCTTGTTAGTGTGCATAATGTTAATTTTTAATTTTTTCATTTATTATTATTTATCCAAAATAAACTACAGAGCATTGCTATTATTTCTGATTGAATTTTAGTAATTTAATTGCTCTTTACTTTGTTATTACTTTCGGTTGATGTTCATTGATTTGAAACATTAACAGATATTCTGGATGCAAATGGATTGTGGGAGTTTATCACTTAAATATCAAAGAAGAATGAATCACAATTTCTGAAGGAGCAACAGTGTATTTTATTATGTTGATAGCTGGTTGTTTTGAGTTTGAATTGCCACTAAATCAGTTATTATGTAAGTCTTGGTGTCACAACCTCTCAGCTATTAGTGAATGCACCATGACTTTTGTTATGCTCGTACAAGTAATCACATCAGTGGGCTGTTACAAAGGATTGCATATTTCTTTATTGCACTGAACATGGAAACTGTAGTTTAACTTGTGGCAATCCCACAAAAAGTGTCCTGCAGCCTTAAATACTCTCAAGAAAACCCAATTCCCAGTGGAAGATTGTCCCAAACAAATGTTTTTTTTTAACTCCAGTAAAAATGAATAGGGTGAGGCTGAGGGCCAAAAAAAGGCTGGGGAAGTCCATGTCGAGAGACTCACGATCACATTGTTTTTTTTGGCCTTAATCTGACTGAAGTTGATTGAAAATAGCTAATAAATATAAAATATTGCCAACCTTGTACTTTTAATAATTGTGACAATCCATGAAGTAACTTTTACAAAAATAAAGTCAGGCTGGATGCTTATTGTGATGGATTGTTTGTCTCCAGCAACTTTTAAGTCTTTGCAGTTTGAACAAAACAGTATAAATCAGATGGCTACCTGTCTTAAAGAAAATGCTCAAGTATGAATCTAAACTGTTTTTCTTGCTCTAAAAAATTCTGATGACAGGTTTAAAATATACATGCTGTGCAGTATGAGGGCTAGACTATGAATAAAACCTGCTATCACACTTAAAAAACTTAAAACAATACACACAGATAAACATTAAGAGTAGTGTTTCCTATGAAGGTGCACATATGCAAATGACTATAGTTGCAGACTGTGTATCGTAGATGCAGAATATTAAAGACAGACCTTCAAGTTATGATGCAATCATATGTAATATGTGTGTCTGTGTGTGTTTGCACACAGATGGATCAGTGGGTGACCCAGGGAGGCACCGACCCCTTGCCTCTGGAGGAGGAGCACTGCTCTGTGGTGGAGGTGACGGAGGAGGACATCCAGAATTCGGTCAAGTTTGTCCCCAGCCTCTCTGCAGTGGTAAGGAGCGATGCGTGTCCTCCAGTCACCCCGCACTTTTCTATCAAATTGATACACTCACACTTTTCATTTCAAGGAGAGGTAAAGCCCTCAAGGTAGCTGCTCCTAAGCAACTGCATCCCTCTCTTAACCGTAATAGTGACAAGGTTAAACCAAAAGAAAGGGTGATTTCACATTTTGACAGCAAACTTGTTCACCCTCATGGAGGACAAGGTTGTCTGTTAGTCTTGTTCAACCATTATTTCTAACAAAAAAGCACTTTCAGATCTCCCCAATGGACTGACTGACAGACTTACAGTTGCAGAAATTTAATTTATATAAACTATAACTATGGCTTTTAAAAGGGGGCCCATAGCAAACAGTAAAAAGTAAAAATAAGAAAAACTTCATGAAAATAGAAAAGGTTTGGCAAAAGTATAAAATCAAATTATTACCATCCTTGTGTGAATTATTGTGAAGACAATTTTTAATAATAGTTAACATGGATCTACTATTATTAAATTTTCCATGCCTAACTTTATAATTTCCTACCACTTAAAACATCATTTAACCTGTTAAAAGCTGTCCCTGTTGACCTTGTACTTGTATAGACTCAGTGATCACAAAGCAGCTCTGCAACTGAAATTTAGCTCGCCAGCTAGCTTACTTGCTTTTGTCCAGCTAGTTAGTACTAACTCACAAAAAGAAGCATGTTTTAAAAAGGATACACAGCATAAACAGTCCAGCTGAATGTGAAACAATTCCAAAGAACTCTCAACCAAGTAAAACTCACACATGAGGCAGCACAGACCTGCATTAAGTATTTATTCTTTTACAATATCATCACTGGGTGTTTAAAGACATCTTGCATAGACAGGGCCCAAGCTAAAAGTTCATGTTATTTAAGGGACCCTGGCATTAAAAAGTTTGGATCTCCTAAACAGCAACATCTGATGCAAAGGAACAACTACTTGAAAGCTCATATTAGGGTGCAAGGGTGTGCACTGTGTGGAATGTCCAGGATCATGGAGCTTAATGCACTTTTTACCTCTCATTAAAATTACACAGTAACAGTATTAGCCGCCTTCACTTAAAACTGAGGTTTCTTCATTATCATTTCACTGCAAAACCATCCACCATCTTATTGAAATGTAGCACTCTGCAAAGTTTAGTATATGCAAATATCATAGCTGTATGCAGTCAGGGGAGGTTTCCTGATTGGGGTGTCACACATTGTCAGTGTGTTACTCTCACTGTTTGTGCAGTTTATGGCACATAAACTCTTGTTGATCTTACCATAAAATCTCAGTTTTCTGGTTTGCTTTTTCCCGTGTGTGCAGGCCCTACAGTTGCATAACTCTGACACCCATCCACTGTATTTTCTGTGCAGAATTACAGTCTCAACACGAAACCAAAAATAAGACCATTTGCATTTTGCATGAATGTTTCAGATCTTGGTTCGAGCCATGCTGAGGAAGCGCTCCTTCAGTAACCCCTTCGAGTGTCCAAGCCGGAGAGAGGAGAGGTCCATGTCTGCTCCTGGCAGCCTGCTCATGTAAGCACACATTCCATCTGCCTGACAGTCATCCATGTCCTGATCTCTCTCACACACTAAATGCAGGCATATCACATCCTGAAGATGCAAATCAGACACAAATCCACACAGACTCATACTAATCGCAGTGATTGCTTGAGATTCTAACACAGGTCAGTACTTCACACCTGTCTCCTCTTTCTGCTGAATCAGGTTAACTAACATTCATTCCTGCAGCTGCTGCTGCTTTGGGTTGCCATAGCACCATAATTCATTCTTTCATTGTATGCAGTGGAGCTTACAGCTTTTATAAGTGTTTCTTTGTGTGTTGCTTTCAGCTTTCAAGGATAGAGGGAGAATGATACAGATCCAGTAGTGCCTCGGGCTGACCTTGGATTTTCTGTGACATGGACTGAAAGCCTGCTGAAATTTCAGCATGACCAGTATAACCAAGGGCAAAGTGGAGCAACTATAGCTTTTCCCTGCTGTACTGTGGGCGCCCTTTGGACAGTAATCTGTGTTATGTGTCCAGCAGACTTTGTCATGAGGGCTGTTGAGGGGACTCTAAACTCCTATTGTGAGGGTTTTATTAGATGATTTCTCTTCTATCTAGGCCGAGGTTTCCCCTGTTACACTCCAGGCAGTCACAGAGCTGCTATCTAAGGTGAATGAGATTTTAAAGGACATGGAGGGAATTAAAAACAATATTGCCCCCTGCTGGATAAAAAACCAAGGCCTCGAACAGCCCAGGCTCATAGTAGTCTTCACAGTACCTCATTATTTTTCAGATTCGTGAGCTTCATGTCCTCATCAATAATAACTCCTGTTGATTCATGGGAGTGCTATGAAAAAAGTCCCAACCTTATGGCCTGCTTGTAGCATTCGACCATCTATTCAAGCGACTTTTATAATAGACACATCTGGGGCCATCAATAAACACATGGGCAGCCTCTGAGGGCCTGAAGAGATGCTCCACTTCAAGAGCCAGATGCTGCAAAAGCTTTTAACATTTTTCTGAATGACAAATCTGAGAAGTGAATGCGGACTAGTGAAAAGTAATAACCAAAATGCTGCGAGTTCTTCCAAAATAGAGTAAAGGAGGAAATATTTTTGGGAAATGTCATACCTGGGGATGAGGGAAGTAGTATTTTTTTTTCGACAGAAAGCTAAGGGATTTCATGGGTAATGAGGTCCTGTGAGGAGCAGCCTTGTTAAATGTAAGGTACCAATCATCCTGACAGGATCTCTTCTTTAAAGAAGATAAAACTGAATACTGCATTATTCCCACAGTTTAATTTAATTAAATACTGTATTATTGCCCTCACGTAAAGTTTGGAAATAATACAGAACAATGTTAAAACAGAATTGTTAAAGTTAAAACAGATGAGGCCAAAATATGCGACTTTAATTCCTTAGTATGAGTAAAGAACCCCAAAACACTGTATCCTACATTTCCCATAATAATATAATAGCAATATAATAGCATCTTTAGATTGACTTTTCTTGACTTGGAATTCACACGTTTTTACAAAGCAACCATTCATAGTTTAGAAAATAGGCTTTTTATCAAAAAATTCAAAGACCAAGATAAGACAACTCCAGCGACGTCACCTGGACATTACTGGGTTTACTTTTTCACACCTCCAGGCAAAGCTCTCACAGAGCCACAGGACACAAATAAAACACTTTTATTGGCTGACCAGCCTTTCCTGTAATAATGAACTGAACTTGATTTCTAAAATTGATGCCTTCTTTTCTTTTCTTTTTTTTAAAATGGCTGATTTTGCAATGTCCCTTTCAGCATTCAGTTGATGTTTAAAGTTGTCAGTGATCATTATTCTGAGCTGATAACTTTGTTACTGATATTGAAGTTACACATAACCCCATCACGTTGAGGCAGGGGGAGATCTTCTCCTCTAGCGGCCATGTCTTTGACCCCCTGAGGTGCCCTTTGCCCTCTCACATGTGACTTTTCCATCTTTTCTCCCACTTCTGCTGCAGGGACTCGTGGCCCTTCCGGCCCTCTTTAAAACTTCACCCCTCGCTCAGGTAACCCTCCGTGCGGTTCAGTCTGGCACACTGTCTGTCTAACATCTAGCAGCCTCTGCGCTCATCATCATCTTAGACTGCTTAGCTCTCGCTTGTCCCCCTCATGAGATGTGATGGAGCAGCCCCTCCCCAGCTGTCATCTCAAAGAGTTTCACCATCTCCCTGCTTCTGTCATGAAAGCATTTCTTGTCTTTTTAACATTCATCATGAAATAATAATAAAAAAACCTCTCTAGTTACCTTTGGAGAGATAAAGCATAAGCTTAGCGATGTAATCATGTAGATCTTTGTGCTCACTGCAGTTGTCCAGGTTGAAATCACAGAAGAAGCTGCTCAAGTTGACTGTTTTCTCTGTCTTCCTCTCTTTTCTTTCTCCTTTCAGAAAGTGCAGCACAGGAGATGGACCCAGAGAAGTAGAGCTGGAAGACCTGCATGAAGACGAGCCCTCATCTTGAGTCTTAATGGCACTCCCATCATAGAAGCTTTGTCTTCACCGCCACCTTCTTTACGTCCCTTTGATTGAACCACTGTGCACTCGCCCTTTGGTCTGCTCACTGATAAAACACTGACACACTACACATGTATCATTCTATACACTGAAGAGACTCAAAGTTTTAAATCCGTTAAATTGCTTGCATTGACGTATAAGCCTTTTTTTCATTTTTGCTTCCTGTTAGCCTTAGAAAAATGCTTTCTTACCCTTCTTTTCCTCACTTTTCTTCTCCAAAGTGGAGTCTGTGGGTAAGTTTGTTCTTCAGTGTTCCTTATCTTAACCTCTCAACCATTCACTGTTGTGACTGTCATCAGTGAACCGATACGAAGAACAACTCTGGCGAATTTCTGGATCATTAACAGTTCAAATTATTGTTGTGGGAAAGAAAGACAGGAACATGTTTGTCAGCTGGCATTACACTGCAATGTGGGAAAAAAACCTGTCGTACTCAGATTTTATTTTTTAACCGTCTGCATGATTAATAGTTAAGCCTCATCATCGGACTGTCTTCAGCCACCTGTCACAGTAATTGGAAGGCTGACAAAGAGGGGAAAAAAACCCTCTTCAATAATCATCAAAGACTTCAGCATGTAAATGACACCATTTAGTCTCAGAAGTGCAGTGCAGGGTTTTAATTTATGACCAATGGAGAGTCCATTTAATATTGTACATAGATGTGTCAGATGTCATTAGTGTTACTGTCTCTCTGCTCGTCCCTGCACATGTGCCATCACTGGATTTTACTTTGGCTGACCGACTGATACAGGTCCGATTCCTTCCTGTGCTGCCTTCATGGACCTCAGGCCTGACTGGTTGAACTCCTGACAGGAAGGAAAGGAAAGGAAGTCATCTGTCTGAGGCCGATCACACAGCGAGGGCAGCAACTTTGTTAAGCATGAATGCATTATTTTTGTTTTTGGAGTCGTTTCATGCTTTTCTTCCACTCTGTTATGTGTCATCTGACACTGTCTCTTTTTGATTTGATGTGAAGTATCTAACGGACATTAGAGCTTTTCAAAGTGTATGTTGTTTTAAGGTGAATGTGAACAGACTGAAAGAGGGATGATTATAGTCTAAATATGTATTTATTGTTATACAACATTTTTCAAAGAACATGGATGCAGAGCTGATTCAAAGTCATGAACAATCTCATAGTCCAAGTTAATCATCAGTGAGCACTTTCTTAAAGAAAACTGAATCCTGTCACACAAAGTTGTGCAGGCAGGTGATTCTGTGTCATTAATAAGAGAGGAGAGGTTATTTATTTATTTTTTTCCTGAGGAGTGGGCTGTCTTGCTGGGCAGAGAGGGGTCTTCTTATTTTTAAACACTTTATAAGCTTTTTCTTTTGGGTTTGTTTAAAAAAATAATTTCATTAGTTACAAACAATTTCTTGTGTCACAGTGGTAAGTGAGCCTTTTGCCATACTCAGATAATAATGATCCTGCCACTGTTGCAGGGATTCATTTTTCCATTCACACTAAACATTACCTTTACCACATGAAATTTCTCCATCAATTAAAAAAAAAATGGTCATATTATGTCAACCAACCATTTTACTTCAATTTAAGCCTTTTGATAGGATTGTATTAATGGCCATGGTGAAATTGGTTTATCCATAAGTACATATTTTACAAATATTTGTTGTTAAATTAGAAATATAAATTAAATTTACCACCGCAAATTTCTAATGTTTGCCTTTTTAGTTATTAATGGTTGAAAGAGTTATATAAAACTATAAAAATAAAAACTTATAATGCTGGAAAGAGTAAAACAATTGTAAAAACTGAAAGTCACAATTTAACTTGCACCCACTTGTGTCCCAAACAATTTTGAGAGCAACTAAAGCAGTTTGCCTCACTGACTTTTAAAGTTCCAGCAGTTTCCTGCAAGTTTGCAGAGCTGAGTAAGCTAGTTCGTTTGCATACATTATGGGGATTGAAAAGAAAAATTTATGTTTTGTGACCAAGGTCTTTTGTTTGCCAATCAAGGTGCTTGGCTCACTTCAAAAAAAAAGAAAAGAAAAAAAAGCCAACGCGTGGGTTGCGTGAGTTCGCCGACTCAAATTAATGAGAACATTTCTGCCTCCGCAGGAGCTCTGCTTCAGATAAATGTTTATGTAACTCCATTTTGATTCTTTCCTCCTCTTTTGCCTCGCTCTGGAGAAAGCATGTTTGGCTGGCAGAGTGCTCTGATCACTTGAACTGCAGCTGAAAGGAGCATTTCAATGTCATGATTAGGCCCAGGCTGCCAACAACAGAGACTCCTCCACAGCCACTTCACTGCTGTCCCCAGTGTGGCTGATTAGAAACGGGGAGTGCGGCCCTTTGGGTCCTCGATTAACGTTGCTCTTAGTATCCTCCAGTGAAGGGTGCTGACTGAAGCTGGGAGAACAGAGAGGGTCTGAACAGGAAAGCGTTACTGAGCCTTTATGTCGAGGGTTTTATGCTCACAGAGGGAGTTTATGCATAAAAGTAAGAAAGCTAATAACAGTCAAAAGTCAGTTTTATATTATGTGAGTGAAGGAGGATGTAAAGCTTTATATCTTTTTATTTTGTTCATTAAAACTTGGTTACAGGGGATGAGTGAATATCCTTATGTCTAGTTGTCTGCATTGTGCAGTTGTGAATAGGGGTTGACGTCTGTCTCTTAATGTCTGTCTTTCTTTTTGTTTCTTCTTTCTGCTGAAGATGATGGATGTGAACGAAGGTACTGTAGTCTGTTTGCAGATTAACCTTTAATGAAGGGCTTTTTGAACCAAAAAGTATGAAAATGGTTTATTATAATTTATTTGCAAAAAAAAAACTTTTCAACACTCAATACATTCTAAAGAGTCGTTTTTGTCAATGTAGGTGTTGCGGCTTTACATGTGTGTGTTTGTACGGTTATTTGTCAGTGTCGGAGGGTCATTATAGTTGTCATCATAATCATTCGTGCATTATTGGCTCATTCTCCTGCTTTCAGAGCAGAGCACTCATCATCTCTGTCTTTTACTTGTCCTTTTTGACTAAACTTAAATGCTTCTATTTAAATATTTGCACTTTTACAGAAACATATTAAAGTTATTGTGATTACATATAATACTACTGGTACTTGACAACAATCCAGCGTTGTATAGTTTGTGATCGAGGAAAAAACCTGTGTGGTC
Source organism: Acanthurus lineatus (assembly GCA_029814665.1). Taxonomy (NCBI): domain Eukaryota; kingdom Metazoa; phylum Chordata; class Actinopteri; order Acanthuriformes; family Acanthuridae; genus Acanthurus; species Acanthurus lineatus. The sequence continues at coordinate 3,874,622 of JAPZDV010000006.1, read as the reverse complement.
CACCTGTACAAGACCATATTTACTGTGTATCTGTATGTTCTTACAATCTGCTGTGTTTTTTGATGCATCGCTCTTTGATATCGATCTGCATGTCACAGCATTGCTTCATGGTTTTTGACAGTTTTTACAAATGAAACTAAAATGTTTCCTTTTTTCAGTAACTTATTCTGTCCGTGTCAAAATGCTTAAACAGAAACTTGTATAAAGATTTGTTTTTGTTGTGCATATCCGGATATTAACAGAATTGTGAATGTTGCATTAAGGACTTCTGGACTTCACTGCAGAAATGATGAATTATGCTTGAACACTGTAAACACAATAACACTAGCAGGGGAGAACACAGAAACAGCTTGAAACAGCAGTGTTGATTTTAAGTTCTTCTCTGAAGACACAGTGATGGATGATTCAAGCCGACCTCGAAGAGGAAACATTTAACCCTCCAACCACAGGATGGTCTGTTCTTGCTGCGCAGTCACCTCTGTTTCATCGGTTTTCAAAAGCATTTATTTCCACTGCCATGGTTGTTTTCTCTCCTGTGTGTTGCGCTGTTCTAAGCATATCCACTTCTTCTAAAGAGACTTGGTGGATAATTAGACATTGAGCTCAGAAAAGACTGCTTTTTGTGTAGAATACATAACCATGTGGGCATTTGGAAGCTCTTGACTCTTAGTTGTCATGTTGTAATCCTGTAGGGTCATCATATGTGTCGGTCAGTCTGACCCATTTACACCTACAGAGATTTCTGTTATATTTTCTTTGCAAAACAACTCTATAAAAAAAAACTATCTTCACTAAATGTGGTCCATTTAAAACCTTTAAAAGTGTCTGTAGACATACCAATCATAACTCTTGAATGCACTGTGCACTTGCAACTACACTTTAAAATGTCACCTGCACATACTGCATCAAATGTGAATGGGTTGAGTACATTTATTTGAATTTTCCCCAGAGGTGGTAGAACAGCACATAAAACCTAATCGGCTGTAACACAGTGGTCACTTTTATGACTCTTGTAATGCCGCACAGTTCATCCTGAGGGCAGCTGTGGCCAAGAAGATAAAGCAGGTCGTCAGCTCAGTCAGTGGTTCTGCATGTCCTTGGGCAAGATACTGAGCTCCCAAATGTTCAATTTTTGCGTGTGAGTGTGTGTGACTGTCCCTGAAGAGCAGGTTGACTCTTTGTAAAGAAGCTCCTGCCATAAAAGTGTGAGCTGCTGAATGTTGACTTGTGTTGTAAAGTGCTTTGAGTGGAAAAGGACTTTACAGAAGTGCTATGTAAAAGCAGTCCTTTTACCATCCTTGTAGAGGGCCTTAAAAGTTGGAGTTAAAGATACCATCCAAAAGATAAGCACAGTAACAGTAACTGTTTTGATGCAGATCTGGACTCAGACGCATATTAAATACTATCTAGAAAATACAAAATGTATAGCACAGTCTCCTCAGAGATTTGATCTCTTGATAAATGGTTTCTAGTTTCATCTTGTTACTGTGGAGCAACAGAAGGAACATGACTGGGTGCAGCTGCCACAGTTGCGGCACAGAAAGTGAGTGTCAGTGAGTAATTTCTCATGATTTCAGGTCATAATTACATCCAAAGGAGGAGGACTGTGGAAGAGTGAGCTTGTTTCAGGGTCGATTGAACTGCAGCTGTGTATCCTCCTGTATGTGACTGTCCTGATATGTGTGCTGAAGGAGCCTGATGTCTCTTTGTTACTGGATGTCTGTTTCGTGTTGTCATGTGCATTTTTTAAAAATATTGTCACTCAGCTATGTCAAGTCACCAGTACAAAAACAAAAGCATGGCACATCCCTATGGAATGCAGTTGTAACAATGTAAATATGTACCAATATATATATATATATATATATAAAGAAGCTATTTTTTGCATGCTTTTTGTACACCTAGACATAATCAAAGACAATAAAAAAGAAAATCTGAATTTTGGATATTTTGCATGTATTTCTGTTGGAAACAAAAGAAAAAAGCAGAGACATTACTGTTCACCTTTTATTGAATTCAGCTGAATGAATCACTGACAGTGGCCCATCCACATGTTATGTGCGTTTACCTCTTTGACAAAGACAGTGACAAAATAACGCATGACCCATGGATGCTTTTCGTACATACAGGAGTACAGATGGAAATGTCAGATGTCAAATGTCAGAAATGTTTCTTCCCCTGTATGGATGAGGAGACAGTTAGGACGAGTAGGTTACACCCAAAGTGTGAACAAAAGCTAATCGGACTACACCCAAAAAAAATACACAGCCTAGTTCCAAGGCTTTACAAATAACAGTAAGAGTCACAGTCGCTCAGGGTGGCGTTAAGATGCAGCTGAAGATCAAGAAGAAACCAGACACATGAAGCAATGTAGTTAAAGTGTATCCTCTCCGGTCCTTAGTCCATTTAGAGTGTGCGTGTTATCCTTTAGGGATCTATTGCAGCGTTGTACATCTTCAAAGTAGTACCTCGTAAAGTTGCTCCCAAGTCATTTCTATGCAAAAACAGCAGACAAACAAGACATCAGCAATCATAGAAACTAAGGAATAATGTGTCTTATAAATAAATGTATTTGTCAAACCCTTACGTTAGATACCTCAGTCTCTGTGCTACCTGCCTCTGAATCAGGATCCTGTGGGATAAAAGTCAAATCCACAGTATAGGAGCCATTAAGACTTCTTAGGTATAAAGACAAAGGGGATTCTCACAATCCTCACAATCACATTATAGGAAACATTACAAAAAATTAAAAAAAATCTCATCTACTTTCTAACTTCTTCATGCACTCACATTGGACTGGTCAGTGCCTTGGACTTGTCTTGCATTTGCTTCAAGGGTGTAATAGACGCTTGTGTCTAAACCAAGCGACTCGTGGTCATGCTGTAAATACAAAACGTTCTGCCTGTTTCAGTTAAAGACAGAGACTGTCTGCGAGGGAAGGGAGAAGATTTTATCTTTTATCAGATAAAACGCTGCACTGTTCCGAGCATAGATGGTCCTCGACATGAATGTTATGGGGATAAACAAAGCATTAATCTGTTGGCTGCTGAAGGTTACTGCTCCTGTGTGCGAGTGGATGTCTAACTGTGATATATGTGGCATTCTTTCACAGGAACTGAGAAACATCAGAAAGCTGCTTAGATAAAGCAAAACACCACTTAATACTGTTGATGTCTGCTCTGTGTCTGTCTGGGCTGTCACTGGCTATGTAATGGCTCTCTGCCGCCCTCCTGTGTTCAAACTGTCATTACATCACAACAGATCTTAAAGTATATCATTCATGTTCATTACAGAGCTTACCTGTGCATGTGTTTCTGTGTATTTGAATTTCATGTTCTTGTAAAATTCTCTTTTTGGTAGCAAATAGAGCAGCACCAAGTCACATACTACAGTTGCCTGAAAAGATATTAAAAATATATTAGTTTGTATATAAATTATGTCTCAGATGCTAAGGAATTATTGCAAATACTAGTCAGACTTCAACATACCACTCCAAAAATGCCCACACCAGAGCCTATAGCTGTCAGTGTTGGAATTATATCAAATTTTCTTGCCTGTGAAGGACACAATTAATTTGATTTAAAATTCCTTTGGATTATTTCTCTAGTCAGAGATTTATATATTTAAAATATAAAATAAATAAAGAGTATATTTCTTACCAACGACTGCACAATGATATCAAATCTGATCCCAAACACTTTGAGAAGGGTTCTTTTCTGAACTTTGTCCTCCAAATAATATTTTGCATATCTGCAAACAGCAGTAGTTATTGTCACAACATGCTATATGAGATTTCACAGTTATTGCAATTCCATTATGTTATGTCCATCTCATAAAACACAGCCAGGTGAGTTGTTTCCCCATTTCCAGTCATCATGCTAAGCTAACCTAACTGTCTGCTGGCTCCAGTTACATGCATCACAAGCAGACACGAGTGTGGGTTATAATCATATATCTCTCAGAGAAAACAAATACAAAGTGAATCATTCATAATCTTACACTATGGTTTTAAGCACAAGAACTATGAGCAAGAATCGCTTCTGTAGTGTAAAAACACATAATTTTATGTTTAATCAGTAATTATGTTTACACACCTGAAATTGTAGCCCACTGAAGCTCTGGCTTTGTCTTTCTCATCAGGGTTTCCATACAGGCCGTGGAAGTTGTACTTTGGTTTACAGTGACTTATATCCACATCGAAGTTACATGTCCAGTCGACCACGATACCAATGGCCCCTCCCTGTCAGGACACAGGTACAGGATACAAGACAACACAGCTGTGATGAGATAGAATGGAAACCTGCCTTTCCATTGTTAAAGTATTCCTATTCATTCAGTGCTGGGGGAAACTCCCCTGCAGCTCTCTTACCACTTTGGCTATTGTTTCAAAATTGAAGCCAGACAGTTTAACAATATCTCCCAGTTTGAATATGGGACACAGTGGAGCCTCCTTTGGATCATGAAGGCACGTGCTGACGTAAGCTGCATCGATACCCTCCACCAAGTTACTCCTGTAAAAAAACAGAACATCATTATTAATTGCATTTTTAATAGCAGTATTTAGTTTAAATAGAGTTATATTGGTGTGTTGGATGCCCTATTGGATGCCCCCGGATAGTGTGTTGCTCATACCTGACTTAGTTGTGCTTATTTTTACTATCTAATTACAGTTTTTCAAATGCATGTGATACATTTAAACCCTAAATTAAACTTAATTTAAATAAAATCCATCACCTTGTGACCCCAAATAAGGGGAAAGTTACAGAATTTTTGATGAACAGTGTGTAGTTCTCCGCAGACATCAACAGAGGGGGACTAGAAGGAAATAAGCAGAAAACAGAATAATATTAATTGCATTATATGGAGGAGCATAAATCATTCCAAAATATGTTTCTAATTTAATCCACTTAAGGGCACCGAATCATTACAAATTCAATCATCACACACCTTGCATGTCAGTATCAGCTTGCAGTATGAATAATTCAGTGTTTACACATACTCTGGTATGTTGTGATCATCCTCGACAGGGCACCAAGCCAGCACCTCACAGGTCTTAGTAGAGTCCACGCAGACTCCCGTCATTTGTCCTTAAAACAGAGAAATGTCTTGACATTAGAGGCAAAACTTGAAACTGGAGTGAACACTGGGAAAAAGCACATGTGTTTAGAGCAGCAGGGGAAAAAAAGACACAGGCTTTAATCATCTTATCTTGAATTAACATCGGCCACAGCAAGCAAGATATAGAAGTGACGCAAAGCAAGAGCTGAAATGGCTGTTTTCTTTATCAGGCCCTGATCCTAACATCTAATTTCTCTCCATGTGATTTTGCTTTGTTGCTATCGGGCTCCCTAATCGTGTTCTGGATGAGTTCACAGACAGTTCTCCAGCAGGCGTTTGGTCACTCAGATTCAGCCTCCGACTTTTCACTGCAGCCCACCAGTCTGTTTAGCCACAGGGGCGCCCCCACTTGTTTACTTGTCTACAAGCTTAGAGACAGCACGGACGCCTCTGAAGAGATAGCAGCACCTCAAGGTGAATTTGATTGGTCTGAAACGGACAGATCTAAAGCTTTAGCGAACATTGTTCTTATTGAAGCTGATGTGGGTCACAGAGGACTTGAAAGGCTTAAAATTGAACCAAGAGACAGATGGAGGACAATAAATTTATATAACTGCTCTTTGAACTGTCTGAGTATATGTACATATTGTATATTTTTGAACCTATTCAGAAAGCTCATGTCTGAATATTATTTGTTTTTAATGTCTATGTGTGCTTAAGATTTATGTAGTTTTTATGACGTCTGCCCCCCTCATCCGTGTGTCTACTTGCTTCGCTTCAGTGATCGACACACAGTAACATGAACAAACAGTCTGTGTTTGGTTTCTAAGTCTCAGGTTGTCAATCTTAATCCATATTTTTTTTTCATCTGTTTACCTTAGCAGTGACTGATCTGTTGCACTTTCGTTTCTATTGTGTAAGCCACATCTTATAGCCATTCAGAAGAGGCTCAACCCATTTTGCAAATACATTGCTCCATAACCTGACATGATCTTCCACCTCCCTTGTTACACTGTACTGTCTGTGACTGTTAGAAGTTCAAGTTTAAGGGTTTTCATCTCTGATGGAAAAAAAAATAGGATAATAAAAGCCAAAAACTTGGACTTATTTGAGTTCAGCCACAGTTGGACAGACGGACAGTTACTCAGTGAGGACTGCAGAGGTCACACACTGTCAGGCCGTCAGGATTTACCATGTCCCGTACGTTTGAAACTCCCTCCTTCACAGTCGGCGTCTGAGCTGCAGTTCTGCTTGCCGTGGAGCTGTAATGTACAAGAGATTAGAGTCAGTGTGTGTACACAACTGTGGAATGAGGATGTGAAAAAACAAGTTCATTACAAACATCTAAACAACATCACAATATGAATATAAATTTTGTGCATTTGTTGTGATATTATGCTGCATACAGCAACTGTTGTAATGTCATTGTGAGACCAATAAGTTTAAAAAAGGTCGTTTACTGTTACTCCACACTTATGCAATTACCCAATTACAGAAACAGTCTTGGAATGAGACACACTTTCCGTTTTTTTTACTATTTAAGGAAGTGTATACATAAGGGGGAGGAGGAGAAAACAGAGTGGGAGAAGAAATCATGAAGAAGGAGAGAGGAAAAGGGAAAAACAGAGCATTTTCTCCTACCTCTGGACACTTTCCCATCTTCTGACCTTCAGTTATGATATAGTTTGTCATCACCACAAAAGATGAGTCTCCCTGAGGTTAAGATGAAAAAAAGCAGTGTGTTACATTTTTTTTTTATTATATCTAATTGATTTATCAGATGGAATGAGGTAATGATGGATGCAGCAGTTGTTACGCAGCACACTAAAGTTCAGGAAGACTGTCAAACATTAATCCATCGTATCCCAGTGAGATCCTGCTGATAACACAATCAGACCGAACAAACAAAAACTTGAACTTCCTGCAGAGTTTCATGTTGTTTTAACTACAGTTAGTTTCAGCTTAAAGGAAAAGATTGACATCTTGCAAATGTTTCTATTTGTTTTCTTGCAAAGAGTTAGATAAAGTGATTGATACCAATTACATTACTGTGAGGTAGCTGAGTATTATGCTATAGAGCCAGCGGGCTTATCTTAGCATAAAGCCTGGAAAACTAAACAATTGTAACTCTAAAAACTCATTAATTTTTTGAATTATACAGAGCAGGACCTTGTGGTTTTATGTTTAGGTCTTTGTTTGGTAAAGCATCCCTTAAAAGAGAGCAAGCCTTGCTGTTGCTTGCTCTCTTTGCTAAGCTAAGCTAACTGGCAGCTGGCTCTAGCTTAACTAAACACAGACATACATGAAATATGGACATTGGTATCAGTCTCATCTAAATCTCTGCCAGAGAGCAAATACTAGCAGACTATTATTTTTTATGTCAGATTACAGTCATTTCAGAACATTATAAAGTGTAATAATGATGAGCTATGGTTGACAGGGACTATTTTTGGACTACGACTTGGCAGCAAGTGAACACTTCCTGGACTTATTCAGCTACACAGTGTTAGCCAGCGATTTTGCAGTCTATGTTGATTTGCCTAAAAAGCCAGTGTACAAACAGTTTAGACATTGGCACGGATGCACCAACATTTTCTATGGTAGTGTTTTCTGCACGTGTCTGTGTGATAAATAGCCTCTGACTTAACTCAACAGAAACTTTAGTTTTTCCATTGCTTTTTCTCTCTCTCACGTCTTTGCACTAATCTCACGCTGCCCATGGCAAATCTGCGTCTAAACACACGTTTTTCCATTGGCTCTATACGCACTTGTGCTACCTCTTAAATTTACTTTGTGTCCTGTCTAAAGACACAGAGAAGCTTGTAGACAGATTGTTACCTTTGATAGAGAGCCATATTTACAAGTTTATAGTGGCCACATCCAGAGCATTAACTATTTCATTAAGGTTTGCTAAGTCTCAGCCATTACTGCTTTAAAACCAAATCTAGAGTGATGAACGCAGTTTGTAAATCAGTGACCATGTGGGAATTACTCACGGACAACAAAGTGGTTTCAGAGTAAGAATAAGTGGTTTTTGATACTATGTGATCAAAGCGTGAGACCAAAGCAACCGTTGAAACTTGGTGGTTGGGTTTATCATTCTTAAACAGACAACCAAACCACTTTGAGCTTAAAAGGGCCAACACCCAGACATCAAAGCAAACAATACACTCTCCATTGTGCCTCTTTATTTCCTTAACACAGATACCTGGCACCATTTCAGGCAAACAAAAAAATTAATTTAAGTCTCTCTAAGTCTCTCTCTTAAGAGGTTGTTCGCCCAGATCTTTACTGCACGCACTGCATGTTAAAAAGCACTGAGACACTTAAGAGTAAACACATAGGATTATTGTCCTGTTTTCATTGCTTGGATCTGGCATAAAATCAACACGGATGTTTTTAAAGCATGACTAAACCTTGATCTTTGTCACGACCTGACAAGTGACCAGCTTTCCTCCAGGAAGCAAAGCATTTTTATGTTACTTGTCTGACTCAACCTGATGTTTATTCACTCTGACAGTCTGATCCATGGGCTGTGGACGTTGACTTCATGGTATCTGAGTCCGACCCAGATTTACCTTAATCCCAACAATGGTCAGTGACTTGAAACAGGTGCAAAACAAATTACTGACCAATCAGGACTGATGTGATGAGCACATGTTCCTTCATGCATGGAAGGCTTCGGCTAACCAGGTACCAACCTGGGGAGGGAAGACGTAGTCAGCCACATCCCAGACTCTCTCGGTTCCGTTCACATTTGTGTAGCCCACTCCTTTCATTTTGCTGAAGACGGAGCTTACTGCTGTGTCTGTGGACTGGTAGCCTTTCTCGTAGATGAACACCCACCTGTAAGGAGCACAGAGCTCATGATGTCAGGCCTCTACTCCAGCTAAGCATCCAACCAACTAACCCCACAGGCAAGGGCATGTATGGGAGTGATGTCGACATTCTGCACAGCAATCCCACTTGCCAGCAGCATTCCTCACAGGGACAGATGTGCACAATGTTGTATAATGTCATGGTAGTTGTTCTCTTCCCCTTGGCACTAAGACAAATCTGACATATGAACTGTCAGTTCACAGACATTTACTTAAATTCATTTGAAGGTGTCCACTTGCCAGTGTTGCACTGTTCTGCGTTTCTTATGAAAATGAATATGAACCAAATAGTTTTCTAACACTTGTGGTCTGGAAGCAGTGTAATGCCTTTGAGCAATAACAAAACTCTTCCCACTAAAAGCTGAGAGCCACAGATACAATTTCTGAGGAATCAAAGATTACGTTAAGACATCTGTTTACATTTTTATTAGTTTAAACAGACACAGTTGTCCATCTCAGAGTGTGCTGATGGTGATCAACAGTGTTTACAATGCTTACGCAACCTGGTCGCTACAGAGAATATTTACATTTTATCTTTTTGCAATTCACTAAGTAATCAAAAAGTAAAGTTTCATACATTTTACATGTGACATATTTTCATAGTTTATATCAGTAAGATGTGAATCTAATTAAACAAAGTTCTATATAAGCTGAATATTTTCTACAAGAAGTTGGAGAAGATGGTGGTGACGAGACAGATGCAATTTCGATTGAGTAATTTTAGTGGCAAGACGGGATATTTCACAGACATTTAGTGGCAACCAGTGCCCAGTAATTTGAACATGCACTTCTTACAATTTTTGGAGACAGTGTCCAAAGTAGTACACACATCTAATGTTTCACAAAAAAGCAAAGATTAGAGAAAAAGGAGACAAATCTATAGAGCAGTCTTCTTTTCCCCTGAGATTATCTGGTGACCCTTTAGGGGGACCCAACCCCCAGGTTAGGAACCACTTAACTTAACAACCTGACTGTTAATAAATGAGTTCAAACTTGCTCCCCCTTGAGAGAAGCTGTAACAATAAAATACTGTTTAGACATTCATGCTTCTGTGTAACAATCTAATAATAATGAAATATCAGTCAAAGGGGACAAATTTCTGTGGTGCAAGTACTTTCACTTTTGTTACTTTAAGTACTTTTGCTGATAATACCTCTGTTCTTAGGTTAAAATTGTATTTTGACTGCAGACTGTTACTTGTAATGAAGAATTTTTACATAAGCAAGGAATCTTCTTACACCACTTGAGATGTAAAGAGACAGGAGGTTCGCTGTAAAACTCCTGGTTTTATGGCATTTATACTTCATATGTTAAATGTTAAATACATTTGATCTGGTTGCAAAGACCAGAAAAACTGCAATTATGTCGAGTTGACTATACTAAGAACAAGGGCTGGAACATTTTGTGGAATAAAAGGGTTCACATTAAAGGAAAACTCAGCTTCACACTCTTGACTTTATCTGTGTGTCTGGCCAGGAGGTACGGGGAACAGCTGGTGTGCACTAGGAAGATACTGCCTGCACACACACACACACACACACACCCACACACACACACACACATATATATGCAGAGCTATTTTATATAGGGTGTGAAAAGCAATTTACCGCTGGCAGCAGGCCTACAAGACAGCACGTATTGCAGCACACAATCATTTGTCTTTGGACAGTGAAAGCACCTCAAAGCAACAGAGTAACAGAAACATCTCTCTAACTGTAGATGGAAAAAAAAAATTCACAATGAGCTAAAAGCCACTGCCTCTATCAGTTAGGAAAATCAAATTATGCAAGTAAGCTTAGTTCACATTTTAGAGGAAGTGGAGAAAAAAATAGAGCACATTAACGAAATAAAGAAACCCATGAGCGTGAAATAATGAAAGTATCCTCCAAAACAGCAGTCTAAGTGAGATCTGTATCTGCTCCGACAGAAGGAGGCATGGAGGAGGCTGCTTGATGTGCGGAGGGCTTTTCTTCCTCACCACCATATGTGGCTCTGAGATTAGGGTTCATTTTGTGAGGAAAAATCAGAAGGAAAGAAGAATCAGTCCTCCATGAGTCACTATGAAATGCAAACAATGGATTGGTATTTTTATCAACTTAAAAGTGAGAAGACTTCTTAAGAATTCATTAGAAGACTGGTTATTGTGATTTTCCAAAGCTGCTGTTTTCTATTGAATTAGTCTTTGCTTTTTTTGAATTTGGTTAGAGATTTATTTTTAATTTATATATTAAATATTTTCAAGGCTAGTGACTTTGGATTGTTGCTGAGAGCTTTATGCAGAGCACCATCTGGTGCACGCGCTCCCAAACCGTAGCTGGCCAAGAATGCAACATGATGCGTGAAATGAAAGCACCAAAATTTATTTTTAAAATAAGTGTACCAAGACTACAATGTATTTCTGCTTTCTACTGATGAAAAATGAAAGAATGTAAAGTTTAAGATCAACAGTGTTTTTGGCAAGTCTATAGTTAAAACTATGTTTATTATTCCAGGTGCTTGCAGTAAACCAGCAGATCACAGGTTCACTGCTGGTGCCCGTGAGAAACCGAGCTGACAGCGTGCTGCTTGAATCCTGAGGAGGAGAAAGTGGACAGCTTTATAATCACATCTCCATCCATGCCCATCACCCACCTTAATGTGGCCTGAAAAAAGCCTGCAAAAGACAGGTGACAGGGCTGTCATAGGCAGGCAGCCTCAATACCAAAAGAGACCAAACCTTAAAAAGACAATGTGGCTTCTTTCTTTGTGCTTATGTTAACACAGAATTCAAAAAAACCCCACACATTTTACAGCTACTGCAGCTTCAAGGTAATATTCAGCACAAACTGCAGTATCAAGACTACACAGAGGTCAAAGTAGTGCTGTATAAAATGGGTATGTGGTTGATGTCTGGTTCCAACCTATCTGCTGAAGTAATACAGTGACAAATCACTGTTGACTGAGAGACATGAAACTGTTTTAATACTGAGAGTCAAACACAGGCCGTCTGGATGAAAACCAGGAATCCTAACTGCTAGATCACATGGAATCTGTACATCATAAACAGTTTACTTTATATTGCGATGCATCATAGCTTAGGTCAAATGATTTAAAGCCATTCTGACCACATGTTTCTTCACCACACTCAAACAAAGGGATAAGAATAAAAGTGAAGACTTGTGCTGCAATTGGTTCTGATAGTGTTAAATACAGAACCTTTAATTATTTGTCAAAAATTGAAATGAAAGAAATACTCATCTGCATGTTGCACAATGATGAGCACATAATACTGACCACAAAGAGAAACTAACCTTGGGCCATTTCCTTTTAGATCAGCCTCCTGTTTCCCCTTTTATTTAAAAAAAGGAAAAAACCTCCCTATTGTGAGAACATTTCTTGAATTCTTTTTCTGTAGCACTTTTTTTTTTGTCACCATCAGTGTCACTAGCAGGAGGTAACACGTCTTTGTGTTGTATGGCAGTGAACTGGACAGTAGTTGATTGTGATCTATGTTAGCATATGCCCCAGCGTGTTCATCACACACAGCTCCTGAGGTTATGCTGCTCAGAGGTGCATACACACACACAAACATGCACACACACACACACACACACACACACAAATGAACACATGCACTAACATAACCGGTTAGTGTGTAAGTGGTTTATGCAAAAACTAACAAAAGCAGAAACCTAGATGTTGTAAGATTAGAGTGAATTTCCAGGGAATGTCTCCAACATGTTAAAGCAAGTGTTTGAAGAAAGAATGCGTAAGTTAGAAAACATGCTGTGTTTCCTTGTCTTAACTTGTGAGGGGGAGGTGATCAAAGGTATCTGTTATCTGATCCTCTTTTACTCCTTTTGGTTCGGTTTGTAGTGCCAATTCGCTGAGTCAAAAGTTTCCAGCGAATTACAGTAAGTATTTCTTATCCTTGATAGGAGCCTCCATAGATCAAAAAAGTTGTTTACTATGAAAAAATATTCGTGTCAAACGGTTCAATCAGTGCAAGCAGTACATGATGCCTTTTGTCATGCAGTTCCATATCAAGATATCAGGTTAGAATTTGTAGGGTCACTCTGAAAAGGCTTTTTCTTCGGACTTTTACTAAAAACAAGTCTCCTCTCGAGTCTGCCTGTTCCCAGATGATTATAAAAAATGATGGATGTGTGGGTCTTACCCGATGATGTAGGCTAGGACCCCCAGCTGGATGAGACGGCACACCACGCCCACCCTCCTGTTTCTCACCAGCACCTGGCGCGGGGTCTCATACTCAAAGAAGAAGTCAGAGAGGGCGTTGGTGATTTGGCTCTTCATCTTCTCTCAGCGGCTGACCCACAGACAGGAGGGTCTCTCTCTTCACCTCACTGACATAGAAACTACCGGGCTTCACTTCTCCTCTTGGCTGCTCCGTCTAGTTCCTCACTGATGACAAAGGTTCTCTGCCTCCTCTCATAAGTGACGTCTGACACGCTTCATGAAAAGTCCTGAAGTGTAGGACTTCCTCCCTCCCACTCTGCTCTGCTCTCTCTCTCTCTCTCTCCCTTCCTTTCTCTCTCTCTCTCTCTTACTCCTCATTCTCATTTGTCCATCTTCTAATTCACACCACTGCATCTCCTGGCTTCTCATTGCAACTGTCTTTGCTTTTTTTCCTTTGCAGCACACAAATTTAGAGAACGTGTATCTTTGGAATTCACTCTTTACTTGTTTACAAGTTTAAATAGCTCAACAGCTGCCACACATGCGATGGACCTCCTCCTCTCTATGTTTGCAATCAAACCTTATCTCTTCCACTGACACTCTCTTCCTGCTTGCCGGGCAGAGACAAAAACCGCATAAACTCAATTTAAACACACAGTGTATTCGTCACAGTTGGGATTGTTTGCCTACTCTCATGTCACCAATTGCAGACATTAAGCCTTCTTACGTTTATCATCATTTTGTGTGGGGGAAGGCTGACAAAAATTTTGGGTCTCTCACCCCACTCAGCAGTTCGCTCTCTCTCTCTCCCTTCATATATTTAGAGGTGCTTTGCATTTCTAATCTACATTTTCAGGGGAAGGAAAGTGGTAAACACAAAATTTTCATAGAAGTGAACTTTCGCTCTCAGTATAAACAAAGATTAAATATCATGAATAAAACCTTTCCCAACTGAAAAAATTGTGTGTTGTTCTCACTTGTGTGCAGCCCTTTGTAATCTCCGGAGATTAGCAAAGAGAACATCTTATACTGGAATCATGTTCAAAATCCAAATCTAAATCTGGTTAAAGCCTATTTTAAGAGACATATGGATATACATAGGAAAAAATGGCCATGCCTCAACTTTGTGAGGATTTCACGGATTTGGCAGGATTGTGAGGATTTTGCAAGGCTTGCAAAAAAACGAGCCTGTATGACAATCTAAATAATAACCTTAAATGTTCCAGTAGACAAATATTACCATGCGCCAATTGGCACAAGTGCCATTTTTAACAGAACACTAGGAGATCACTGAAATTTTACACAGTTAATTCCCCTACATTACACACTGATTCTGCACAGAGAATTTGCTGTTGATTTTTTCCTTTTTTTTTTTTTTTTTAAAAATATTTCTCATTCTGGAAGCACCACATGCTACATTTTATTCATCTCATTTGTATTAAATGCTTGGGCAGCAACCTGGAAAAATACATTTTTAGTCTGGATTGATTCTGGCTACATGGATAGAGCTAAGTGTGAAATTTCCAGTCATTTGGTTGAACCGACCTTTTAAATTAAGGAGTGGTGCAAAAGCATGAGACAGAGGATCCTGAAAGCGTGTGTTGACAAGCTGGTTCATTCTGACGGGGCTGACATGTTGATGTTAACAGGGTTAATGTTACAATGCTAACCATCATGTTTTAACATGTTAGTATGCAAACATTTACTTATTAGTGCTAGGCACAGGCAGAGGCTCATGTATTTTGTTGTCAATCAAAAATTGAAAAAAATAAATTATGACCTGCAGGTGGCAATAGAGGGACAGTGAAGGGATCAACATTTTTTAAATTTAAGCACCAGGGACTAAGAATATCTTAAAAATTTGTGCAGCAATGTAACTTGCAATCCAGCCAATAGTTATATCAGTGTGGACAGCATGAGTGGACCAACACAGAGTCTGGCATCACCTAGCATGGTTAAAAAGCAGTTCCAGATCTAATAGATAAGATTGAGAAGCCCAAATGTCAAACTTGCAGTTTAGGGCAGGATGTCAAATGATGCTGAGAGTGCAAAGCTGCAGTGTGTAGCTTCATCTTCCCAGACAAGCTGTTGAAGCTGACCTTAGTTGATCCTGACAATTTAATGGATGGTAAAAACGAAGTGCATAAATTCGGTTGATGCTGGACTGGATGGGCCTAAAAGGAATTTCTGCTGTGTGCTTGCTTGACAACAACAGTGCTGCAAAACTCTTGCTGGCAGGTGTATGCTGTCTTGTGCTGAACAACAATGAAATGCAATAGGCTACACTTTATTTTAGTCTTGTAGTTTGATATCAGTGGGGCATAGGAAATTCAAATGACAACAACAACAAAAAAGTCATATGCAAGACATTCATATAAAAGACAAAAACGTACATATAAAAAGTATACAGTGCATTTCACTGCGTTTTATCCTTTACTTGGTCTCATTTAGACGTTTTTAATTTTCCATGGACGATGGTTAAAACATAAATATTTTAGAAAATAATGCTAAAAGCACTGCAATCACGGAGTGTAGCTGAAATAAGACATCCAATATGATTTATCATAGCGTGCCTAAATGTACCTGATAAGCCGTACTTTGGTTGCATTTAACACGGACGAGATGACGTCAAACGTCTGCGACGACTTTTACCACGTGCTGACGTTTTGCAGCGGTAGCAAAACATCCGCATTGACGCTGGCTAGTCTGTCAGTGAGCATGTAAAAAACTTTCTTTTGTTTCTTTTTTCCGTTGAAAGAGTCTCTAAAAAGGGAAGGAACGCTTTTACCACCAGAGTTACTTTTTCTAGACCATGCCACACGACCCCGACCCTCCTCCGGCGAAAAAATTCAAGCCGGGGTCTGTTTTTTTCCGT
This sequence comes from Acanthurus lineatus, assembly GCA_029814665.1. Lineage (NCBI taxonomy): Eukaryota > Metazoa > Chordata > Actinopteri > Acanthuriformes > Acanthuridae > Acanthurus > Acanthurus lineatus. The sequence goes on along the minus strand of JAPZDV010000006.1, from coordinate 3,858,635 downwards.
CTCGATAAGAACAAGCCTGGAATGCTGCTGCCTAGAAAGGGAAATGCAACCACTCCGATAGAAGTCCAGAGGAAACAGCTTCCCATCTACCAGGCGAAACCTCAGCTACTTAACCAACTGAGACAGCTCCATAATGCTATTCTTATAGGTGAGATGCGTCTAGCTACAGCTAGCTAACACTGCTACTACCTTAGCTGCTTTTATTTAAGTGAGATCCACGCTGAAAACGAAATTTATCAGCTCTGTAGAATTGCTCAGCTTATTTTGAATTTGGTGATTTGAAATAATCTCTTATTTGACTCACAGCAGTAAGTCCTGTTCAAGTAACTGTTGCAGAAGTTGTTTTTCCAACTAAATAAGTCAGAGATGGAAGCAGATTCAGGAGAAGTTTGCCCAGATATGATCATATGAACTCCACAGTATAGTGTGGCACCTGAACTATAACTTGACCAATTTACTCTTATACTTTAGGGGAGACTGGCTCTGGAAAGACCACTCAGATCCCCCAGTATCTCTATGAGGCTGGCATCGGACGACAGGGCATGATTGCCATCACACAGCCCCGCCGAGTTGCTGCAATCTCACTGGCTGGCAGGGTGGCAGAGGAGAAGAGGACTCAGCTTGGCAAACTGGTATGCTCACCTGAAAGGCATAATATAGCATTAAAAAGTTTCTGTTTAGTTTTTGTGTAATCAAACAGGAGGAACAGGAGGTGTGTTTACATTCACTGTTACTTAGTAAAACTTATCGTGACCTCTTGCCAGTTTTTCACCACCTGTAGATCCATTAAAAAGTTTGAGAATATTGGGGAGAGCAGATTGTGTCATAATGTTTGCATGTTCATGTGTGTCCCTGTGCATGTGATGGATAAGAAGAAACAAGGATCCACTTTTAAAAAAACAAAACAAAACAACTGTCTAGAACTGTTTAGGGATCGTTTAATGAACTTTTAAATTTTCATTGTGATGTAGGCTAGTAAAGCATTTAACACAGCAACATACACACTTTGTTGTTTTATGTTTTTGAATAAACTGAATTCTTTTTTGATGGAAATTTGACTTGATATAATAGTATCAGTACTTCATAGCTGAGTTCTTACTGGGCTGCTTGTTGTAAACACGCAAACTTCCTTTCAGGTTGGTTACACAGTGCGTTTTGAGGATGTCACCTCCTCTGAGACAAAGCTGAAGTTCATGACAGATGGCATGCTCCTGCGTGAAGCTATTGGAGACCCCTTGCTGCTTCGCTACACTGTGGTGGTTCTGGATGAAGCTCATGAGCGCACAGTGCACACTGATGTGCTGTTTGGTGTTGTTAAGACTGCTCAACGCAGGCGCAGGGAACTTAGCAAGATTCCCCTGAAGGTAGGAGGACACTTCCAGTTGCCCCACTTCTAATCAGGTTTTATACTTTCATAGCAAACAATGGGGCAGTCCCCTCACTCCATCTGCTTATGAGATAAAAAGTTTGCTCTTTAAGCTAATTTTTCTGCCTCTACTGTATGTGAATATATATGATCATCTCTTTGTGTTCAGCAAAATCCAAAAGTTAATCATTTTTCTTTGTTTAACCTTCACAGATCATAGTGATGTCAGCCACCATGGATGTGGATTTGTTCTCCGAGTACTTCAACAAGTCACCTGTGCTTTACCTAGAGGGCCGGCAGCATCCCATTCAGATCTACTACACCAAGCAGCCCCAGTCAGACTATCTGCAGGCTGCACTTGTTTCTATCTTCCAGATCCATCAGGTAGTCTTCAATATTCACCATAAATAGAGAAAATTTATATGTATTCATTGCCCGACTGAGTTATCAATATCTTGTTTTCTCCAATTTATTAGATTTTTTTATGTGGATGATTTATGTCAGTTTATCTGTCTTGCAAAATTAACTATTTCCAAATTAAATCAAAACCCCCATAAAGCTCAGTTTCCTTTAACATTGTAGGAAGCACAAATCTTTGCATAAGCAGTTCTCCTGTGTGCATGTTCATACACTGTGATGATTCCTCTTGACACTGGAACAAAACACACTCCCTTTGTTTGTGCACAGGAGGCACCTCCGTCCCATGATATCTTAGTCTTCATGACGGGTCAGGAGGAGATCGAGGCTCTGGCGAGGACATGCCGGGACATCGCCAAGCATCTGCCTGATGGCTGTGGTCCCATGGTCGTCATCCCTCTGTACGCGTCGCTGCCTCCGGCACAGCAACTCAGGGTCTTCCAGGCCGCTCCAAAGGTGAATATAGCAGTAAAGATGACAGAGGAAAAGAGTTCAAAAGGACACATTTGTGTTCATCGCATCAGTGTTTTTGTTTAAGACATCTCTGCAAATATTTTATAACTACTGCCATTTTAAAAGCAGGAGTGTCTTGTTTCTTCTTTGCTATTATTTTTAAAATATATGCGTGACAGTCTAGTTATTTTGCATTATTGCATACTTCACACAGAATGTTTCCTTATCGCCTTTTTTCAGGGGTGTAGGAAAGTCATCCTCTCAACCAACATTGCTGAGACGTCAGTTACAATCTCTGGGATCAAATATGTCATAGACACGGGGATGGTGAAGGCCAAACGTTACAATCCTGGTCAGATTCAGTCCTCACACACATCCTCACATTAGCAAGAACTTAAACACACATTCCACTGATCCATCATGAAACATAGAACAAAGAGAAGCCTCCAAAAAAAAAGCTTTTTTGGTTTGAAGTAAGCAGTTTCAGACCTCTTTGAGTTCTTAGCAGCTCCAGCAAAGAGTGATTTATCCTTCAGTTGTCTGATGGTTTCATCTAAAAAGCTGTTTAATTAAGGCCATGAACGTTAACAATGTCTAAAAAAGGAAAAAAGGATTACAGAAAATGAAAAACAATTAATAAATTATGAAATTGATGTAGTACACCATTAAACATGTTCTCTTTATACTTTTTTCAATTGAGTATACTAAACAAATTATGATAGTTATATCATATGAATTTCTAATTATCATATCTGGTGATGGTCTTGTTACTTTAATGCCAAAAGTATATTAAGCTCATAATACTTCTATACTTGAGTAAGATTTTGAATGCAGGACTGTTGCATTAACTTACATATGTGTTTTATATTATTGTATTGACACCTATATTTATGTTCACTGTTAAAATTTTACAGAAGTACCTGGTTATAGTAATTATTCTACTCTCTCCATGTTTTGATCCATGACTGCTCTTCTAATCGTACCAAACCATTACACTGAAAACATGTTAAATTTAAAAACTATGTGGCATGTGTCTCTCATGTAATTGTTCATGTGCTGTGTGGCTCTCAGACAGCGGGCTGGAGGTGCTGGCTGTGCAGCGGGTTTCTAAAGCTCAGGCATGGCAGCGAGCAGGTCGAGCAGGCAGGGAGGACTCTGGCTCCTGCTATCGTCTTTATACTGAACAAGAATTCGACAACCTAATCCCTATGACTGTGCCTGAGATCCAGAGGTACCGTTGCACTCCTTTAAAATCAGAGAGATCATAAAGGGCAGTGTGTGCTGACCTGCAGGAACCTGAGTCTCTCCTGTATGTTGTTGTTTTTGTAGGTGTAACTTAGCGGGGGTGATGCTGCAGCTCATGGCTCTGGGGATTCCAGATGTGATGAATTTTGATTTCATGTCCAAGCCCTCCCCAGGTAAGATGCTGTTGATTGTGAATAACTGTACTGCTCATCTCAGAGGGTTTGCTAAGTTGTAGTAACTTGTTGTCTTCACACCAGAGGCCGTTCGTTCTGCTGTGGAGCATTTAGAGCTGCTGGGAGCTGTGGAGAGGAAGGAGGAGCAGGTCCTTCTCACTGCTCTGGGAAAGAAGATGGCAAGCTTCCCTCTGGAGCCCAGATATGCTAAGGTAAAAAGGGTTTGGAAATACATAGCATTACGGAAATAGATAAAGATACTGTTGTGGGTTTCTGACAAAATGTGACCACCTGTAGCCCACAGAACCTCATGGGTCACACATATGATGTAATGCTTCCCTGCCTTGTTTGCTGCATCCCACAGACCATCCTGTTGTCTCCTGACTACTCCTGCTCAGAGGAGATTTTAAGCATAGTGTCCCTGCTGTCTGTTGACACTGTATTGTATAACCCTCCTGCCCGGCGGGAAGAGGTGCTCGCTGCACGCAAGAAGTTCAGCTCCAGCGAAGGAGACCACATGACACTGCTTAACATTTACAGGGCATTCAAGAAAGTCAGTGGAAATAAGGTGAGTAAAGCTGGGCGAGTGGGGGAAGAAAAGCAAAATTCAAATATCAAATTATGTTACTGAGCCACCTTTCATAATACTTATGTGTCACTATTGTAGGAGTGGTGTCGGGAGAACTTTGTCAACAGCAGGAACATGAGTCTGGTGAAAGAGGTTCAGGCGCAACTCAGAGACATCTGCCTTAAGGTAAACATCTAAAACTCCCGCTCATGTGAATGTTCTGTGTGGGACTGGGCAGCATCACTGGAAATCTTTATCACGTTTATTTCAGTAACCATTAATGAAACAATAATAATTACCAATCACTGTTTTCACAAACTGATCTGTTCTGCATGTCTTACCAGCTGAATTTGAAGCTGGAGTCATGTGGGGCAGACACAGGGAACGTTCGCCGCTGCCTCGCCCACGGGATGTTCGTCAACGCTGCGGAGCTACAACCTGACGGTAGCTACATAGCTCTGGACACCCACCAGCCTGTTGCCATTCACCCCTCCTCCGTCCTTTTCCAGGCCAAGCCAGCATACGTGGTCTTTAATGAGCTGCTGCACACCTCACGCTGCTACATGAGAGACCTGTGTCTGGTGGATGCTGACTGGCTGCTGGACGCAGCGCCGGAGTACTTTGGCCGCAAACTCCGAGCCACCAAGAGCTAACCAATGCAGAAAAGGGACTAACGCAAACCTCTGCAAGGACACCTCACTCAAGTCACCCAGAGACAGTAAAACTGGAAAATGTTTTCTCTTCACAAAAGTGAATTTGGATACAAGTGCAAAACAGAACAGAACATTTTCTGTGTCTCAAACTACTCTGGATTTCACTACCTCTCAGTTGACAAGCATATGACATGTGTCACTGCAGCAGAAATCTGCATACTGAGGCCTCACAAGTTTGACTTCCTGTAAGACTCGTTCAGATTTTATGAACTGACTGATAGTATTTCATCTCGAAATCCTCCTCTTGCCACCTGTTTAACACCCCAAATCACTGATTTTGAGCTCTCATGCATCAATTCTTTGAACACTTGCATGCATTTTATCAGCACAGGTAACCTCACTGTTCTTCAAATAAGCAATGTCTTCGGCTGAAAGGATTTATCTGTTGATTCTGTCTTGAAAATCCAATCAGACTTCAGAATGTTACACTCCATTTGAAATATAAAAGAAGTTGAGAAAAATCACAAGTTCAAGGCAAATGTCTTCACTAAATTTTTGAGTTTTAAATCAAACTCAGACTCTGAAGTTTTGACATTGGAAAGAGTTTGGCCAACCTCTTATCTTTTGTTGAGATGTTTTTTTTTTTTTAAAGACTTAAATCTTTGAGTTTTACAAACCCACATACATTGTTTTTCAAAAATGTTGAAAGAACTCATTAAAGTAATTAGAAGAAAACAAGTTAATTTTTTTTTTCGAGCACCACAGTGACAAATAAGGTTTATAGCTCAATATGACCAAGTTTTTAAAAATACATAATTTGTTGTTTCTAAACTTCAAAATTAACATCTGTCTAGACTTTTAAATGATCTAAACAAAAGATTATTGGTCTTCAAACCTTTTTTTAGCTCATTATAAAACTGAAGGGTTTGAGTTCGATATAAAACTCAGAACTGTAATGTTCTTGAAGTCATTAATTTTTTTCAACTTGCATTTTTACAGAGTTCATTTTTACAAAATATTGTACTTAATCCTTCAGCCATTCACCCAACAAGATTCAGAGAGTTCTGCTGGACCAGCTGGTGTTTGTTCTCTCCAGAATCATTTTGAGTATCAGTGAAGGGTTAACTATCTTATTACATACATCTGCATCTGAAATGAAAGCTCCTCTGAAGCTTGGAGAAGTCCTGAACTTCTCCGCCATGTATGATGAGGCTCATACAAAGTGGTCTTAAAGAATTTTATACATGCAAGGACAATGATTTTGTACTTTTGATTATTTTATTATAAGAAAATGTGAAAGTAACCAAAGCTGTGGTTGTTTTTTTACATGTCACAGTGACATGGTTTCACTTTAATCAGTGTTCTACATGCAGTGCTTGTCTCGTCATCTTGCGCATGCCTCTTTTCAATCTATGATTGTATCATCAGTTCCACAAATATATGCACATCAGGAGAACTAGCATGCCTTATTCTCCAGGTTCTACTTTTTGCTGTGCTATGTTACTCAGCCTCTACACATACTAACCACAGATGTATGCTGACAAATGTATGCAATGCATGGAGATTATAGTTGATGATCTGATCACTCAGGTCTCTCATACTTTATAGAATCATCCCCACGCAGAGGAATAGAAGAGATACTCATTATCTTTTTTACACTGAACTCAGGATTGTACAATTTACTCTGTAACCTAAATAAACCACACGAACAATTTCTAACAGGAATAGAAAATGTCAATGCATGTTTGGTTGCTGTAGAGAATCTTCAGACTGTGTTACAAAGATGTTTTTTGTTCAATGTCTGGATCTCTTGTAGATGATGTACTCCATTTTTTTCAGTCATAAAGGAAAAGTAGGCCATTTAAAAATCTGCATGTTTTTGAGTTTGTAAGATTAAAAGCACGCCTATGAAGAGTTTATTTAGACTATATTTAATATGATTTGTTGAAGTTCTATATAAAACTCTGTTGGTATAATTTCTAATAAAAATCCAGTCACTTTCCCACAGAGTACGTCTCCCTGTTTAGAATTAAGTTCAGAGGTATAGAAACGATCCATGATAACAGTCACATAGACCTGTATGTGTCTGTTTAAGGAATGTTCCACCAGATCACATGTGAAAGCATGCAAAACTAGTGTCTGAAAATCTTTTGTATGTTTATAGAAAACTACTTATTCAAGCCATTATTATTTAATCATGTTCAGATTGCCACATTTCTGAATAATGTAAGTTTAAATAACACACTGTTTTGATTTTAGGACAATGTATTGATGATTAGGACATAAGATCGGGATTTTTTTTTAAGTGTTTGCAACTTGGTTACATAATCTGAGCATACATTTATTTTACAGATTTACTTCATCAGGACAAATACAACCTAATTTTAAAGTTAAGGGCCAGGTTATGCACTCTGCCCTCAAGAAAAGTGGGGAAAAGATGGAAAATGCAGAAATGCACGAAAAAAAAAGTTGGACCCACTGTCAGATTATATATTTAAAAAGCAGCAAAAGCAAAGAATAAAGAAAGAAGTAGCTGGTGTTTAAACAAGAGTGACTTTGAGATGAGTCTTAATTTGGTTGTATGAAAACAGCTCCATCTACTGGCAATAGGGCTGTAAGTCTAAATGATGCAACAGTTTACCTTATTACTTTACTTGGAATGAAACACCTCTGTCCTTCACAATGTCCAAGTTCTCTTGAGACAGAAATTGATTTGATATTATGGAATTGGGGTTTGATATTGCAGCAGTCTATTGGGGCAAAGAGCCCTCTGTTATTATGAAAGACAGACCATCTTTGTTGTGATAAAAAAGTCAGCATTAAGCTTAACGTGCCCTCTCGTCTGTTATGGAAAGATGCTGCTTTTACCATCTATCATAGAGAGTCGCAAATTTTTACATTTGTTTCCAAAAAGGACAGATGTAAAGTTACATCCCTTATCGGGATTTAACTTGACTCTTTATTAAGCCACAGGGGGCGCTGCTGGGTAAATTGTGTCTAATCTTTACCCAAACCTTTCAAAAAAATATGAAGATGATCACATTATTAAAGTGATTCATATTGATGTATTTGGAACTTTTTTAAAAAACAGGCAGTAATTTTGTGTTGTTGTTTTTTGGTTGGGGGTCGGTATTATTTCCGGTGCAGAGGTCATAGTTACTATAGGTCAATGTGTCCTTCCACACGTGTTTTCTGTAATCCACAAGAGGTGGCTGTAACAGGGAGCTAGCCGGTCACTGGGAGCCGTCAGACTGATTTTTTTCTGTCATTTAACGTCTTAGTAATACTCTACAGCCATGCTAAAATCAGTTGTTCGAGCGGTGGGATCTGCTGTTCGCCTTTCCTCTGCAACCACGTCCACAGCCCGAGCTCTGCCGCTCAGCTGCCCGACACTGCGCTCACCAAGTTCGGCAATAACTCGGCCCTTCACCCGGTCTCTCTGGATGCTGAATAACAACGGAACCTCGTCGGGATACAGGCCCAAACTGTTCACTTCAAAAGTATTGAATCCCTCGGTATCGTGTGGATGTGGAGGATTGCACACAGAAGGTAACTTTTAATGTTGCGTTTTTCTAGAAATTAGCTTGCTGGCTAACATCGTATGAGGCAATGTTACACAGCAAGAGAGAAACACGTTTAACATTAAGTGGAACAAAATAATGTATACCTCGCGTTGGTGTCAATGTACCGTTATTTTTCTCATATCTGAAGACATTTAACTCGTAAACAAAACTAATTTGTGGATTTTTCCGGTAAGAAATGAGGCCAGCACTCACATTGACGACCAACGTGAAAAGCCTTAGTTTACATCACACTGTGAACAGCTAACGTTAGCTTTCACCTTGAAACATGTTCACTTGCCTCAAGAGTAATTAAAGAGAAAATACTAAAATTTAGGGCGTAATAGCAGCTGTTAAAGAAAGCTTTGGAGCGGCATGTGTTGGCTCGTGGATAGCCTGATGAGTATCCAGGTAGCGCTTGAAAGGTCAGCAGCGTGACTGACTGATAGGAGATGATTTGAAGCACATTTGATGTCCAGTGCGGCTTCACGTAGTAACAGCCTGTGGTAGGGACATAATTAGAACATACATACATATGTATGTATATATATGTGTGTGTGTGTGTGTGTGTGTGTGTGTGTGTGTGTGTGTGTGTGTGTGTATACAGTGTACAGTTACTGTGTGTGCTGGTGATGTAAAGGGTCATGATGAAACACTGGCAAGGAATTAGGTTTCAGAGGAGAAGAGGTGCTCTTTAGAATAATTAAGAGCAGCCAACAGAAACCTGGGAAAAACATCCTTGTTGTAGTCTTGAGTAAGGATGTTGTTTTGCTGTTGCTGTAGGATCAGAGATCATTTTTACTGCTCAAATTTGCCATTATTATATATTATATACCTTTTCAAACAGGTGACAAAGCATTTGGGGATTTCCTGACCGATGAAATCAAAGAGGAGAAGAAGATCCAGAAAAACAAAAGTCTTCCTAAGATGTCTGGAGGATGGGAACTGGAAATGAACGGCACGGAGGCTAAACTCACGAGGAGTGTTGCCGGAGAAAAGTAAGACTGGCAAGGTTGGTGATTGTGCAGTCCTTGGTGAAACTTGAGTACGCTAATGAGCCTTTGGTCTGTTTTCTTAACACAGAATTACTGTCACATTCAACGTCAATAACAGCATCCCTCCCAACTTTGAGGAGGAGGCAGAACAAGGACAGCAGAAGTCAGCTGAAAATGAGGTGAGTTACAACAAGTTTGATGACTCTAGAATGGAAAATTGGATTTAAAGTACATCTTAGAGCTATGTTTGCTCTTTAAAATTACAGTTCCACATATCAAAAGCTCTGCCAGTATGTCTGAAGGTCTACAAAAAATTGTATTGTGCACCTTTTAAACATTAACATGAAAATTAACATAATCCTATTTTTCCACTACAGCCAGAAATTGTGTCAACACCAAACTTTGTTGTTGAAGTAATGAAACAGGCTTCAAAACATTCCCTGGTGTTTGACTGCCATTTCCCTGAAGATGAGGCAAGTGTAGACTGCATTTATTTCCACAAAATAAACATATCAGATGTATTGTATTGAAAGTAGCAGCATGTATCTGATATTTCTTTCTGAAAGTTGAGTTTTTGAGTTAAATAGAACTTAATAATGTGCTTTTTTCAGATGAGTCATGGTGAAGGAGAGGAGGATAGTGACATTTTTGCCATTCGTGAGGTCAGTTTCCAGCCTGAGGGAGACTCTGAGTGGAAGGAGACAAGCTACACACTCAACACAGACTCTCTGGACTGGGTAAGACTGAGTAAAAACGAGATAACAATAAGAACTCAATACACGTAAGGATGATAGCTGAGTTGAACATGAGTCATTTTAACTGAGGACCCCTTCTTGCTGTGCTGTTCTCCAGGCCCTGTATGACCACCTGATGGACTTCCTGGCTGATCGGGGAGTGGACAACACGTTTGCTGATGAGCTGATGGAGCTGAGCACTGCTGTCGAGCATCAAGAGTACATCAAGTTCCTGGAAGACCTCCAAAGCTTTGTCAAATGTAATTAATGGAGATCAAGATAAATTTCACTGTAATTCAACAAAAACCCTGGCAAATTTGGAGATAAACTGTATGAGAATACAGAGAGACTAAAGCAAATGTTGCAGATCGGTTGAAAGCTTTGGCACTCTCGAGAGACTGATGATTGCTTTAGTTACTGTGATTATGGAGCCTGGTTGCCGGAAGTTGTCACATTATTGCTTGTTTGTAAATGTGTTGTTTTTGTTGAATTATGTTTTTTTTCCTGTAAGTTAAAGAAAGTACTTAAAATTAATTATATGAAGACTATAAACGATGCAGGTCAGGATATCCAGAAACTATCTGTCTCTCAAATTTAGCCTCAGCTAAAACAGTTTAATGTGATCCAGTCAGTATCTGTAAGTTCAAATGTTGTAAGCCAAGAAAGGGACATTTGAGTCCGAGTGAAATGAGGACTGAGAAAAATGAAACTTTTTACAAAATCACTCCTCACTTGTGTGCATGTGACAGTTTCTGGTTTCACATCTCAACAATCCTGCTTTGACTCATGCTTCTGACTGGCTAGGAAAGGATTCATGTTGACTAATACTGGTTTGAGTCAGAACATAAAATGTAAAGTCTAAATGTGATTGGCATACATCAGTGTCTCCAGAGGTTGGAAGGTCGATTAAAATGTTTGATATTAACAGTTTATTTTATGTTTCTGTTGCTTTTTTATTTGGAAAATTAACAAGACCATAATTTGTTACTGATGATATTTAAAATGTGGCAAAAGTGGCAAAATTTGCATAATTTAGAGCACAAACAAAACAAGTAAAATGACAAACCACTGTAAATCTTTATGAATTTATTCTGTAGGTCACAGTATTAATTCTGTCTTAGGTCTAGAGGGAACCAAGTGTAATCTTAAGTTTTAAAAAAATAGTAATATTGTATATACCTATATGGTGCATCAGAGTTTGCTGATATTAAGTAACACTTATATAAAACATCTCTTATTTTGTAAAAGTAAATCATCTTTTTTCAGTCAAGAGTGTCTTTTGGAGATAGTTTTGCCAGCTGTTAGGTCAAAAAGATACTTTTATTTCACAAGGACTTTTGTTACTAATACACTTTATAAAAATAATTTCTCGATTGTATTTAGAAAGAAAACAACATTTTGAGCCCAGATTGGCTCTCCATCTTCTCCAGAGTCCTTAGGTCAACCAAGGTGTGTGTTGCTGAATAATTGCTCCTTCAAAGACTCTTTGTTTATACCTTTACACTCATTTAAAAAGTAATGTACCGAGCAAAAAAAGCATTTTGTACACTAATTTTCACAAAAGTAATATATATTTAAAATGTCAAGATGTATAAAGATATACATAATGCCAAAAAAAAACAAGTATGTATCAATGTTAAGTCATAAGCTTATCAACTGGGGAGAAAATATTTTCTAACCCTAACCCTTATATTCGAATCTCTAGTTTAAATGAAACTTTAACTGGTCTTAGTGAGTTGCATTTTGGAAAACTTTTCTATTTAAATCACCCACGAAGAACAAGGATGGTGAGAAAGATTGAAGATTTTACAATCATCACTGTGTAGTTGATAACATTGAAATTCATTAACATGCCACCAATTATGTCCAACATACAACATAAGTGCATCTTAATAGTGGAAATGATCCACTGTCATGGAATAAAACACTAGGAAAATGCTATTGGCAAACCCATAGGACTGATTCTTCATTTGGTCCTACCTAGTTTAAATATTTACACATCCAACGTAGCTTTTTTGGAATGAGGTAGTTCTAGTAACCCCCACAGCAGAAAAGGTGACGCAGAGAAACATCTGCACAGATGTGAGTACCTTCCAAAGTAAAAGTCTTTCATATTAAGCTTGAGGTATGAGGTTCCATCTTTGTGAGCGTTTCTGTGTAGAGTTGCAGAGGGGTAACTGTAACTGAGGGCATTTTGAAAGGTGCAACTTTAGAGGATACTCATTTAACTTAACTAAGTTCACATAAACCTAGTTTGTATAGATAAACTTCTATTTAAACTATGGAATTATTGTTACACAGAATGTACACTGTACCATGCACTTTTTTAAAGAGATAATTGAAAATTTGCTCAACCCTATCTTCAAGTACAGTACTTAACTAAATGTACTTACTTACAATCAACATCTGGCTATTTACTTGAAATTTTTTAAAAAAAGAGTACTGTGGTTGACAGCATCCCTCTAAACATACTTGATTAATATCCTACAAAAAAATCAAAAAGAATAACCTGAAGAACTCCACACTAAATGCAGTTAACATGAAGGGTTTCAGATACAGTAAATCCCAACACTACTTATACTACTTCAAATAATAATTGCAGACTAATAATGAATCGTAGTATGAATGATTTGTTAATTATTACCGTCCTCAGTGATTGGTGCTCAGGAGGACTTTACCACCCATGGAAGTTGACATAATGATAGTAGCTCTTATTACACAACAGTCCACACATATGGTGAGTGCAGAGCAGGGAGACAGTTGTCTCACCGCTGTCAGATGAGGGGCCTCACTGCGGTCACAGTGAGAGGCGCTTGTTTTGAGGAAATATTGGGCCGTCTGGGGAGAGCAGGGGCGGGGGGAGCCGGGGGAGTCAGCTGGGGAGAAAGTTCACTGTTTGACGGACGGTCGACCCCTGAATGAAAGCGCACCATGGCGGGCAAAGGGAGAGTTTATTCAGCGAGACAGAGCCAGCTCCAGGACTCCTCGGACTCGGACTCGGACGCAGAGCCCGCTCTGCTGGCCGCTGGCGGACCGTCCGCAGACTCCTTCCCCTGCAGCCAGGTCATCCACAGCGGACACTTCATGGTGTCGTCGCCCCACAGCGACTCCGCGCCTCACAGGAGGAAAAGCGGCGGTTCTCTGAAATATGACTTTGACACGGTGAACAAGACGGGGTGTCAGACGTACCGGTACGGCCCGCTCAGCTCCGGGAGCCTGAGCATCGACCCCACTTTGACCCGCCTGTTTGACTGCATGTCCCTGGCCTACAGGTGGGTCTCTGTGCAGAGACAGGAACAGGATAAACCCAGATCACTTTAGCTGATTCTAAAAACTGCAGATTTCACCTAATGAGTGAATCTCAAAACACTCTTTCGTTTCCACTTATATGACATGCACTTCAGGTAGCTGTCTTTTTCTATTTTTATACAGGATCAGATTTGTTCATGAGTTATTTGAAGATTTTATGCAGTGTGATACAAGTCAAAGATTTTCATACTGGCAGTTTCAGATGAAATAGTGCAAATGTATTAAAAAAAAATAAGCATTTATTTGAAAAATGAGTCTAAATTGACATTTCTTCCTCCCTGCAATGATCCATCTCTGTAGTTTATAGTTTGTACATGAAGAGCTCCCCATAAAAATTATGTGTTTCAGCAGATTTCTCTTTCTAAACTGATAGTAAGGATTGGCTTGTTATGTGTGCAGATGTGTTGGAAGAGGGATTTTGCAGTCGGTTGCACAACAGTTTGAAAAATCTTCACTAAAAACTGGACTTTGATTCTAGTTGGCAGCGCCGGAGAGATTACAGTGTAACTGAGGGAAAGGAGAGAGGAGCCTGAAATGATGCCCCTTCGACTAAAAAAGTTCAGAGTGTTGCTTTGACTTTACATCATGCTCATGTTTGAATAAGCGTTTCCTACAAGTGTAATTAGATTCTACTAAAAGACTTTGTAAATTTGAGGGCTATAGCATTAAAATTTGCTGTGGCAGTTTTATTCCCTGTATTTTCTATAAGTGAGTTTTTCTCTGAGTGACAATTATCTGATGCAATCCAAGGCGTTTGTGTCTGCAGGAGCATTGTACGAGTCAAAATATAGAATATAAGGCTTAGTAACTTTAACCCCCCCTACTCCCTTGCCCAAAAAAACAGCCAAATTTTTCCTACCCGTCAACTATGTGCCAATTGTACTTTTTATGGTTTGATGATAGTTGCATAATAAACTCTGAGCCAGGGGTGCTAATCAACAACAGAAATGTACGTTGTTGTTGTGAAGGGCTTGTACATTTAGTACACTGTAAGAACTTTGTTTTCTCTTAATTTACTATGTGTGGCAGGTAGACTGTGTTTGTGAAAACTGCTGCTCTGCTGCACATTAGTTCTCATTAACCAGCTGCAGTGATTCCTCTGGGGTGTTTTTCAGCAGCCAGGGCAAAGGGTTTTCTTCTATCTGGGTGGTGCAGCAGTGTCCCAAATTAACTTTTGATCCTGGTGGATGAGAATATTCACCAGCCGAGCATACAAATATACTGACATAAACGTATGGATTTTGAGTATCACTTTAATTATTTAAAAAAACTGGAGCATTATTTCTTCTCCTTGCAGTGTGTTACATGCAGTGACGTCACACCCTTAAAAGCATGTTGAATATGATTCTTACCGGCTTCCTAGCAACTCACTGAGCACCTCACATTAGGGGGGCTCTTCCCAGCACTCAGCAGGCTGAGAGACAGTGGAGGAAAGCGCAGACTGTCCGGTGAATAAGCTAATTGGGCTCTATTAGTCAAAATCAGGACAGCTTTCCAACAGGGGAGAGGCTACTGATTTGTTTTTTTTTCCATTTTAGCCATTTTCATCTTAAAAGCATCTACTCATTTGTAAGAGCACGTGTCCGTCCCTCGTCCTTTTCAACTGAGGGGAAAAAGCAGTGCATTGAACATAACCTATTTTCCATTAACTAACCAAGTATCTTTAGAACTTGAGAAAACAACAACAAAACTTTGATTGTTCTCATGTATTTTTTTGCAGTGGTAAGATAGTCTCTCCCAAGTGGAAGTCTTTCAAGGGTCTGCGGCTGCTGTGGAGAGATAAGATCCGTCTGAACAATGCCATCTGGAGAGCTTGGTTCATTCAGTGTGAGTCCACTGCTCTTCATTTCACCTCTCCGATGCCTACATACATTACTCTTTAACGTCCATCCATCAAGTTGGCCAGGATTTCTAGAAACTATGATAAAAATAATACACATATTTCTGTTAATTTCATTGCTGCGTATCTGCTGTGTTTAGATGTGGAGAAGAGTAAAAACCCAGTGTGTGGGTTTGTCACACCGCTGGAGGGCTCAGAGGCCGATTCTCATCGAAAACCAGAGGTGAGTGACTTCTGTGACGTTTTTCAGCTACACATATCACAAATGCAGTGGACAATCATTGAAAAATAATGTTTATAGTGCAGATTTTGCTTTTTGTTTTTTCATCATGTCAACATCATGTCAACAGGCGATTGTATTAGAGGGCAGCTATTGGAAGAGAAGGATCGAGGTGGTGATCAAGGAGTATCACAAGTGGAGAATTTACTATAAGAAGAGGGTGAGCGTCCTTTTTTTTTTGCAGAATACAGATTTCACTTCTTGTATGTTTTTTTGCCATGCTAGCTGCATTGCCCTGCAGATGGGGGCTTGTTGGTTAGTTCATAATGAAATATACAATTTTTGGCTAAGTTTATGGATAATTTAAATGTTTGTGGTTTTCAGAGGATGAATTTTATTCACCTTGGAGATTATCTGACTATTCTTTCTGATATTAGTTATGTGGAGTTCTTGACATCTCGGAATGAACTACTGCAGAATTGATCAGAGATATTCAGTGTCTCTATAGGGTAAATGCTAAGATATTTATTAAGCAGTGCCACCAGCAAGACAAAGTTTCTACTTATCTTAATAAAAAAAAAATCTGCATCTGCACAAAATTTTGTAGATGTTCATGTTTTCCAGATGTACTTTCCCTCTGACTTTGAGTTTCACATTTTTGGTTTTAAAGCATTTTTTTAATTAATTTTTTCCTGAAATGTTTATATTTCCCTAAAGATAGATCAAAATTTGGAGGTTTGCAGCATAATTAACAATCCAAAATTCTAATTGATGCTAATTAGCAAATGTTAGCACACAAAGTTGCTAAACTATGCAAGTGAGCATGGTTAATATTATTCTTCCTGCTTGCATGGCCGTGGACTCTTAATTTTTCCCAAAACAAACAAATCACAAACTGTTTCTCCTCTCTTCTTTTGCAGCTTCAGAAAAAGAAGGATGACATTTTATCAATGCTACAAGAGGTAGGAAAATTTGTATAGTTTTATTATTACTCTCTGGTTTTTCTCTACAAGTTTTGGAATAACGCTTACATAGACAGTTATTGATTTTGATCTTAAAAGACTAAAGTCGACCCAGGTTTCAGGTTGAGCATTGATGATCTGCCTGCAGTGTTAACTTTCGAATCCAATTGAAGCTCAATGTGTGATAATCAAAGTCCTGTCAGTAGCTACCTTAGCTTGTAGATTGATTCTTCCTAACTAGATAGAAAAAGAGAGCATGAGAAAAAAAAAGAAAAACGTGCAAAACAACTTGCGTCATGGCCTGGCATATGTTGGCAATTGACATATATTGATTGTCAACAGCAACAATAACACCCCATCAGGCTTTTATCTTTCAGAAGTGGAATAGCTGAAGAACTTAATGTCTTTTAATCAAATCTGACCTACTTTCAGCAGCGCTTTGTAAAAGGGAAGCAAATACAAAAATGACGTCACAGTGGCAGAAGCAAACAAAAGACAGGCAAAAAAAAAGAAGAGGAGAGGGAGGAGAAAGGGAAGCACCTCATTCATGGTGGTATTCACATGAAGATGTGGCATGTGCCCTTCCAAACAAGAGCTTACTGTGACACTGCCTCATCGTACTATCCCTCTGTCATCTTTTTGGCCCCATATTTCCTCTGTTTCCACTCACTCTCGGATTTACTGTGTCACTGGAAGCACAGGCGAACATTAGGACCACTGCACAGATCCTATCTGTCTGTCCGTCTGTCTGTAGCCCAAACTGTTCATGTGTTGCGCGGCACATCAAAGGGCTTTATCAGCAGGTACCTGACAGGTCAAAGATCACAAAACCAGGTTTTTATGCTCCGTGTTCCTAAAGTGTTATCTCGTCTTTCTACTAACAGATTACATCCAGTGCCTGGGAACACCTCAGTGAAACCCAGGGGTTGGTTTTGTAATGTCAGTGGGTGTCATATACTTTATAGCAGCTTTCAACTCTTATAACCACAATCACATATTGGATTTGCAGTCTAATTGCTTCAACCCTAATTAAAGTATCTTTATCTGCTTCCTGTATGCATCAAAATCCAATAGCTGTTTTTATGCAAATGTCAGACTAAAGCTATGCTATTAGAACTCAGTCAGTTTAAAAATGAAACAAAGTTGTTTGCCAAAGTTGCCAAAACAAGTCAAAATAAAAGCATAAAAATAGATTGTACATTCAATGAGAAGTCTGTAGTTAATAATAGAGTACTCCCACCAGATCAATTTAACGGTTGTTCAGGGGTTAGGGGTCTGATACTGACTTAAATGCTGGATTGGGTGACAAGTCTGTGAACTGTTCTGATTCCACGTAATTTATTTATTAGAAACAGGATCCTGCTACTTCACAGCTGCATCTTGTATGCCAGAATGTACCTGAACAGATTTATATTGCCCATGAAGACAAGATCAATAAAATGAAAGTATGATAATAAAGTATAATAAAAGTTTCCTTAACACAGCATCCATTCAGAATAAGAAGCACAGAGATGTTGAAAAATAATAACAATAGTAAATATTTTTTTTAACACACTGATATCAGTATCAGGCCAGTACTAGGTCATAGTATTGTTGAACTCTTATTATCAGTAGCATGTGTATTATTATAAAATGTATAGGACCACATTGAAGTTTATTATTTTCTGTTATTTTTTGCTATGTTTATCTTTCCAACTACCTGCCATTGTCAATGGATACTTGAAGGCAAGAGGTTGGCTCTGGCTTTAACTTAATGTTTAGGCAGCCCTAACATTTATAAGTTGGGGGCCTTTGACCTGGAGTTGACATTTTGAGCCGGAATGAAATATTTTGAAAACTCATGAATGTAGTGGCAAGAAATTCTCTACACATATTTCTTGTCCAGAGAGTAAAAACAGACCAATAGGTTTTTGTGATCAACTGTCTTTCTTGTTGGACCATCATACAGTCAAACTTTACATTTTTTCGACTAATTTTGGTTTATGATCACAAAACCATTGACTCTCTCTTTACCCTCGGCTGTGTTCACCTCCTGTGGTTAATTAATTAATTAGCAAATATTGGCATGTTAACATGCTAAACTAAGACAATGAACCTCCTTCATTTTAGCATGTAAGCACTGTTGTTGCGAGCATATTAGCATGATCTTGTCAGCCTTCAGCTCAAAGCACTGCTGTGCCCAGCAACTGTCTAAAAGAGTCGCCAGTGTAACTTTAATATTAATATATGTTTGTCCTTATCTAATATTCTCAGTGTGAAAAGGAAATAAATAATACAATTAAAACGTCAAACTTCTGTCTGTAAAATTTAATTTGATTCGATCTCTATTATCTATTTTCTGCATATTTTGTTTCTTTTCCTCTCATCTTATCTGTCTTCATTTCTGCTTCTGTTCTTTCATTTCACATTAACATGTAATGTGGCACAAAGTCCCAGGAAACCCCTCAAAAATCAGAAACTGTGAGGCGCTCATATCCACGTATATTTATTTCTTCACTGAGACAGGTTGGCAGCAGTTTGTGTTGGTAAGGGCCCCAGATCTGCCTGTTTGTTTACACGTGAGTGTGACTGCCAGAATTAGGTCAGGGACAAAAGGCTGCTGCTCTTATTGAAATGGTGAGACATCAAAATAAAGAAATGAACAAAGGGGACATAATGACAACCTGTATGGGGCTTGTGTTTTTTAACAATAAGTCAAAACTGCTTTTTCATTTTGAAGTGTACAAACACACATAAACACATGCATATGCCTGCAACAATCATACCTCATTTCCTCTTGCACATTCTTTCTCAAAGAAAACAAATTCAGAGGTAAATGAATCAATTATAAGACGGGATGTCGTGTGCTTTGACGTAATCAAATGGTTTCCGGCTCAATTTGGGCTTCCCTATAAATGTGGCCTCAGACTTAGAAGTGAAGGACAAGGAGATCAGGGTGAAGCAAAGCATCTCATACGGAGGAAAAGGACCAGTCTGGAGCTTCAGTGTCTGTGAGTTTTTTATTGTAATGGAGGAGAATAGGCACTTGGAAGAATGTGGCGTTACATGTCTCTGGCTGGCTTTCTAGAAACTAGTTGTGACAAGTGGAGATGCAACTTTTCTACGTGTGTCATTTTATTTTTTGTGTAAGTGGATATAAATTGTGTTGCAGTAAGCTTGCATTGACTTTTTTTCAGAGTGACTGGATGGATGTACCAAAGGAAACCACATAACTTTTTGGTATTCATATGCATTTCTCAGTGCAAGAGGCAGTTTAAGGGGGTCATGACCTTTCCATGCTTTCCATACAACACCAAAATCTGCTGGTTGGGGAGAACCAAATACCATGAATGCATCACTTTGCCTTTTCAGCCCTTTTGTAAGGAGCCCCCAATATATGACACAGAAAAAGAGAGATGGAAGAAAATAACAGGGATTAACTCAGTGTGTCACTCAAAGTTGATTTAGAGTGTATTTTTCAACTCTAGGGTCAGATCTGCCAGGCAAAGCTGGAGAAATGGTCCAATCAGATGTACCAGGAGCCTGAGGCTGCACCGGTGGAGGCCCACATGTTTGACCTGGACTGCCTTTTGTCTGACATCTCTGACACCCTGTTCACCATGACGCAAAAGCCATGTCCCTGGGCCAGTGACCAACAAGACAGTGAGTAGTCTGCGCTCCGAGTTTTCAGGGTGACTTTTTGCTGTGACTTTGCTCTGATCTTGAATGCGGCATCAACTAATTTAAGAGTTTAAAAATTAAGGTGAGACAGCTAGTGACCCACAAACTGCAGGGCAAGATTATCTCGTGCATTTATCATCTGAATGCATCATTTTTATGAACATAAACTACTTTTTATTTTACATCAGGTAGCTTATGTTTAAATCGTGTCTACAGGACAGGATTAAGGATAAAGCAAGTGTGTGACTCAATTAGTGTTGAACTGTGAGTGATGGAACCTGCATAAACAATGTTTTCTGACAACATCTCATTTTATCAGTATTTTTCTTATGTTTTTGGCTGGGCCCTTCTTTCTGATTGGACTTGGACATACATGCACTAATCTAGATTAAACAAAATATTTGATTGTAGATTTTGATCACAGGCGTGGGGTTGTTGCTTGTTGTTGCTGTAGCTAGGTATATATCAAGACTGTCAGTTCAGTATAAAGCTCAAGTCAGAAACTAGTTAGCTTAGCTTAGCATAACAACTCAAACAGCCAACCAAACTTTGTCCAACTGGTGGCAAAAGCTGCTTACAAGCACCACAATAGATCACCAGCAAACACTATAGGGTTTTAACCCACAATGGGTAGTGTATTATTTGTTGATTTATATGTGTAAAATCATTAGTTTGTTGTGTAACAAGGCCACATGTGCAGGACTCTTTCTAAGCTGGATGCAGTGACTCCAGTGGAAGCACAGCTTCAGTCAGTAAATAAGATTTTATTCTGTACTAATCTAACTGGATGTTGGTTGTAGCTGTGTGTTAAATGGACATGTTAGAGTCTTCTCATCCAACTTTCTGCAAGAAAGTCAAAAAGAATTTCTAAAAATGTTGATTTTTTTTAAGTTGTAAAAAAACACTTGAATGTTTGTGTAACTACCACAGATTTGTTATTCTGCACAGCCCTTGGTTACATGGGTTGGCAGGTCAGCCAAGGAAACCAGCCCTACAAATAAGGAAATGCCCTTTGAGGATAAAATCACAAAAACCACCCAGAATAAGACACGTTGACAGATGCACTCACACACATTTCTGTCTTTCTCTGTCACATCTGATGTCCATCCTCCTCATCCTCCTCCTCATCCTCAGCGTACACGAGCAATGCTGATATAATCCAGCCAGGCCTGACTCCACTGCAGCCCAACCTGGATGATTTCATGGATATACCAGGTAAACCCCCACCACCAACACCAAACACACACACATATACACACTCAGTCTAACTTCCTGCCTACCAGTGCAGTCTTTTCATGTAAAATGACGGCAGATCAGTATCCTCCTTTGATTTTCCTGCATCTAACTATCCATCAAGTTATAGCCTCATATTTGTCAGACATACTTAATAGTTTGATGACAGTATGATACATGTGTGCCTGATTTGGTGCATAAAAATACACTTGATGGAAAATATCTAATCTGATCAAGGT
Organism: Acanthurus lineatus; assembly: GCA_029814665.1. Classification (NCBI taxonomy): domain Eukaryota; kingdom Metazoa; phylum Chordata; class Actinopteri; order Acanthuriformes; family Acanthuridae; genus Acanthurus; species Acanthurus lineatus. The sequence goes on along the minus strand of JAPZDV010000006.1, from coordinate 3,837,008 downwards.
ATCAGAGTTTTAAAAGCCTTTAAAAGTTTTTAAAAGCCTGTCAAACTGAGAGTTTATGTCCATATTTATGAAGCCACAATTGCAGACACTCAGTCTGATAAATGTTTTACCACAGAGATACACTTCAAAACTGTCAAAACAAAGTAATATATTGTAGTATTAAATCTTTAAATTTGAATTTAAAATTTAATTAAACCAGGGAAAATAAGGTGATGGGCTGAGAGGCTGTGAAATTTCCCTCTCCAATAAAGAATCTTGATGAACTTGATTACCTGAAGATAAGAAAAGCTGCCTCATTTTGAAACTTGACTTGGTCTTTCATTTAATGTAACACCATAAACACATGGATATCTCAACATAATTATTGGTTAAATCAGCTATAACCTGACCTTTTCATAATAATAAATAGGTAGGTGTAATCTGAAAAGGGTCATTTGTGGTTACAAACCCACAGAGAATCATCATCCCATTCCATCAGGTGTTTTAATGTCTTTCAGTTCACAAATGTATTGTTTTGGTTCACTCTCATTGCTCTCAACAGTGCGATTTTTGCCTGCAGGAGGCAGCTGTTTTCAGCAAATCTGTACTAATTAACCCACTGTTCACAACTGCTGAGCACTAAATGGCAAAAAGAGTTTGCACCTAGACAGAGAACGTAACAAAGCATTCAGCTAAAGAGCCAGATACTTCCCTCAAGAGTAGGTGGAGACCAGAAGAAGAACTAAATGGAGAGTGATTACTGGACATTTTTCACATACACAAACTCACCTCACGCAAAGATGAAAGTTTATGTTGCTGATGTGCATGTTTAGCTTCCTCTTTAGCCCAAAGAGGCCCATGCAGAGTTTTCTGTAAACAAGCAAAAAAACAACACTTTGAGTGTATTTCTTCACTCATGAAACATTTGCATGGAGGATTTGTATTTAAGTTTCATATTTCTTGTCCTCTTCCTTTCTTTTTATTGATACATTACTGCCCATCTCAGCACAGTGGAACAGTTTGACACCATTAGGATAAATGTGAATTACATCATCTACATGCATGTGTATGTGCCTTTTCCTGCATAACCCACTCATAAAAAAAAGCTATTTAGCACAACTGGAGTTCTTAAACTAGACAGGGAGCCTTTAAAAGGTGACAACATGTCAGTATTGTGTTGCTTGTACTGCCCCCAAGTGGTCAGATAATCGGTCAATGCAGGCAAGTGAAAAAATGAGTTACATAAACTAATGATCAAATGTTTTAGAAACATTTAATCTAGATTTAAAAGAAAATCTGCCCAGAACTGGATACATTTTGGTGCAATATAAATCATTCTCTAATCACTAACCTCTGAGTCATTTTAAAAATTAATTCTCGACAATGATGTGTCCTCCAGAGTGACAGAGGCAGGGAAAGTTTTATGCTCAGGGCTGCTTGTCTCTTCAGAGCAGACAGCTAGCCTGCAGGAAGTCACAAAGAGCTGAAGAGCTTCAGAGGAAGCAGGTTGGATTCTAGTTCCTTGCTCAAGGGCACAGTGGCTGCGTTTGTTTTGGCCTTTGTGTTACTTTCAGTGAAGCAACCGAGCAGCCCTCTGGCTACAAGTCAGCCTTTGTAACCCAGAACAACCTGCTGCCCACTGCTGGAATATATGTGTGTGTGTGCGTGTGCGTGTGTGTGTGTGTGTGTGTGTGTGTGTGTGTGTGTGTGTGAGTGTGAGTT
>JAPZDV010000006.1:3820310-3835207 GCA_029814665.1 Acanthurus lineatus | reverse complement strand
TGCTGGAATATATGTGTGTGTGTGCGTGTGCGTGTGTGTGTGTGTGTGTGTGTGTGTGTGTGTGTGTGTGAGTGTGAGATTGTGTGTGGTTTGTTTCTGTGTGTCTTGTGTGTGTAGCTGTTTGTTCTCACAACACTGGCAGGGTCTTTAGGGATCAGCTGTCTGCCTCTCTCTTGGTCACAAGGTCCAGGGAGCGAGTGAGTGTCTGTCAGAGCGACACAGCCATGTATTTAATTTATGCAGAGTCTTCATCTGCACTTCTCTTAAACGGAAAAGCACATGACTGGTCAGAGGCAGCGCGTTCTACCAGTCATTTCTCCTTCCTGGGATGAAAACGCAGGTGTACTGGTATGTCTTGTGTTGCTCTTTTTGCCTTTTTATTTACAGATCTTGCATCAGGCTGCCAGGATAATTCTGTATGTGTTAAGGATAACTGTCTGGTGCCAAACTGGTAAAGACTGAAGCATGGAGATTTATTAGATATTTATTTTCTTAAAATGATCAAGAATTGTGAACTGCAGGTATGAAGAAACTGGTTTAAACCACAGATGGCAGCTTGCTGCAGTCAGTTGCCGGCATGGCTCCAAAACTGCAGCATGTGACCTGGCAGACACAAAGCAAATACCTTAGAGGACCACCTCCCACAAACAGCTTCACAGCATTTTGGATGGTGACTTGTTGTTGATGTTTTGGCTCTGTGCTCTTATTTTCTGTTTGTTGTTTGCAAGAAATGAAGCCATGGCTGTAATATTAAACCACAGACTGACAGTACATTTCAGGCTACTTTCCACTGCACCTCCTAGAGAATGAATGTTGAGAATGAATGTTAACTTAGCTTTGATTGTCTCTCACTTTCATCAGAGCTCTTATCTGATGAAAAAAGAAAAAAGCAAAGAACATTTTGTCAAGAATTAATTTAATACAAAAACAAAACCAAAAAAATCATAATAGTCTTGGATTCTATGTTCAAGTAAGTATGTATTTCCATCTTCACTCAGCTATACATACCACGTACAAGTTTAATTGAGTTTAGTTAAATGCATAAAATGTAATATTTCCACATAAAAATTAGAAAAAATTAAAAAATCAGTGTTATGTATTTTGTTGAACTGTGTACCAAAATAATGCCAAATGTTTTCAACTGCAGTCAGCTCTAAGAAAATTGTAATTTTATTCAAAGTAATTTCATTTTGTCCCTTGTTGCTAACTCCCAGAGTGAGAGTGAGGGACACAACTAAACTAAGCATAAATAAAGTTTAATAATTAACCTGGTCTGTGAAAATTTCTGTCTGAGTCAGTCAGATAGATTTTCATCTGCAATGGTGGTTGTTTAACAATGAAAAGAAATCCTATGATCCCACACTACTTAGGAAACACATCAAACAGTGCCTTTTTTAATTGTTTTGGTTGGTATCAAGCAACAGAAATAATTTTTAGTAAGTAAAGAAGTCATGTATACTGTGTGTACTGGGTTATTTCATGGCCTTTTATTGTTTATGTTAATGTAATTGCACAAGTGTCATAACTTTGTATCATTGCCTCTGTCTTTGCTCTGTTTTTCCCCCAAAAAGAGGTTAGTTACAATTTTAACTGGCTAAATATAGTGTATGTTGTGTTGCCCAGCCTTGATTTTTTAACTCATGTTTGAAGGAATTTGAAATTAAGAAAGTTTTTATGAGCAATTATTGTTGGCTCAAACTTATTCTTGTTTATACTGTTCCAGCTGCAGTGATGCTCAAAGTTTTGTCATAGCTGACAGTTTGATTAATGCCGTACCTGTTTTTTTCAGATATCTTTATGAACTACCAGGGCCAGCCCGCTGAGCAGACTGCTTTTGCTGACTGTGACTATTTTCAGAGTCGATCCAGCACAGAGTTTGCTCCAGTTCCCTCCCCTGTGGTAACAACTCCTCAGTTACTTATTGACACCCAGCTGGCTCAGGTACTGCTGCTGTTAACAGCTACTCCTGCTTTTAAGATGCATTGCTTCAGAAATTTAATCACCCACTAAAAAGTACTAATGTTGAATCATTAAAGCCGACTGAAACTTTCTTTTCCAGCACAATCTCCCATCTGACAATTTGCCTCAGCCCTCCACATCAAGTACCCGGCCAGACCAGACCAGACCAGGCCAGGCATGCAGTGAATACCACACACCCAGCATTATATCAGGTGCCACGCCATATGGACATCAGTCATATCCTGATCCACCTGGTTCTATAGCGTATACAACCAGCGTCGAGCAGCCGGGGTCCTCGAGTGTTCCTTTTTTGTGCCCGCTGCCGTGCCACAAGTTTAGTTACTACACAACGACCGGCATGACCCCGACTGTCATAGCTCACACTGCCTCCACTGCGGGGTCCCAGGGCTCTGTGCAACAGGCTCATGGCTACCCTCACACAGTTGACACGTACCCCCAGACCACCTGCCACTCTCTCAGTTACCTGGCTGCTCTGTCCGACCCGGTCCACATAGCCCTGCCCTCTGTCACTGCTTCCCACTGCTTCTCAGTCCCGGAGCAGGTGGCCGTTACAGGGGTCAAAGGGAAGCACAAGCAGAAGACGAGAGGAGTGAGGACAGCTGGTCCCCCTGTGGCTCCATGTGGCCCCCCGTCTGCTGCACCTGCACCCGCACCCACAAGCTGCCTGGCTAAGTTACTCTCCTCCAGCGCCCGTGAACGTAAGTCAGTTTTGTCCTTCGGTCTGACTGTGACAACAGTTATTTATCTGAAGAAAAAGGTGCATTGTATCTCACTTGTGTCCAGTGAAATTAACACATTATTGGCATTTGTGCTTTCAGGAAAGCCATTGCTAGGATTTGATACCACTGCAGTGGCAGCCAAAGGTCAGAGGTCATCATCTCCCAGCTCCTCAGTAAGCCTGTCCTTTAGTATCACAAGATCATTGTTTTTTTCTCATGTTGATAACTGGCTTGGCACAACATTTCAAAATAATGATACTAATAGACAAATTATGAAAGAAAAAACAAAAAGGCAAACATAGCCTTAGCATAGGAAAAAGAGGAAACTGCTTGTTCAACTAGTCTCAATGGAGGATGGGTTCAAATCCAACTGCAATAACTGGCACAAGTGTGTTAAAGGTTTATAAACATGTATTCAGTAGCTCATTCCTTTATTTAATGGCTTAGTGGAACTTTTTTTTTTTAGGATTTTTTCATTGTTTTAAAAAGACACTTTTAGTGAGAAACTGCATGTTGTTTAGCAGCCGAGCAGTAGCGCACATGTGGGGGGATCTTCAACACAGCTGCAGCATGGAGTCAATTGGCCTCCAGGGATCCCAGCGATGACTCCTTTGCACAGTCAGAGCGCCTCTCTGGGTCACAGCGGAGCCCACATCAGCACCTCCAGAGGCTCTGCGGCGTCTACCCTGTTTACTCAGGGCTCAACACACACCGGCACATCCCTACTTATTCCCAAGACTGAGAAACTATCTCCTGTCCAGCTGTACGGCATGGAAGGAGGAAGAAGCAGCTTTAAAGGTTTGCCCTCAGCACTCCAAAACACTTGACTAAAACAATCCAAGCTCTTAAAATACAATCAGAAAATACATCTTCTTTTAATTAGTTGATGATTGGGACAATGAATGCTCATCAAACTATGTTTAGGAGCATAGTCATGTATACTTGGTAGGTTAGTGACTCTATTACAGTAGGCATCTGATTATGTAAATGTTACACAAGTAGCTAAGGCTGACATTTGTGTCAGGTGCAGTAGTGAAATGTTATGTATCATACAACAACAACACAGGGGAAGGTGGGTGATTGATAATTAAGTGGCCTAAGGGAGAAGAAGGTGAATAAATGCATGTGCAGTTTCACTTTTTCGGTGACTTTGCAGAAGGTTTGAAGTCAGTTACTTCTAAAGGTTGTCTGTTTTGGGGAGTTAAAAATTGCAAGTCAGCACTATCTGACAAAATAGAAAAAAATTAACCTTTATGCAAGCATTAAGAACATGGATTTGTGAATCTGAGCTTCTCTTTGGACTTTAAGTCGTCCAACACCTGCACTGTTCTCATCTGGCTTCCTCAGACTACTGCCTCTTCCTCACGATGAAGGAGGAGCTCAGTGGTCACCGTTTTGATAATGTTAATGACATCCTTGCTGCTGCAAAGAAGGGATCTGTATGCTCCACAGCTGCTGCACATAATTTGTAAATGTTGGAAAAGACTATATTGAAAAATTCATGTGCTAATTTTTACAAAATTGACTCCCTCTACTTTAGGCCATGAACCTATCAATCACTCTTTGTATATTGTATATGAAAAATGTAACTTTAAATGCAGAGAGCTTGCTGTGAATATGAGCACATGATATAGATGCATGACTTTTTTTCATTGGATATTTAATTTACCTGCAATTATAATGAAAAGATCTTGTTATTTGTTTTTCTTTTAGTTAATTTTCAAGGACATTCAGGTCAAACATCACCACCAAATCCTTTAGATAAATGCTCCAACCCAGAGTCCTCACACTCAGGCTTCTCAGGTCACGGAAAGATAGAATCAAGTAAGGTAAGCAACACTGTCGACATTTACACATATCTTTGTTTTTGTATAGTACAGCATGGCATTGAATACTTGTTTTAACTATAAATACAAATATAACTATAACTATAACCAAGAACTAGATAGGTGAAAAGTAAAAAGTATAGAGAACAGATTGTTAAGCCAATGTGTGAATGTGAGTCTGAAGAGTGATGTACTTACATGCTTCTATGCTGCCTTCTCTGCAGCAAACAGAAACCAGAAGAATAACTCACATCTCTGCAGAGCAGAAGAGGCGTTTCAACATCAAACTGGGTTTTGACACTTTACATAATCTTGTGGCAACACTCAGCTCTCAGCCAAGCATAAAGGTACTGTGAAAAGATGTGCAGCTGCATGAGAGGTAGATGTGCTGAAAGGTGGGTATGAGGAGCAGGGAGCAAAGAGCAGCTGAGTTAATGCACTGTTTGGGTTGAAAGCTATGTCAGGTTTACATGTAGCTCAGGAAACATCTCATATTTATGAATGTAACCACAGTTGTATTGAATATTTTTAGATAATTGTGGTATATTGCTGACATGTGATAATCCTCCTGTCAGATCAGCAAAGCCACCACATTGCAGAAGACTGCTGAGTATATCAGTAAGATGCAGCAGGAGAGAGCGCAGCTGCACGAGGAGGCTCAGAGACTCAGAGAAGAGATCGATCTCCTGAACTCTGCCATCAAGTGAGACCTTTGGAGTCATGTGTGCTAATGTGTGCATTGTTGTGTGCTTAAATGTTTAGGTGGATTAGAAAAATAGTTTGATTTGTTATTTTTATTTTTACAGAGTGATATTGGTATTTAATGTAAAGGGTAAGTCTCATAATTTGAAAATATGATTTAGTCTCCTTCACTTGCATTGTTGGGAAAGGATCTGAACTGTGGGCGTGATTAAGACAAGCAGGAACTATTTCACAGCACAAATGAGGAGCTGAATATTAGTGTCAGACAAACTTACAAAAATATGTGAATCTGTCCTTTAGTATCACATGTTGGTGTTTCCTTGCTGACATAATGATGCACTGCACTGCTTCGTTGCCTCAGTATGTCTCTTCCTGCAGTGCGTGCCAGCAGCAGCTACCAGCCACCGGTGTGCCCATCACGCCACAGCGCTTTGACAACATGAGGCAGAAGTTCAGGGAGTACGTCCAAGCGCAGACACTGCAGAACTGGAAGTTTTGGATTGTATCCTCATGAATGGAAACTTGGTTTATTGGGACATCACATTGCCCATAAAAACAGCTTAAAATGAACTTACCCCGCATTACACATAATAACCCAGTGCTGAGTTCTGAATGTACCCATCTATTCCTGTGTGACATTCTTATATTTCATTACTTTGCTGTTTTTGGCTGCAGCATCAGACTTTGGAGGAACATCAAAGTTTGTGTTGTTCCCTGAACCCTTTTCTATGAATCTAAATGAGCAGCTAATTAAACAAAGCGTTACGATTTTTTTTTATTTGAATAAGGGAAAAATATCCCATGAAATGAGACTTTTATTTTGGTATAGTACACATGGTAAGTGACCAAAGCCTAGATTTTGTACTGACTTTAGAATAATTACATTGTTTTTATTCATACAAAGCACATTAGCCATCTGGGGCAGCTAAAATAAATGCCTGTGTGTTGCAAATGCCACGTACATAAAAAAAATAGTGCCATATAAATCCATAAATCCTTAATGATCGCCAAACCTTTTACTGCTGCACTTATCTTGCAGCCAAGATAGGAAGATTAGATTACGATTTTATCATCTTTGTGTGTTGCACAAAAACACCTTGGGGGTGTTTTTTGCAAAGAATGTTACGGTATTTGCTATTGTTCCTCAAGGTATTATGCATTTGTCTCACTGCTGATATTCTAAATTAAAAACAAACAGCTCTCCAAGAAGGTATTTTTCTTGACACAGAGTCAAGCTTGCAGCATTGATTGTATTTTTGACTCACAATTTTTTTATATCCCACCCAAAGACAGTGCTGTTTACCAATTAGAACTTACTCATCTAGCTTTGTTTCCTGTTGCTGCCAAAACACTGAGCCACTCCCTTATAATGTTACAACTGAAATGACAATTAAAGAAAAATTTTGACTTTATTATGAGTCTTATCTTAAGCAAATCCTATGAAAGGGGCAAAACTAACACTGATTCTTTAAAAAAGGCTCGTGCAACCAAAATCTGATGTAGCTGAATCCCCTGTGCCATAAAGCTCAGTTGTTTTCTAAAAGATTTTATTGCACCTCTATGACCTATTGTACTATTGTACTGAACATGCACACCAAGCATATTTAAACAGCAGCTGAGAGAACTCCCCAAGAAATTCACTCTTTGTTCCTGTTTGAGAAATGTTAAAACTACAGCCAAACTGTTCTAATAAATTACTGAGCCTTTTTTTAAAAAATGAAGCAATACATTTACAACCTATTTTTCAGGAGAAAATAGGAACCAATAAACATAAGTGTCACATAGAGTGTAGGGAAATTAGCTAGTACTAGAATACGGACTGAACATCCTGCCAAGTTTGATCTAGTTCAGTGATTTCTTTAACAAAAAAGAAGTTTTAGCATAACACCACCTTTCAGATATTTTAAAGCACTTTACTTAGCAACACTTTGCTTAATATTGATTTGGTAATATAAGAAAACAAGACAGCTGAAGAACAAATATGAACTGTGGTGTCTGAATGTGCCATAATTATTTCCTCAACTCAGTGACAGTTCAGTATGATCATTGAGCCGCTGTTTGAGTCCTATAATGGCATGGTGTCCACTGCCAGTGTACAGGACTTGTGTCGATCCACTCTGTCCTGGTTGGACCAACACTGTTCCCTGCTTGCCCTAAGACCCAGTGAGTCCAGCAAGACCTGTTCTTCAGTGCAGATCTAAACCCATATTCTTACAACAATCCACAGCTTTATAGTTTTGCTGTTTTTGTCAATTCCTTTAGTGGTTCTGAGTTCACTCCGTCTCCTGAGTACCACCACGGCCATCCTGACAGACCCCAGCCTCGTGCCAGAGCAGGCCACCCTCGCTGTCACCCAGGTTGACCCCACCGCTGTCCTGGAGCACTCCTTACAGCCTGCGACGCGGGACAATATGCACCCCATGTGACTGTGAAGAGCAGACTCAGTAGAAACTTAATGGAATCCATCACAATTCACAGGAGACATGAGACAGAAGAGAGCATGTATAGTGTTAAAAAAAGACCCAACAGTCGGCTCTGAGACTTTAAATAATGCGTAATCACATTCCTATAACACTCACCAGCTGCAAAAAGAATGTATTCTTGAACACCCCAATATCACACTGTATGTGACTTATGGTTAATTCTGATTAAGGTATAATTTACGCGTAATATACACCTTTAACTATCACTCAGCCTCAGTGAATAATTGCTTAATAGTCTGTTCAAATAATTTGGGATAACTGCATTTATTCATATCCCTTTCATATCTCAGGTTTTCTTTGCTGTCCATAATTTATTGTTGCCTTCAATGACTGATATTTACTCAGTGCAATACTTTATGTATTACCACACTTGACTTTTATATAATGCTGTTTTTGTTATCTCACAACAGTGCAAGTATTACAACAAAGTAAAGGAAAATTAACTTCTGTAATTATTAGGGTTTATTTCAGATTGTTAAGCTTTGCAGTGGAGAATACAGATTGCCACACTTCTTAAAAGGAGTCCAGAGGGTCCACAGTTCAATGAGAAAAATTAAATTACAGTTCTACTGACTCATTGTGTAAGAATTTGAAAGGATAGCTGATTTGATTGGAGATTTCAGTCATAATTTAAAACTTTTATACTAAATCTTAACAAACATATTTCTTTACAAACAGGACAAAGGCTCACTGAACACACTTTTGTTGAAACTGAAATAATTTAAGGAACAGTAAAGAGCAGAACCCTGATTAGAGAACATTACTCTTAAATTCACTTAAAGCTGTACAGGTCTTTTCCCAGCAGACATTTTGACTTTTAATTGAAGGAAATCTATCACTTTTACTTTAAATATCAGTGATGGCTTTGTTTTGTTCAAGTGTTTCATTAAGCCATGACAGTGAGCCAGTGTGCGTAATACCAGGACCCTGAGACATCTAAATGGAATTTCACTCATCTATAATTTATATTTTATTACTTTTCCATCCTTTTTTGCTGTGACTTGTCAAGTTGTCTTCCATGGAAGAAGCCTTTTTGGGTATGCAGCCTTAAAATGCTAATGCTGAAAGTAAACTGTCCCAATGTGGCCCCATGCTTAGAATAGAGAGGTTCACACAAAAACTTTGGAGAATTAACACGCTAGGCGACGCTATCCCAGTGCTCTTGACTCCATGTCGCCTTGAGCCGTAGGCGCTCCTCCGGCTCGACAGAGGGCGCTGTGGCACAGGCGGGACCAGAGAGGCACGGTGTGCGGTTTTTGTTCCCAGATCTCCTCGGTGCGCTGTCCACTTCAGCACCACAAGCCGAGCAGAGGCAGCGGGCTAGCTAAAGCTGAAGAGGAGGGACACAAGAAACGACTCACCATCAACACCAGCACCTTCTTCAGTCCCAAAAACTGAAAAATACCCACCAAAATCCGCCAGAAACACCGAGAGCAACGAGGCAAAACACTGCAAATAAGGTAAGAGTTTACGAAGAAGCTCGAATAGGATCAAGTTGGTGGAAGCAGGGATAATAACGGGCATCACTGAAGAGGAGCGAGCTCCCCTTCCCTTCCTGGTTCATAAATATTTTATAAAGGCGGTTGTAACGTTAGCTTTTTGTGCTGTTTGTGCCTGGTATCGTTATCCCATTCTCAGTTTATAACATAGAAAGAAGAACGCCTTTGTATTAAAGGGCTTTAGGGACCCTGTTTTCCCAGGCAGCCTCTCTTCGCTTTGCAGATGGAGGTGTTTTATAACTCGTCGATTTCCGTAGCTACACTGTGGCCAGCTGCTGTTTCTTTACATCCCGTCGTACTGGGCTGCGGGACATTTAACATCACCGTCAGTGATTCAGTATTGTTACAATTTCTGTGTGGTTTCACCGCCTCCGCTCCAGTTTATACTCCGTGTTTATTTGCAGGGTATTCAGTCGTTTTAGAACAGTAAATATATTTATATGCGTGTGATTGTTAATCATATTACAAAAGGATTTTCTTAAAGAAGCAGAAATTTTAACCTACTTTTGTTCAGAAAGGTTTTCATTAACCTCAGCTGAGTGTTTTTCCATATTGCGTCGGATACTTATAATAGTAATTATAAATCACGAGATTTTGCCCATGTAATATTTTATCAGTCTAGTAAAAAGACTGTTACTTGACTCTATTTGTAAAATCTTTGAAATAAGAATTTAAGCTACTATACACTTACTGTATCTGTTTTTAACTATTCCTAGAGTCTTCGCCAGTGTTGATGCTCTATTTATAATCGAAGTAGTTGACAGAGTTGACTTGGTGTCATTCTGATAACATCGTGTGAATCCTCTCATCCAGCGCTGGTGGGCTAATGTGTCAGGTCTCATGAGCAGCCAAACTGTAAATTGTTCAGAAATATTAACTGATGTCACCAAACTGACAGAGTTTTTTTTTCTCTACACCTTCTGATCCATTTGAAACTTTGATCCGTGCAGACAGAGAGGAAGCAGGAATTGTAGGAAGATAAAAACCTAAATCACGTTTTAATAAGCTGAAATGTGCTTGCTCTGGTTGCTTTTGCAGTCTTCAAGGCTGTGTTGCTATGTTTGGACTACACATGTAATATCACAAATTTCAACACAAATGTCTAGTTGTAATAGTCCATTAGCAAGAAAGACTAATGCAGAAGAAGATATAAGGATCTTAATATTTTTTCCTCTATTTATTCAAAATAGAGAGAACTACAATGCCTGTGGCTACCTGTAAACTGTCTCCCAATATATGTAAATGAAAAAGTAGCTGAAATGATTAATTGATTAATTCATTCATTGATTGACAGAGAAAAAATCTGTATTGATAATCACTTAATCTTTTAGGTCATTCAAAATGCAATTTATCTGATATTTCCATCTTTTCTAATGTGAGAATTGCTGCATCTTACTGTTTCATTGTAAACAAAATATTTTTGCACTGTGTTGGACTGTTTGCAAGGCAAAATAAGCAGTTTAAGGATGCCAACATGGGTTTTGGGAAATTATAACAATGAAAATAATCATCCTTTGCAGCCCCTAGCTGATGACAAAAACTCACAGCCCATCATGCTGCTGCAAATTACATTATTGATGTACAGCTGTGTGACTAAATTCACAAATGCGTACTGAAGCCCATGCCGGCAAGGCAAATGAGTGTCTTGCTCAGTCCTTATGAACAAACAGCGTTCAGTTTGTGACATGCCGCTCGGTTTAAAAGGAAAAGTCAGCAGGAGCTGTTTGACTGACAGGACAGTGACTGTGTTGACCAGATACTCGGCTGCATGGAATTTGAGGGCTGCTGCGCTGGTCTGGCCAGACTGAAATACTGAGTGTATCTCGGAGCGCAGTCTTCCATTTTGTCACAGGCGAGATAGGCCCAGGTGAGGTAAGAGGCTGATAGAGGGATTAGCTTGTATTAGGATGTGGTTGCTCATGGAGGTGTGAGAGAAATGTCAGTCACTCTGGCTCTATCTTCCTCCGCCGTCTGTCTCTCAGCTTCTTTCTTCACAAAGCATCTGTCTCCTGCCTGCTCTACATTCACATTGTTCCTAGATGTGCGGTGATACACCCCCCCACCCCCTCCCTCTTCACACACACACTGCTCTGCAGCATCTCAGTGGTTCTCCTTGCTGTCCCTTCTCACAGCATGCAGCCTCTGTCAGTGCATGCTTCCCTGCGCTCTCCTCTCCTCTCATTCCACTGGCAGACACACGCAGCTCCTCCTCCTGTCCTACTTCCTTCTTCTTCAGCTCTCCTGAAGGGCGAAGCTGCTGTTGGTGAAGCCTCAAGGGGGGGAGAGAGAGGCCATTGAACGGGTGACAGACGAAGGATGGAAAGAGCTTTTATCAAGCTGAAGTGTTTTCAGAAAGTATCATTTACAGAGTGTCAAAGTACAATTGCCAGAAATCATCTCATGACATGTTTTGATAGTGTGCTTAATAAAAAACCTCAAAGCACTGCATTGTCAGAGCACAGGTGAGCTGTACCTGCTTATTATTGGAAAGCCGTGTCAAAGAGGATTCGCAAGAACCCTTTAAAAACCCTGAAACACTTCTGATTTTCCTAGAAATCGTACCTCAGACTTGTTGGTTTGTGTTACAAGTACTTCTTGCTAAAGTTTTCCTGCTGTATCATGTATGTATTCGACATGAGGCACCATTGTGTGGAAGCTGTGTTTCATTTTAGCCATTATTAAAGCCCGGTATCACTGTGATGATAGCAGATTGAACAAGGTCTTGCACTACCGGAGAGAAATTAGAACATCTCATTATGTATTACAATGATATTTTAGACATTTTTATACAAAAATTGAAGCTTATACTCGTCAAATGAAATGACTCCTTTGTGCTTTGCTCCTTTCCCTTTTACCATTTTGTTTCACTGTGATTTTATTATTTTTTTATAATTATTATTTAGTCCTACTGTGTTAATTGTGGATGGTTGTGATGCTGATGAGCTCTAAATGATCTCTAGCAGATATAAACAAAGTAAAACAGGATGTTATTTTACAAACTGAATTCCTGGAATTACTAAAAAAATGTTCAACAATGCTCCATCAAAGAAGTAAACAACTCATAATATTAAATTAAGAAAAGTTTTTACATACTAGAAAATCTGAAAATGGTTTTAAGTTTAGAAAATTTATCACGATAACTCCGTTAAACTAGATCTACACTTTAATAACATTTAAAAAAATCTTTAATGTTTTCAGTTACAGTGATCCTTTCCACTGAAAAATGTTATTGTCTTATGTTTATGTTCCCTAAAATGTCAAAACCATACCGACTTCTAACTACATTTACCATTCTGATGTGTTCGCTGGTCTTCGGTGCACAACAGACTCCTCATGCTGAGGCTCAGACATGTTTGGCTGAATTTCTAATGTTTTCTTCAAGCTTACGTTAGTCATCTGAATGCACACAGCTCCTCACAGGTCAGTCGAGACATTGTGCCGGGTGAAGCCTGAGGCCTGTGATAGATCCAGATTTTTTTTTAAAAAGGGAAAGGGATAAAAGTGCCTCCAGCCCCCTTTTAAGATGCTGGGTTTTTTTTTTTGTTTTTTTTTTTACATTTTATGTAGTGACACCATGCTACATAAAAATATTAATCAATCAGACTATTTTTCCATATCCAAGACATGTCTGGAGAACAACTTAAGTAAAGACTTTTCTGGTTCTGGTTATTGTGTAATAATATGTGTGTAGAAATAGTACAAAAAGAGAGAAAAGAGTGGAAGACAGAAGACACCCACTTGATTTTCTCTTATTCAGACTGCTGAGGCCTCCTATCAAAATATCTTCAGATAGCTTTGGAATTCTATTTTGCTCAAAAAGAGGACTTGTAGCTCATTAGAAGGAGGAATGATTTCAAAAAACCTTTTTCAGTGTACACTTTGTAAGACACACTGTAAGACTCTATTTTACAGAGCTGATTCCCCATAATGATAATATCTTTGGAGACATCTCTCCTCCTACCAGACACTAATAGAGACACTGTGGTGTTGTAACCTCCAACCATCTTGTTCTCCAAGAGTTGTTGGCTGCTTTAGGGCTGCTTTTAGACCCTGGTCTAATATAGACTGATGCCCAGCGCGCTCTATACTGGCTGCAGCCCTTGAGAGGCTGTTAGAAGCCTCTGTATGTGCTGTTGTTGTGGGATGTTGTTGCCATCATCAGAGGCTGCAGCAGCCCACTCACAGGCAGAATGCAGCAGCTTTCTATCTGCTTTTAAGTTTACCTGATATTAATTATCACCATAAGAAAATCCCCCACCCCTCCAGCTCTGCAGCAGGCCTGCAGCAGTCAGGTTGACAAAACAGCACGCTACCTTAACCATGTTAGAGCGCATCCATTTTTAATCCTCCTCTCTTAAATACACACAAGCAGGCCCACACAGACAGGTACACACTCTAACTGATTCTTCTTCGAGTTTGCTTTTTATGTTTTATCCCAGTTGTCACAATCTAACAGATGAGTTATCATCATGTGGTTTTTTTGTACATTTTTAAAGCTTAATGAATTATCACCGAATTCAGCAGGGTTGACAGAAAATTTGGTTCATTCTGCATCTCTGTGACTCTAAGGTAACAAGTAAAATGTTGTTATGATTTAAGAAACCTAGCTTATATTTGTGTACATTTGGCAATGTGGCACCCTCAAAATGATGCTAAACTAGCTGTTAGTGCCTCTTGGGGCGTAAATTACAGGTTTTTATTACAATATGATATTATATTAGTTTTTTGTACAATATATTATAATTATCTTATGACAGCATTTTTTGCCTGTGGCTGGTGTGTGAATATACTGATAATTTTTTCCCTTGGTGCTTGCAATTACCTGCCTGGCGCTGCATCGTAATGCAGACGTGCCATGGCATATCTTAAAAATGATATCTGATGTTTTTCACTTGCACTGATGATATTGGACTGTTGATCATTGAATCAATATATCAATCCAGATCAATCACAGCCCTAACATCTCCTGCAATGTGCCCTTAGACGTACACACCACCACCACTGGATTGCCTTGAAACTAAAGACATTGAAAAAAACGTGATGATTTTTAGGCAGACTCTGGAGTTTTAAAGAGTGTCTTAATTTTATGATTTCCAACTGGATTTGGTTCATCGTACATGACAGTTATTTCATTTGCCCTTGTGGTAGATCTTCACTGAGTAACAACTCTGAGAAGGATAACCATTTTTAAGAAATTGTGGGAAACAGGCACTAAAAGTTTTTTTTTTAAAAATATATCCTTTGAACTTTTTGTTGCAATTGCTGCTATTGCAACTGCTGACTATGTTGGTGAGCAGGGGACCAAACTACAATGGTAAATTGGCTGCACCAATATCTTGTTTTTCTTGTCTCTGGACTACCCAAAGCGCTTTTAAGCACAAGGCAGCATTCACTCATTCATACACTAACCAGTCCCTCAAGGAATTTGCGATGTTGCGATCGCAACAATTGAAATGAATTGAAAATTCAACCAATCTCCGTGAATTCTGCGTGACCTTGCAATTTTGTCCAATCACCGCAACTTTCCGCAATTTTGGCCAGCCTCCCATGAGTTCCACCAATCATACGTCACCACCAATCAAACGTAATGCACGTACGTCCCCGAATTCATTTCCTTGTTTATGGTTTGAAGATGCAGACATGTGCGATAGTAATGTCTCTCACTTACCAACAAAAATTACTGCTAAA
>JAPZDV010000006.1:3764152-3816652 GCA_029814665.1 Acanthurus lineatus | reverse complement strand
ACTTCTTCATTAGATTGAGCTTTTTTTTCATCCTTTGATTGTTGTAATAACCTGGATTACTGACCACTTAAAACCACCTTGATGCTATTTTTCTGCACAAAGAGGTTTTTGGGAATTGTAAATTACAAATACAAATGCACAAACAGAAATGTTAAGATGACACGAAAATGTAGCAACTAAACTGCAAGTCAAATGAAATTGAAAGCAACATAATTATAAAATTAACTTGAAAGTAAACTACTGACGCAGTGTGTTTTTGATTTAGCAGTTAAGGATTAGTATTATTTTGCCTGTGAAGAGTGAATTTAATGTTCAGTTGTCGAGGACAAGATTACTTACCAGGGCCTGCTTTAAATGTCTAAGAATTCCACTTACCATAATGCTCTTAAGCAGGGGTGCGCAATTAACACAGACATTGATTTGGCCACATGCGAAACCCAGACTATTGCTCAGGGCCAAATTAATTTTTTCATGCTTCAATATCTAATTCTTCACCCGATTACATTATAGAAAATATACTTAGCTCTAATTTTCAGCATTTATTATATTGGAAAATCCCTCCAAACATCATATATAGCCACATCACATGCAGGAGTCCTTAACTTAAAGTACAGAACTGACTCTTTTGTTTAGGTAGCATTGTTTGGCTGTTCTCAACTTCTCCTCTTCTCATGTTGTAGTTTTTGAATACAGCCACATGTTTGTTGCACACTAAACAGCTTTACCTCCAACCTGTGTAAAAATAATACTTAAAAGTCCATGGTTTATTTAATACTCTAAATTTAGCATCAACCTTACACTTTTTGCCTTCAGTTTTCATTTGTAACTGATGGGTCCCAATCTAACCTCCATCAACTACTTCGCACAGACAAAGTGAAAATCTCCAGTCATGGCACTCACACATCTCTCACATTGATGTTAACCACAAGGGGAAGAAGCAAAGCACACTCACAACAAACAGGCATTTCAAAATTAAAGGCAGTACCAGGCATTTATTTCATGCTGGGTCGGCAAAACAATCATGTGGACTTGTCTTAGAAATGGCAACTTCAGCTAAGAGTAAGAAAACTAAAGGGAAAGAGGCCTAAGAAGAAGATATAAGAAAATATAAGACAAAAGACTGATCTGGTGATGGTAAACTCCTGACATTTTTTGTAGCACCAGCTAAATCATTTGATATAAGCACACACAGTGGGAAAACATGTCCCACGTACTTTGATTCAGGACCAAAAACTTGCAAAACTAATGTTCATTGCCATTAACCTGATGAACACTAAACCTGCCTAAAGTCACCATCTTAGCATTGTCATTGTAAACATGTTTGCAAACCCATGTAAGAGTGTAGCTCAATGTAGCCTTCACTGAGTTTTGGAGAAATTGGTATTGTGACTATACACTTTCTAGAAAATGAAAAAGATAACCACAATAATGAAATGAGTGTTGTGCACTGTATTGCTCAAACAACTGTGCTGCTCTGAGTTTTAACACATGCTTGATTTGGTTATTTTTTTCAAAAGCGCCAGTCAGTTCCTTTAGATAACGAGGTTTCCCACTGTGTGTGCATATTCTCAGAGTATGCAAACTGATTTTTCTTCCTACATTTTTACAAACACAAATTGACAGCAGGCATGCGTTAAATTGGACAAAAAAAGTTGGTCACAATAAATACACAGAGAAAGAGAGCATTAAAAAAATATCTAGGAGAGAGCATCCCTTGTTTGTCAGACCACATCTGTAGCATGAACATGAACTTGGAGTCTGTAAAAACAGAGAGCTTACATGACTGTAACCCCTTTAGAGCAGCGTACCCTGTGTGTATCTATGGTAACTACTCTCTTCTAAGAGAGAGAGTTAACAGGTATATGGGCATGGATGGTGGATGGTGAATTATTTAGAAGCTCTATTAGACAATGTCTGCTAGACACAGCCCCAGACTGTGAATTTAAACCTGGTATTGAACTGCAAGGAGGGAGAGATATTAGGTGGCAGCTCCCACCAAGCCTGCTATCTTCTGCTGTACAGACCCATTCACTGGAAAACCAGCAACCTATTTTTCAGATAAAGCAGTACAAACAGATTATTGCATTCTATTCTCAATGTTCTCAATAAGATTATCATGCAAAAGCATTTACTGTATTTGCTATTTTAACACGGAAAACGGCACAATGGTAAAATGCTTCTATTGTATGAACCTTTCAGCAGCAAGAGTGCAGTGCATGGGTGTGTCATGACTCGAATATCTGCACATTGTCATGAAGATAAGCTGTAAATGGAGAGTATGAGAAGCAGTGTGTATTCAAGTGCTGCCTGGTTGGTTGAGGGTAATGATCTCAGATGTGTCGTGGTATTCTGCCGACATGCTGCAGCATCTGTACTGCTGAGTGTTACAACTACATTAGGCATGGTGAAATAACACATTACTTCTGTCAATGGAGGACATCCTCTTAGTAGCTCACACTGTCACCTCATTTTATGTCTGCAAACCTCTGTCACCACTTTGATCAAGCAACCACAAGCAATTACTCCGACTAATTGTATCCATTCTACAGAATGAAGACAGCGGCAACATGGGAGGTCTGATAATCAAGACCTCTAAAAGAAAAACTGCTGCAACAAAAAGCAGGATTCTGTCCAGATTTGCTTTTCTTACATTTAAGCAGTGCTGTGCATACATTTGATTTGGGTTGCAAATTGATCTGACTGCTTCCACTCAAGTATGCTAAGTACAATTCAGAGGTACTGTATAATTATATTCTATTTTATAATTATATTTCTTGCATATTGTTGTAGTGTACCTTCTACCCAGTTGCCTTTATTGACAGCTATGATTTCTCAGTACATTAAAAGTTAAAATATATAATAACATATGATAAGCATACAGTATACATTACTAAAGATTAAGCCAGTAGTTTCACTCGATTCTGTCTTGTGACCTCTTACAAATAGTGTTTACTTGAGGCTACTTGTGATGTTTCAGACGTCTGTAGCACTTTTTATACAGCCTGTTCAAGGTGGAAATATTGCCTCTTACCGTTCTAAGTTACAAAAGCGGAATAAGAGGTCATTGTTGTTCTGCCTCCAAGCAGGGAAGGCAGGTAGCAACACTGCCAGATCGATGTGTGTGTAAAAAAACGAGTAAGCACTCTGTATTAACAGCCTTATAATGTTATATATGATAAATATATCATTCCCTTGGACCATTTTTCTGCAAAAGGAGTACTTTTACTTTTGAAACTTTGACTAAATTTATTGATCATACTGCTACACTTTGAATGGAGGACTCTCATTGTAACAGACCAAGTTATTTTGGTACTTCTGCCCAATTAAAGGATCTGAACACTTGTTCTACCACTGCAAATATTGACCCATGTAACTACCAGGATAAAAAGACACCCCCTGCTGAAATATTATTCTTGATATATATTGATTCAGTATGTGCTGTTTGCTTCTGTTTGCAACTCTGTAGCAGTTATTTAGGCCATCCTTGTTCTGTCTGGTTACTTTTTATACTGAATATAGAGAAGTTGGTTGCTTTCTCTCTTCTTCCTCAGCACTAACATCTGTGCAGGGTGTAAAAACTACAACATGATTTTGACATTACAGCATTCAAAAAGAGCTTAATTCACTGAAAATCCCAAAATGCGCTGCTCAACTTGATGTGTAGTTATTCTGTTTTTTGTTTTTTTTAATTCTGTCTCTTTTCACTTTGTGCACACTTGTAAATGAAACCACATGCCTTGTGTTTGAAGACTAAAGCATCAGCCATTATGCCTATGAAATCATGAAATTACACAATTCTTATTCAAATTGAATCACTTTTCTTTCCATTTTTATGTAATATTCTACACACATCGTTTTTAACCATTCATTTTGGAAGACTTATCTGGACTTCAAAAGTGTTTCAAAGACAATTAGTAGCGCTCAGCTGCTTTGATTTGTTTTTATTTATATAAAATTGAAGGCACTGTAGTTTAGAATTCATGATTGAATAAATGGGTGGTCATTTCCAGTCGAGATTCAAAAGTTATATTACAATTCAACTATTAAAGCTAAGATAAAATAGTCAGTCAGATTACCTCCATAAAGGATATACTCAATATAAAAGAAGTTTTAATTAATCAATCTGCATATCTGTGCAACTTACAATTACTCTTGGGGCGTAACTGCTGTTTTCTCCTCTGTTGTACACAAATGTTCCCACTGCAGCTCCTTTATAAATATATTTTTTTTTCCTGATGCCATGCTACTTTCACAGTTTCCCCACCCTTGATTTACTGAGCAATTTTAACGTCTGCAATCAGTAGAATTTTCTCTTCAGTCATAAGGGAAATTATGCCATTTCCAGTGCCTTATGCTAATAAGTCTGATCAAACTAGATGAAATCAGTTTCCAGTGGCTGCAGCCACAGCAGAAATCCTGTGAAAGTACTTCCAAAGTAGAGTTCTAAAAACAGTATTATCCTACAGTTCAGTATTATCCTCGTGCACATGAACACTGGACTCAAGAGAATGCAATGAAAAAACAATAGTACTAATAATAAACAAGCCAACTAGAGATTTGTTATAACACAAAGAGCCTGCAATTTAAATAAAGAGGACAAAAATACACACACAGTGAAACAGAGCTCTTCTGGGAGTTCAACAAGGCCAAACACCAGCAGCAGGCTGCAGCAATTCACACAGCAGAGAACTACTGAACACTTATGGACCCTGGCTGCCAATTTGATTTTTTTTTTCAAGAGAGATTTTTGGCCTTATTGCTCTCCTGTGCCTTTACTGGAGGAATTTGAAATGGGTATGTTGTCTGAGGCAGATGCAGGGGTGTGAGGTGAGACGTTGTCGAGGCGCTGCGCTTCTCAGAGTTTGTCGCCTCGCTCTTGAAGTTACATGTACTGATAGCAGGCAGGGGCCTCAGCAAGAAGATGGAGATAAATTGGGACATTTTACTTTTGCTATTGTGTTTTCGTCAGAGCATTTGTCTCTGGCAATACAGTGGCGCTTGTTACCACAGGGACCCACTTATATTAACCAATCTGATAAAAGAGACGCACTGACAGCCTTTCTTTCTCTGAGGCTCCCAGTACCCATAAAAGAGCTTTTGTTGACTCACATTTTCTACGGGTATTATTGTTAAGACTGCCTTTCTTAGCAATAGGAAGTTACAGGCTTTATAGCAATCTTCAGCAGAATAAACCTTATAGTCCTTTCGTACTCTGCAGTAATGTTATTGGTTGGTAGCTGTTCTGTGCAGGGACAATTTGTCGCCAGTCTCATTTCCATAAAAGACAGTGTTCAAGAATTCACAAGGATAATCAAGAAGATATATTAATTTTTCTTTTAGAGAGGCACTGTTTTTTAAAAATATACATGAGCTTTGCTTTGGAGAGTTTTAATTGGCAGAAGGGTTTTATTGGATGAATGGGTGTCAACAGAAGGTGAGATTGACTCAACCAGCTTAAAAATGTTGGAGAGCTCCTAAACTCCCTTTTCTCTCAAACTAAAGAAACAATCCAATATATTTGTAGACTTCAACAAAATTATGACTGCTGTGTGCTTCACATTCTATTCTGCTGTGCTGTACTCTCTCTTTGGATGGAGAGGAGTGTTTTTCAGGTGGCTCTAGCCTCCTCTAGAGTTGTGAAACAGAAAAGTGTCTGACCTTTACCTGCACAGTAAAGGCAAATGGCCCATTGGTGCCAGATAGGGGCCGATTAAATGTCACTACCAAACTGATCGCCACCCTGGTATTTTTTTGTCCCTTTACACAACAGGACAGATCCATTTCCTTGACTGGAGCTCCAGCAAGGGTACAGTGCAGCCTGAAAAAGCAGGCATGAAACACACGAATTTGGAATTTTCAGATGTTCAGAGACAGACAGATATGCCCTGTTTGAATTTGTCTCATGATACGTCTTCTTCAGCACATCCAAATCTGACTGTCATTTGTATTCTATCTTCGAGCCTCCACCCTCATTGATTAACCCCACAGTGAAGGGTGTAAAGGAGTTAGCTGTCAGGGGAAATTTCATGCCCAATGCTTTTTCCATTAGGGAGAAACAGGAGAATCCACCTCCTTGGAGGCATTCAGCTGAAAGTTGTGGACCATGAAGCCTATGGATTTTTTTAAGACCCACATTATGAAACTGTAAGTGTGTGAGGTCATACAGCTCACTAGATATAGACGAAGAGAAATGCAAAGTTCAATATTCAACCCATCTGCAACTCAATAATGGCTCTAGAGTTCAAGGAGTTTAAGCACTTCAGGCATTGGACACTGGTCCTCTAGTTTGAGCAACTGGGCAGTTGTTAAAAGATTTGGTTTGTGAGTATTTTAGCTGTTTATTTAGCAACAACTCTGACTATGAACACAGAATATGAAACCTGGGAGATAGACAGGATTGTAAAGTAATTTTTGCAGTGTTAGAGCCTGACACTGTACATCTGTTCAGGTTGACTAAGATGGGGGCTAAGGGGCTGGTTAACTGGTGATAAGCCTGTCCTCTGGCATCTTTTCCAGTTTGTTACCAACCACTTTGCTTTCTTTCACAGACCTAGATGAGAAGATCTTTACCATTTGTGTGTCCGCACCATGAACATAAAGGTAGAACCAACATCTTGGCTCAACACAAGGAATGGTAGTAGTTGGAAACAGTAATCCTGACTCCATTGAATAGTAAATAAATACACTTAACAGCATCTCTAAAGCTACATAATTAAGATGTATTTTTTTTCAATCCAAAACCCAAATTATTAATTTCACACGCCGTTATGTGTCAGTCTTTTTCTTGGCTGTGAGACGTTGCTATGACACCAGTGGAAATTCCAAGAAGTTACTTCCAGCAGCCAAGAATAATGGGCAAATAATCCACCATAAACCCACCAAGAGCTTTTACAATTTGTTTCTTTTATGGATGAAACAATTAGATAAAATTTGTTAACTATTGAGCTTCAGAGGGGCTGATAGGTGGCAAATTGGTGCTGATAGGTGAGCAGTCTATAGCTTTAGTGTACAGATGTTAAAGTATCAAACTTCTCATCAAACTCTGCCAAAAAGTGAATATGCTTATTTCCAAAAATGTGATATAATTGCTATATTATTACTTTGTTTTTACCTCAATCTATAGATTGAGCCAAATACAACACATATTAAATTGAAGGCACCATCACTTTGTAGAATGGGCAAATACCATAAAAAGCAGCCTGCATCTCTTTCACAAAGGTTTTTCACTTGGATATTACCAGCTTGTCAGTTCTTTCTCAATACAAATAGCCGTTGTCTCAAAACTCTAGAGGAATAGGCCGGAAACAGACAATCATTCATTGAGACAAGTACTTCATTGCAGAGAAGTGGTGAGCGCTGGGAGATTGTCCTGAGTAGAGATGAGAGGATCTGCAGTGTGCAATAGCTCCACAGCCAAGGAGCTGAAATGACTAGAACATTCCCCCTGTGATGCTGAATTGGAAATGGGACCCCAGGACACACAGGACAGACAGGTATATATGGGCGAATGAACTATTTCAATTTAAACAGCAGGTAGCATGTACGGCATTCACTGGCTGACTGTACATGGTGTGAACAGAATAAAAACAACTCTTACTTACCCAAATTTTCCCATTTTGCATTTTTTCAATCCATAAAATCCACAAAAGGAACAAAATTACTCAGAAATCTTAGCCTGGTGATCTGATGAACAAAAATGACATTTTAAAAAAGTAATTTTAGATTTTTATCCTCTATTAAAAAATTCTCACTAAAAATCAAACTGATGAATATTACACAGAAAGCCTTTTCACTCTAGTATAGTTGACTGAAAAATGTGTCTACACTTACTTATAACTCTTACAATAATGGCAGAAAATCCTACTGATGCTCTGTAAGTGACTACTATGTATCCTGTCCTGAAGATTCTTTGTATTACATGAGATGTTTAATGGCTGATTGGGCCATTTTTTCAAGCCAGAAGAGCAGGAGAGACCAAGGCTCAGCAGGGACTTAGGCCAGAGAGCTGGGCAGGAAACAGATGGCATTGGTGTGGGGAGTGGGGGAGGGTGGTGCACACATAGACACACTGCCTGGCCAGGGGATAATACAGCAAGCCCGAGAACACACTCATCCTCTGTCCACAGCCTCCCAGAGGATTAATAAGCCCATCATGGCTGCTGCCCATATGTGGGGCTACAGAAGGGATGTGACACTGAGGGGCTGATTCTGTAACTGTTCAGCCATATTGTTTTCTAATGCCTCAGTTCGACTCTGTAATGTTTGGAGACCATGTTAGTATTGCCTTTGTTACTATCAAGTCAGCTTCATTTAATACAGTAATGGAGGGCAGAGGAAAAGGGTAGATGAGGGTGAGGGCTCTAACTCGGCCAACTGAGACACTTAGAAGACTGCGGGTGTTCCTCATTTATTGTATTTTTTACACTAAGGGAGAAAAACAGGTGGCTGAGCTTATGATTGGCATAAAACCTCGACTAGCAGCCCTTGCCTAGTGTTTTCCTCTAACCTGGCCCCCACAGGAGGACATTTGCCCACCACCTTGGCTGTAATGGCTTTCTAACAAAGGCCATAGCATTCTGTGTAGGTGCTGCTGTGTCAGTATTGACTTTGTCTGGAGCTGTATTGGTGTTGGTGACATTTCTTGTATTCTCACATCACCTCCAGGGTGGCCCAGAGCTCTGTCTAACCTTTGAGGCGCCAAGTGGTGGCCCACTGGAAGAGCGGCAGCCGGCTCACCTGACCTTTATGAGTGCTTTATAAGTGCTTTCTCAGTGCCCCAACACCACCACACACCCTCTCTCTAGCCAGCTTTGTCTGTTGGCTCCTCTAGACCTCGGTATGTAGCGCTGACAAGCTGGATCTGCTGCTTTCCTCGACTCCCTAGAGAGCTGGCTGGCCTCTGCAGCTTGTCTCTGGGTATCAGCTTGCAGACAGGGATGGCAAAAGAGAGCAGACAGTGCAACCTGACTTCCAGATGGTGAAGATAGATAGTTTTACTGCAGATAGGCAAGGGACTCATCTCTGTTGGGCTACGCTCCATATCACTATTGCTGTGTGTGTGCATATGTGTGTGTGTGTGTGGGTGGGTGCGTGTGGGTGGGTGGGTATGTTCATGAAAAATGGTTTTGTCCATGTCACAATCCACTTTAATCAGCAATAAATTTATGGCATTGTCATAAAATATGAAAACCTAAATCTGGTCATCATTAAAATTCCTGTATGAATCAAAGTGTTTGTATCACCTGAGTCTGAACAGTGTGGTGTGCTCATGGGTGGAGGGGGGTTGCTTTTGTTATTCAGCTGAAATGTCAGAGTATGCCTAAATAAAGGTGACCTTACTGTCACCACAGGTCCCTGAGCAGAATGAATCCAAAATCCACAATGATAAACAGTGATGCAGTGTGCTTAATGAATGCACTTTTTGCTTATGTAAATAGTTTTATAAGACTTCGACTTAGTAATTAAAAGACATTAAGATATTCCTAGAAAAAGACCATTCCTCTAAAAATCCATAAAAGAAGTTATTCTAATCATTAAGTTGGCTCATTTTATTTACTTTCTCATAGTGGTTGCTTTTCCTTACCGATCAGCTTAGCTCGTGCACAAAAGTGATCCACAACTGCTCCATTTCCCAATCTGTGTATGAATATACAAACTGTTGTTTGTACAGAGGCTGGGGATTATAGCAGGATGCCTCCTCTGAAAGGTGCCTTAATCCTGCCCCCAGCTTGCAGATTAGAAGGCCCTGCTTTTTGAAGATTTTACTCAATATCAGCTCCTTCCCCAGGCGTGTAAACACATTTTAACACTGATAAGCCCAGAAACATTGCTGTGGACACCCAAAAATACAGCCCTCGTGAGATATCAAAGGCTTTACTGCGTTCATATATGCATGCGTGTATAGTCTCTCAGGGCAGTGCGATGGAGCTTGTGTTAATGCTGGAATGTCTGCCGCTTCATAGCCCACTAGCACATAGTCCTCTCCGACAGATGGCTGGAGGAGATGTGAAATCTGAGCAGGCAGAGAGGGGTGGGATGGCCATTGTGGCATTATGGTTTGCCTCATGTGATCTCCCTTTTGCCATGACTGCTTCACGCGTGGCGGCTGTAGATTGAGATGTAAAAGCACAGAGTGAGGTAGGAGACAGGGAGGGAGGAGTGACCAATCCCAACTTGTCAGTTTAGGCAAAGCTGTAAAAAACATATTTTTTCCAATTCATCTCTCCAGCTGCATGGTAGATGGGTTCATACGTGTAAAAAATGCTTGCGCCCGCCTCTGCAGGGCCGTGAGGTGTGTGAGGAGCTGATGACAGATGGTCATCATCACTGTCAGCGACATTTCTCATCCACACCTCTCATCTTCTGATGGAGGCCTGTTTTTCTCTCTGTGATCTTTTTGTTTTTCTTTTGATATATGGGGATGGGCTCGAGGTCACAGAAGATCAGAGATGATAAGACTGACCTCTCTATCATCTCAGCCCTCAATCAATCAACCCAACAAGCACTTTCTTTTTTGTGGCCCCCTCTGACATTTTCTCTCAGTCTTCCTATCACTCAGTCCTCAACAGTTTCTGTTTTCAGGCAGTCAGTATCTGTGCCCGATTAATCTTTGTCATATCTGTGCTTGTCTGTTTGACATACAGCTTTTGTCTGGACAAGCAGGTCCAATATTAGGCTCTGAATTTTTCAGTAGACGTCATTTCTGAGAAATAATATTTAAACAGGACTTTCTGCAGGATGACCTTGATTTGATAAAAGCTATCTGTCCTCTAGTGTTAGTTCATCACTTTGCTTTTCCCTTCTATGAAGACAGTGCTTCCTTTTGGGGACAGGCACTGAACCTGTCAGTGATTGTGGGGAGGAAAAAAAAAACACCAGCTGAGGTCCTGAAATATTAGCAAAAATGACAAAACCCTCCCCAATCACTCTCCTGTAGTGCAGCATCAGGAAGCTCTGTTCCTGATCTGTCAGCAATCTGTGCTGCGGTCCCAGTGGATTCCTCCATCCCCCATCTCCAGAAATACTGTATGTACACAATATGAATGCAGAAGGGAAGAAGGCGCAGTGCACAATAGCGTTTCTCTGCTGTGAATGAAAAGCTCGAATGAGGGCTAAAAGAGCACAATGTAGGAGGGGAGAGGTATATTTGTGCATGTGTGTGTCTTATCTTTGAGGAGAGAAGGGCGGTGTATGACAGGCAACACAGTGTGCTGCCTTCGAAAAGCCTCCCATAGTGACACTTGTTCTCCTTCGTATCTGTGTCTGGTCTATCATTGTTATAGAAGCCGGCGTCAGCCAGCGGCAAGGCCTGAGTCCAGATATCACAAGCCGACATCTCTAATTGGCCCAAGCAAGCAAATTATACCAGTGTTTATTCTTATAGATGATTACATCCACATGCAGCCAGCCGTGAAATAGAAACCTTTACACTTCAAGTCAAGCTGGCCATCCCCAGAGAATTTCAATGGTCAGGTTAAACCCTGCATATATTATTAGCACTTGACCAATGTCACTGAGGGACTGCCACTAAAACCAGAAAAAAAATAATAACAGGTCCTAGACAAGCGTTCATACCATCATCCCCAAACAGCCACAATCAAATAAATTATAGTTGCATCAAAATTCAAGCAGTTGCCTCATGATTTCAAGAGGCGCAGAGTGCAGAACAGCCTTTAATGGACTGACATTTTGCCCTGTATCTTTTTTCCTCCCCTTGAAGATGGAATGAAGCCTGTGTGCTCGATTTATAAAAGCGCTACTGTCCAAATTAATTTGAAATGGAATGTCGGGGTTGCCTTGGAGACACGCAGAGGCAGAAGCCAGCAATTGTAACTCACCTGAGCTGTCGCAGGAAAGGCCGCCTCTGCATTTTACGAAATGAAATAGTCATTTCATTATGGTTTGCAGTGAAGAGGGCGAATAATAAAGGGAAATAGTTGGGATTTGTCATTTCCATTGATTTGTCAAGGCCTGTGTGTATTTGCAGCCTCTGCTGTATTTTACGACAGAGCTCACAGGGTCACTGAACATTACTGAAAACTTATTTTCTCATTGAGCTTCTTACTATGAATGATGGGATCCTACATTGACACAATCTACCAAAGTTATAATTATTTTACATAGAACAGAAATTTCTATTTGCCTTTCTTTTTTCCTGTTAGTCTAACTGCTGTCAACTGGTTTAAACTTTGAATCGGAACCTGACAACAGCCGGTGTATTGTTTGGTCAGTCAAAACTTCATCTAACAATTATTTTCATTACCGATAATCTAACCTTTATTTTCCATTAACTGATCCATTTTCTCCTGGAACATGAGTGAACAGTGAAAAATGTCCAAGATGATGTCACTGAATGTCTTGATTTAATTCACCTACAGGTCAGAAGTAAAAGAGAATTGATTCATTAAAATGTAAGACAAGGAAACAGGAACCCATTTTCTTACTCATGAGTAGTATAACCATGAACTATGTAGCATTTTTGCTTAAACAATTAAGGAGAAAATGAAAACAAACAACTGCTGGTGCCTGTTGTGGTGCTAGTCTGGTCATAAGGCCTTGTGGTTTCATCCATGTGGCCTGAACCTGACTCTCACTATGGAAACAGTTTGAGATCTTTCTATCATATAATTTTGTATCTTCATAGCACAGTTTAAGCTATCAGACAACCCTGTACCAAAAGCACACCATATAATTTGTCCTCTATATAGGATTTGAACTGTAATTGCTGTTAAATTGCTACATGAAAGACCTTTTAAGCTTTTAAAGGGCAAGAGCTTTTCAAGTTTTAGCCCATTTATAATGAATCACATGGACTTTTTTTGTAAAAATCTTTACTTTGCAAAACAAGCTACAGTGTTTGAGAAATTTGTACAAATTTTTTCTACCGTCCTGGTCTCTATTGGTCTTCATCTAATTCCACACAGCATATATATTTGTTATAAAAGTAATAACCTCATTTCCACAGTAAACTAATGTTATGATGTCAATAGCTCTATGCATTGATTGGAAAAATGCACAAAAATATAATAACCTGTATAAAATGCAATTTGTAGGCCAAAAGTTTAAAGTTGCATAGGCAAATGTTTTTTTTCCCAAGGTAAACAAAGTAATATGGGCTACACATGTTCTATGTGCTGATCAAAGAGGTCTGACTAATGATTCAAACTACTCTCATTCCAATTAGCTTATTGTCGCTGTGTTCTTTCTCTTTTCTCTGCTTTAGCTCACTATCCTCTCAGGCTTTTCTGATTAAAAAAAAAATTTCCAATTAAGAGGAAATGCAAATTCAGCTCGTTAGACACAAGCATCAGTGCTGTCTATCTACAGAAGCTGGTCTCGCTGCTGTTGCAGCCTTACCTTGGCTTGCAAAGCGTCCCCCTAAGTAGCTGTATCAATCTTTTGGGCTTGTCTCACTGTTATCTAGTTAACCAGCAATCACTCCACATGCCGGCTTTAGCTCTGACGGTACTTGGTGAATTTAAAAAGGAATTGTGTCAACTGCTCCTGTCAATGTAATTCCAACTAAACAGCAAAGAGCATTTGATTTTGTTCTTTAAATGTGTTTCATTTGAAAGGAATATTCTTACTCTCCTTTTGATCCATTTTTTTACATGAACAAAATTTTCCTTCTCTCTGTTTCCCATTAAATTGCTTCATACTGTAATAGCAACCCCTGACAACCCACCTTTTTTTCCTATTCCTCTCTCTAACGTGGACCTTGTCTCATTTAGCACACACTCTTTTTACCCATTATATGCTCTTTTCTTTATCTGGAGCAGTCTGGTCGGTAGTCATAATGTGGTTTGACATGCTTGTTCAACTTTAGCAGACATTCAGGTCTACTGATCCCCAGCCAGAGTGGCCTTGACCTTCTTAATACCCACTTCATGTCCTTCTTTCTCATTTTTTTAATGTAAAATATCCCTACATGAAATTTAGGAAAGAGAAAACTGCATCTGATTTGCATGTAGGGCCCTCAGCTGAAAGCTGCGGATGCTGTGACTCAGAGGGTAGGGCAGGAGCTTATGCCTCATGTGAAGTGTGATTCACCCACTGTGCAGGATTGGTGTGTTTGCAGGATTAAGTGCATCTTCATAAACACTGATGTTGATTTAAGCTTGAAATATCCATTGTTTTGATTAGAGAAACAATCATTTCATTAATGTACCTTGAAACTGAAAAAAGGGTGTGTTCCCCTCTGTCCTCTTCCTTTGATCGATGCCTTTTTCACATATTCCAGCTGTTCTGGTATGGTATAGCTTGAGGAAAGATTTTTTTAAAGCCTCTTCTAATAACCATAAAATATCTGAAAAGGGAATCTTTCAATTTGCAGTTGTGGTGCTTTGCAGACACTGCTGCTTGGCATTCATTATTATATAACCATAGCAACCAGTGCACTGGATTACATGTTAAGCATTTGAAAAAAACACACAGAAGAAGTTAATAGTCTGCAACACACATAAAGAATACAGTCTACGTATGGCTATAATGATAAGATTTAAATATGAGTACAGTGATGAACCAGACTTGATCCAATCCTGTGTTGGGCTACATCAAGTGAATTCTTCATCTAGTTCTTCAAACTGTCTAATTGATTCTCTATTTGACGAGATTAGAGATCTTTTCTCTTAAAATTTTGAGAGTAGCAGTAGTCAAATAAAGTTTTTTCACAGACTGTTGATAAATGACGTGTAGCTGCTCTTGTCTAACCTACAATCCTCTACCATTATTTTTTCTTACTTATACCTCCAACATCTCTCCATTTAGACCAATGCTCCCTTTAGAGCATTGGTCTAAAGGGTTCATTATGACTCATTATAAATCCTGTGACTAAGAGGAAACTACCATCTGTGAATCTAACATACATTATATAGTCTTACCTTTAAGGGCTTGTAAATGGATGGTTCAGTCTGATTTCTTTCATTCTCCCAAAAATAAAGTAAAACTGCAGTCTAATAACACAAATGCAGGTTAATGTCTACAATCATTATTCTATGTTTAGTTCTGATTGACAACAACCCTCAGTCATTATGCACCAAGGTTATTCCATATGTTTTATTTAGAGTTCAAACATGCATATAATAAACTTTCTTGCTCTGTACTGATCAAAAATAGTGGGTGCAGGATGCAATTTACATATGATCATGTTACGCAAGACTGTAGCTATAAATAATACTGTGGCGTCTCAGTCAACATGCCAGATTCAATAAGGGCTGAAATGCATTGCTGGCTATGCTCCATTTGGAGTCATATGCTTCATGCCAGCAGCAGATGCGTGTATTACAGTCTTATTAGGCTGCAAGGAATTGGAGCCGTGGAAGTGTCTGCTGTCAACTGGAAGCAAAACATAAGAGGCAGAAGCCTGGATCTAAATGTTTATCTTCTGTTTAAACCCTTTAGAAGTGATTCATCTGTGTCTTTGACTTAAAATGGCTTTACCACTGTCTGAAGTCCAACAGACATGTTTTTAGTCATGTTTGTCTAATAGATCCAGGCGGGCACAAATATTTGGATGTATTATTGGATAGATTGCGATGAAATTTGGTCATTTAAGTTTCCCACGATTTAATAACTTCACTCCAACACTTTGATTTCTGACTAAACCATTTCAAAACTAATGACATTCTTTCATACTCTTTGCACATATGTTAGTAATTAACCGAACTAGCCTGCTAACAGGTAAACCAAACTAAGGTTATAAACATTGTAAGCATTATATTTGCTAAACATCAGCATGGTCACTGTGAGCATGTTGGCAGGCCTGTGTTAGGCTCAAAGGACTGCTGTGCCTAATTACAACCATACAGAGCTGCCAGCATGGCTGTAGACTTTTAATAACAGGTTAGGGCGAAACTTATGTTTTAATCATTGTGTTTATTATGTTATACACACTAAGAATCTTTTTATTAATTAAAATTTAGACCACCACTAAGCAGCAGTGCTTTTTTTAAAATAGTTGCTTTAGTTGCATAGTGGGTAGGCTGCTTGAAACTGATTGATGTGTTTGTTGCATTTAATATTAAGAAAACACAAGCCCTCACACTGAATGTATGAAGAGCTTAAAGCTGCTTCAACACTGCACAATGTCAGTGAAAAGCCATAACTGCAGCTCCTGTTCACCACTGTTTATCTGCTTCATTCTCAATAATAATTTGTTGACAGTGTAAGAAACTTACATGATTTCAGTGCAAAGTAGTAAATAGACAGAACATTAAATTGCTTGAAGTGTCAATATATCAGTCCAGAGTGCTCTTAAACATCCCAGCTGTTATAATTGTAGATGTGGAAGTGCTCTCTGAAGCAACAGAAAAGCAAAGCCAATAAACACAGCTCATCTTCTTTTGACCTTGTGCCTTTTTCATTGGTCCTTGCCTCCCTTCTGTCAGTGGGAGTGTGTGGAGGATTGTTACATGTCATTCTTCATTTAAAATGCTGTAAGTCTGTAGAATATGATGGGGAATTTCTGCCTCATGTGTTATTATATTTTCGACCTAAAAAATAATAGTAAAACTGTTTGGTTTAAAATGGTTTAAAATGGTTAAAACTGGGAACTTGGAATAAAATTAATTACAAAGATCTGCTGAAAAAAACATTTTGAATCAAGCAATGCTAATCCATACAGCACCTAAATGCTAGTTTTAGTAAGTAAGTAAATAAGAATAATCGGGGCTTGTTTTTGTACAGTTTTCAGTAATAAACTAAAAACTCTAGGGTCAGATCATAAAAGTAACACTAAATAAATGAGTAAACAAGTTGTGGATCAGTACATAGGGAACCATCACAAAATAATTTGGTTCATTCGCCTTGAGCTATGTCACAGAGAACCTCCCCAGTGTAATAAACAGAGGTTTGAGAAGCCTGCATGATTTTTGTCATAAGCTGTGTTACAGCAGTCGAGGGCTGCTGGCTGCTGGTTGCTGGAGATTACAACCCTGGAAGGTGAAGGCAGCAAACCTGTATTTAGAATCAGCCCTTTGGCTGCTTTGAGTAAAACAATTCCTCTGTAAACTCCGGAAAAGTTTGATTCCTTTGGGAAATGAGATGGAGCCTTTTTTCTGAAAGTTAGAGAGATTTTCTTGTTGTTGTTGTTTTGTTATGATTGGTGGAAGGTGCTTGTTATGTGTGATGATAGTGGGTGCTGCGTTTGGCAGAAGTGGAGGTGCTTTTGTGAGAAAAGTCTCAGAGTCATGTCCCCACAGTCCAGGGGTGATTTCAGTCAGGGAATGAGCGTCTGCAGGTAACTGACAGCCTTCACTTTGTGTCAGGAAACTGATCGCTCTGCGCTCCAGAGTCCTGTGTCAATTAAAGAGTAGCAACCCTGGCAGGTGGAAAAGAGGACAGCCTCATTTTTGTGCTGCAGCAGTCTGGAGATTGGCTTCAGATTGCTGCAGGCACTGACTCTATTCAGCTATCTCTCTCTTTGACTGGCTCAATCACCCATACGCAGCAGGCAGGTGGATAAGAGAGAGATTTCATCTATACCAATACCATGTCTTTTGATGTCCTCAAAGCATACAGTGTTAAAACATGATTGAACAGGTGGAGCACTGTGGAATATTGTTAGAATTCTTCACTGCAGTTGTCAAATGGCTGACTTACTTAGAGAGGCCACCTGTGATGAAAATGAATTTGTGTTTTGGTTTCCTGAACTCTGAGTGTACATTCCTCTATAAAATCATAGTTCAAGCTGCAACCTTGACCACTTCTCAGTGATCCTTTAAGGAGGAACTTCTGCCACTTTTAAGCAGCCTTTTACTCAGAGCACTCTGGTTGTGTGAACTTTTTCAATTCAATTTTTTTCTTTGAAGCTGACAGTTCACTGGATGTTGTAAGTTCCAAGTGCTCCAGCAGCATTTCCCCTTCAAGAAACCTATATTGTAACTTCCCTGCACAGTATGAACTAGAACCTGTGGTTTGTTTGATCATTATTATATAAGTCAGTGATAGTTTGCATGTAAATAACTGTAACTGATTGATTTTTATGAAGGTATCAGTTTCCCCATTGGACTAATCTTTCAGAAAGATTAAAAATATGTAATAGGAAAATAGTGACGTCAGGAGATCAGTTAAATTTGAGAACTCATCAGCCACGTAATGCATACATAGAAGCACTTCCTACTATGTTGATTGGCTCTTTCAAGCCTGGCAAGTCTGCTGGACTTTGATAAATTCTATATGGATGGTGGGCTTAGATGGAGAGTGCATGGGTCAGGCTAATCTCCTGATGGCTCTCTGACATGCCCAGGATGAAAAAAAGACAAAAAAGGAAAGAGGGCACAGTTGAGAAAATTGCTCTTGTCTCTATCCTTAAATAGAAGAAAATGATGTTCAGTTTGGGCTTTTTTGGTTTAAAATCCAGTGTTCAACCTTTGCTGGCCCGTAGTAAGATGAGTCACATTGTGAGGTTTGACTGAAATTTTGAAAATATAATTTCTCCTAGAATGGGCTTGCACTTTGAAGAAAAGAAAGGTAATTTATTGCTTCAGACTCAAATGCAATGACATTAGAGACTGAGTTGGGATAACAGTTTTCAAGCCCATAAAATATATTTTTGGGCAGTTGACATCACACAGTCAATTGTGAGTCCCAGGTTCTCTCTCAAAAACCTAACAGTGGAGTCTGTTACAGGTAGTTGTATTATGCTCCTCTCTCCTCCCTCATCACACAATGAATTGTGATGTCACCATTGACACAGCAGCTTCTGTTACCTGTATGTGCAGGCAGCAGTAGCATTCCATCAGATGAATGGATGTGAAAGGGCTAAGATGTGTATGCTGAGTAAACAAGGACAAACAATAGAGGCTGAGCTGATTAATACAGTCAACATTCAACATTTTGTTTTATAAGACATTCTTTGTTCTCAGTTCATATGTGTGTCTTAGAGAAAATGTAGTTTGAATGAGATCTGCTTTCTTTTATTTGAATTGTGCTGCAGGGACAGAGGGGTTGTTATTCTGTAATTGTTGTGGCAAATTTTATAGAAGACTAAGTGTTAACTGTTATAAAGACTCATGCATTTAACACTCTTTCTTCCATGCATAAAAATGCCTACATTACCCACAATGCTGCCATAGGTTTGGTCACGGTTTTCAGCATGCCACAGGCATACAAGTGGCAGTTAATGTGCTTTAAGCAGAGATGAGGAGCAGGCTACAAAGGTGTGATAAGCTCACTTATTTCTAACTCCATACACTTCAAGAGAACAACTTTTGTGCAACCTACATTTTCATAATACTAATATGTTACCATCAGATCCATTTTGATAAAAATCTAAAAATCTTTATTGCACTTCAAAGATCAAGCTTCCGATAATTACAGGAAATTAGAGGATTAATTAAAGATGATTTGAAGTCAATAATTATACATAATCAGTTTCATCTTCATTTGCCCTTGTCTGTTCTAGTAAGTGCTTGCACTGAAGCAAATGTGTGGCAAGCAGTGCACCTACAGGCATGGTCTGACTCAGGCACGCAGACCTGAGCCTATCTCTCCTCCACCAGTCACCTCTAATAATCGCATCAGAAACAGTCCTATGTTAATCATACCTACCCTGAGAGACTTCACATGGCAACAGTGATGCTCTTCAAATCTTATGAATTTGATGAGACTGAATTCAGTTGTGTTACAAGCAAGTTGGAGTGTATGTAAACCTGCTAAAGAGGCAAGGAGAGATTTAAAAAAGCACAGCTTGATCCATGAGGACCAAAGCGGGGCAAACTGTTCAAAGCTCCGTTTTTAGGTTGAGTGTGTATTCCTCCAAACTGTCAAGTCAAGCCAGTATGAGCCCAGATGTCACTTTATAGACAGCACCTCTGTCTTCCTCTAAGGTGACTTGCAGTATTCTGTCTGTGCTGAAAATGGGACAGGGCTGGTTTATTTCTGTCACTCCGTCTCTGAGGTTGCCAAGGATGTTTCTCCACCAAAGGCCAAAATTTTCAGCCGTCTTCTTGTCTCACTCTGCATTTCTCTCTCAGCAGATCAGAGTATGTTGATGTTTACTTTTTTTATCATCCAGACTGTGTTATCTACTTAGTTCCAAAATGATGCATAAAGTAGCTTTTACAAGTAGCACTGCACATGAAAGTGTAGTTTTTGCAGAGCTCTGTATCAGAGGGAGAAGGTGTTTGCACTTCTAAATGCCATCACTGGAATTCTTTAGCACATAGCATCAACCAGGCTCCAGCAGCTATTCTCTTCTCTGCCTGAGACCTCTCTTTCCCCCTGATAGAGTGGAAATATCTTTCAGCTACAGTTGGAGCCACACTCTTTTTTCCCTCTGTGCTGCAGCCCCAAAAGCACCAACAGAAAAGTAAGTAAAGTACTTAACAGAGACTACTCATACCAATCTAACCCTATGTCTCTTTAATAAAGTCAGCTGAATGGTGGGCTGTGCCTTAGGCATGAATTTACGAAATCAGAGCAGCTGCTGTGTGAAAGTGTGCCAGTGTCTCAAACTGAAGTCTGTCTCTCTTGTAGTGTTTAGTATGATCTCATTGGGGTGTGCTAAATTGCACGAGCACAGGTGGCAGAGCTTTGGTAAACAGCAGTCAGTAAGAAATTACATGAGTCAGAACTGTTGATGCCTCATTTAAACTTCAAACAAGGCCACTGTGCATGACTATTCCTCCCTCTTTGCTATTACCATTCCTCAGACTTCTGCTGCTCATTTTGCATGCACCTTCCATCCAACTACAATTAAAAAAAAAAGAAAGGAAAAGTTGAGGCTGCTTGTTTCCCGGCACCAGCAATCCAACGTGCTTAGAATGAAGACAGCTGACCTTGGGTGAGCTAAACACATCCTCTGGGTGCCAAAGTGCTAAAAACAAAACACAAGCTTCCAGCCAAGGGGCAGACTATTTTAGAGAAAAGGTGTGATTGAAAGCGGGAGATAGGAGACAGAGGGAGAGGGGGAACTTTAGTGAACGCTGTTGGTGAGAAGAGATATAGACAGTTCTTACAAAGACGTGCACACAAAGCATATCCATAAGACCTACATTCTCTTTTCTCAGTGGGCATTTTTTCAGAGATAGCCACCCAGGATGTGTTTTCAGCTTCATTCTGCCAGTCTCAGTCAAGGTCAAGCCCCCTGTTACTGCCACCCTGCAATCATGGTTGAGGTGCAGCCGCCGCTGAGTGAGATCCAATCATTGGAGCCTTTGTACACAACACTGAGTGACCTAACGTAGTATGAGAGAGGGGTGCAGGTTAGAGAGGGAGAGAGAGTAAGTCAGCTTTTAAAAAGGAAACCAGCTCCAAGGAGACCAGTCCCACCTCTTCGCTTTTCTCTCTTGACTGTAGTAGGAGAAATGGATCCTCTTAAACAAACTTAATATTTTCCAAAGCAGAAAATAGAAAAATATTGTTGGTTTTATATGTTCTTTTCACTCCAGCTGCAAAGTCAGTGCTATTAACCCATCAATAGATATTAATTAGGCATCAAAAAAAGAAACAGACATAATGTTATGACGGAACATATTTATTCCTGCAGAACCTGAATGTTGCAGTTGTCAGCATTATCTCAGCAGTACTTAAGAAATATGTCTACCTAACCTATTGATGTTATATCAGTGGTGAATGATATACAAATGAATAATGGCTGAAATAAAAAAATAAAAATGCTTCAAGTCAAGTGCAAACTGTAGTCAACAACCATCTACAATACCTAATATCCATATATAACTGCAAAGATGAATGAAGAATGAAAAGTGCACATGCAGAATCTGTTGACTTTCTTCTGTCTCTCTTCTAGTAAAACATACTGGGCTGTATCTGCACTATTTACATAAACAGGACTAAATGTACAGATGGCGAAACATATGATCTGCACTGAAACCACTCATGTGCGTAGATTAACCTTGTAAAAAAACTGCAATACATTCATATGTTCAGAGACAGAAAAACATACTGCATAAAGAACAAACTGCACATTTTCTACCAATTCTGATGATGCAGTTGAAGGATTAATAATACAAAATTGCTAAAGTCTCCCCTCATCAGAACACTTTTTAAAATGATTTCAAGGACATTTATTAATGTCAATGTGTTGATGCTACTCTGCAGTCTTTCATGAAGTTATTGGCTCATACATGGAATCAACGGTTTTAATGCTTGCCATATTTTTATTTTCATGCTAGCAGCTCTTTGGTGTTGTACATAGGCACAATGATGCTTTGAACTAAATGCTAGCACGAGGTTCCTAACATGCTAATATTGATAATATCAACATGTAGTGAAATAGCAGGTACACTACCATAATCATAATAGTTTTGTAGTTTATTATTGTAATATTTGCTAATTACCAAATATGAATAAACATTAATTGTCCCGTTTCTGTCCAAAAATACCCCAAGTTTTAACCAAATTTACCAAAAACTTGCAAACTCAAATATGTTTCTATCCATTACAATTAATGGGATCCAATACTAATTACAGTAGGAGCTGAGTGCATTGAGTTAAATTGTTGGTAGTGCTGAGGAGGGGCCATTAAACCATTGCAGAGGAAGAGGACACATCAAGATGATGTAATTAAAAGAGAATGTTACAGTCTCTTTATTACAAAATACATTTAATATCTCTACCAAATGTCATTGCAATCAACGCAATTTATGCTGAGCCACAAATGTTAACTTTATGGTGGTGCTGCAGAGAAATCATCAGCCACGAAGATTAATTTTCTGGGCACCATATATATCTGTGCCAAATTTTGTGAGAATCCATCTAATAGGTGTTGAGATGTTTTAGTTCAGACCAAAGAGGTGGATTGACCAACTGGTCTAGTGTCATCCATAGAGCTGCAATGGCTCTTTCAAATGTCATTTTTTGACACTGGAAGCTTCTGTTTAGGTTTTCGAATGAGACTTTGAATGATAGTCATCATATTTTATAATGCATCATCCCCCCACCCCCCCAAAAGAAGTGAATTTTCATTTTGCTTTAGTCATTAACAGCTCCAGATTAGGGCAGAATAGTATGACTTGGGTCCTCAGTCCCTTAGAAGATATGAACAAAGCTTTGAACCTTTCATAGTCACAGTCTTAAGAGCCACATTACAAGCCTGGTTAAAGAAACTGCAGTGTATTATAAATTGCACTTTTATGGTCATAAATATAGACATATAGGAGAAATTGATGATAAGTGTTTCTAACTAGTAAAATGTATTGCAGTGAAACATTGCAATGCAGAGCAAACCACATCATTACAAACACGAAATAATTTACCTGTTTTCTCCTTTCATTTCTCCTAATTTGAGAGCTCCTGTGGTCACTTACTTTGTACAATTGTGTCTAATGAGGCAGGCAGTCAGCTGGTAATCTATCCATCCAAAGAGGCAGGCAAGCAAAATAATTAAACATCCCAACAGACTACGTCTCACAGGGCCCACGGAGTACAGTACCAACAATGTAATTTACTTTTTGTCGATGATATGTTTATACATTATCTCCTGTGAAAAAAAATCTAATTACAGTCTGGCTGAAGTCCAGACAATCACCCCTCTAATGTCTCATTAGCCTGATGCAACATTAGGCTCCTAATGAGTTCAAGATTTTTTCACTGTGTGGCCACGGTGAATATTATCCATAGTAATTGAGCTTTAAGTGCTAATCCATACACAGTTTGAATCAACCCTGTGTGGGCACCTAGCAACCCAAACATGTCATCCAAAGATCTTGATTTTTCCATGAAAACCCTTCAACTTTTAGAAAAGACCAAACCTCACATCCACTATCATTTGCCATTATTCTACGCTACCAGTTTGCTTTGTTGTATACGGGCTGCAGTGCCGTCACAGCAGCAGCAATCAATCAAGGAAACAGCACATGAAACCATGGGCAAAGGTTAAGAACAGACACAAGAAGCATCCTCTTTAAGAGAAGATGTGAGCTAATGGCTCTTTTATTCCTAACACCAGTGTCTTCTCTCCATCCGAGAATATTGAATGTTCAAGTGCACATTATCTCTTTGTGATTTGAAATAACTGATGGTGACTTGTAGTGCATGTGGCTAAACAACTTCACTTAGCATAATGACTAATTACAAGCAGTGTTTGCTGGGATGTGACAGCCTCATACGCCCTCGCAATAATGGCAGAATGGGTTGGTGCCACCATTAATACAGCAGCTCCAGATAACCTTCAGTCCCTGTAGAGGACTTGCGCACAATTAACTGTGTGCTCTGCTGCCTTATCAGCTCACTGACAACTCTCCCTCTCTGCTCTGATTTTTTTCATTACGCAATTAAATGATTTAGTTGTCTTAACTTGAAAGAGAACAGATTTTTTTCTGTGCCCCCCTCGCCTCTAGGGAACAAAGGGAATGTCTGTGGAATGACGCATTAGTATAATGTGATGGCTCTATATTTACAGCGTGGTTTAACACAGGCAGGAGCTTGGCCTGCAGCTTCTGACTACCACATGAGGCAGTGTGGAGTTTTTTATTTGAAATGGAAGGGTCCTTTCCTGCAGATTTTTAGATGATATCTTGACTTGACCTAAGCTCATCACTGCTGAATTTCAAACAGGTATGCATGATTGTGTTCTTATGGGTTGCACATGCTAAAAAATTCAAGGGGCTTTTCACCAGAAATGGTCCAGTAGCCAAGACGTGGTGGCCAGCACAAATGGGATTAGAAATGGTTCTCTCCTCTGGCTGAAAAATCCAGACTTGAGCAGTCCAGCTGAAGCTTTCACAAACACTGACCACCTGGTCTAATTAAAACGAACTGGAAGACAGAAAACAGGGAAAAGCCGCTGATTGTTTCTGTACTGACATTTCCGCTCAATTAAAAGGAAATCAGGTCATGTTAATTGACTTCCTTCCATTCTCATACAGAAGCCTCTTGTGTTTCTCCAGTCTACCTGAATGCCATTTTAAAGGTCTAGGGAGAGGTTCCCTCCCCCGAGAAACATTTGTGATGAGCGTGTGCAGATGAGGGATTGCTGTCATGGAATATCAAGTGCTGATTTACTATATAATAGATTCAGTGATGATGCCTCCTGCTGTCCTGCCACCTGTTCTGTCAGCCGAGAGCCGCGTTGCTACGCACAAACCCATGGCTCGTTTACCAGCTCGCAGCACTTCAAAATCAAGCACATCCCCATTAACCAGTCAAAGAGATCCAAAACCAGCTCCATTGGAGAGAACCACCTGCCTCTATGGCAAAAGCTGCTACAACACTTACAACAGTAAGGTGAAATAAGTCAAGTCAAGATGCAAATGTAGCTCTGGAGGTTTTTCTATACAACCTCAGTGTCATCCCTTCTCCGTTCCTCCACGTGTGACAATGACAAAGCACCACAGCAAGGCTGTTTTGGCTCCTCAATGAAAAATGAAGCCATTAGTTGTACAGTGAGAAGACTGGTGCCAGGCAGCCGAGGCCATTGGGCACGTTAAGGCCTGCATGTTCTACACTGGCCTCAACAGGACAATCCATCTTAATCAAAGGCCGGTCCATGCAGCACTTGTACCAGATGACTTTTTATACACCAAAATGACAAGCTCATCATTTTATTGGTGAATGTGCCCAGAACAGAACGGTCAAGCGAGTCAAAGCTAAGTCAAGTTATGTTAAACGCAAAACAGTAATATACACATTCTTCCTTCACATTTGTTTTGCTGCCAAAGACTTCTCCCAGTCTTTGTGTTCTTAAGCTACTTAGTGTTATCCTCCTCTAAATGTCATGCTGTATGACCTTTAACGCATTTTCTGCTTCAGTTTGGTCCAGGAGATAGGAGCATTTCAAAGAGGAATTTAGATCTCACTCCCTCCCCTCTAACCTGCCTCTAGGCAATACTGGGATGTTGACTCATGGAGCAAAAGTTGCTGCCAGTGCTGTCACTGGCAATGCATGTCTACATGAACTTAAGACCTGAAATGTGTGTGTTTATGCATGAGTGTACAGTATGTTGATGTTGATGTGTATGAAAGTTAGCAAAGGGTACTGCTCAGTTAAAGCACAAACATTGGAGCCTGCCTAGAGGTATTAACATCTCAGCTCAACTTTTAGTTTGTCTTGTCAAAACTCTGAGTCATTGTGGCTCTTGTCCATCCAAATATGTTGTTTCACAAACAGAGTTTGTGTTTGCATTAGTTTGCAACTTTGTGGCTGTCAAACAGGAGGTCGGGGACCTTACTTGGGGTTTCCAGGGGGTTCTAGACTGTCTTTGGTGTAAAGAATTATTCTTTTATTTACTTGACTTCAATGTATGCAATGTATATAAGAATTATTTGTTCTCACTACTATTAACAGTGCATTCTTTAATAAATTATCTCAAATGTAGGTTCTTAAAAGGATTGGAAGTTAAATCAACAAACTCCAATGGTTTGCCTATTATTCATCTGACAATTTCTCTCCGTCTTTTCTCTCTGTTTCTCTGCAGAGTTCAGTAATCATGTATGATGCTGGGAGGGTGCCATCTCCCAAGGATGGTGCAAACGGAATGGCCCAGCCGGTTGTCCCAGGGGCAGGAGCAGGAACAGCTGCAGGATCAGGAGGGCCAACACCAACTGCAGCCATACAAACTAAAGAGGAGGGACAGCCGTGTACGGAGGAGGAGGAGGAGTCCAAAGTAGAGCCTGTCCTGCTGAAAAAGCCACACAGAGAGATTCTGGACCATGAGAGGAAGAGGAGGGTAGAGCTCAAATGCATGGAGCTCCAGGAGATGATGGAGGAGCAGGGGTAAGTAAAACCATCAACCACAGTGCAAGAGGCCTCAGGCTCAGAGCAGCTTCAATCAATATCTTTCTAAAAATAATATATTCAATAACAGGCGGAAAACAAGTGTTTCAATGTGGACGCGTCACTTGCATTGATAAAGAAACTTCATCTGCAGCTTCTCTTGGGTTTTATGGAGCTTTACAGAATAAACACATATATATACTTTATATGAGTTTCAGCTTATTATTGTTGTGTTTTACAGATAATAAAAGGACTCAAAAGCAAAACACAAAGCAGGCATGTTGCATAGACAAAAGGGAACTTTACTGAACCAACTGGAGATGGAAACAAAAGCAAGTAGAACAGGTCACAAAATTAACAAAATGTGGCAAAGGAGTCCAGGTAAAAAAAAAAAACTTAGGCCAACAAAGAATACTCTCAAGGAAAGAGGTCACAAAACTAGAAATTTAAAAAGGTGTGTGGAGCAAAGAATACAGGTAGGGACACTGGGAAACATAGGACTGAGGATTAGATGCAGATGTGTTCCCTCAAAGTGGGAAGATATGAACTAAATACACAGGAGGTTAATCATATTCAGGTGAAACTAATTAAATCAAATATAAGAGGCAAAAACTAAGGACAGGTAGGTAAACAAAACATGACAAATAAGGAGAAAACACACAAATATACAAGAAACAGACTAAAGTGCAAATCATTAAAATTATTAAAGTAAATAAAGTATATTTAGTATAAAGTATATCAACAGTTTTGGTTCCATCTCAACCTTACATAATACTGTTTTCCAGCCAAACAAGGACCACAGACTACCAGCTCAGAACCAAACCGAAGATAGACACAATTAGCAACTAGCTGGTGAACATAGTGGAGCACTTGGCAGCTAAAAAACCACATAATTCCCTGAGGAATGCAGAGACCATGAACTAAACTATGTGTGTGAATGTTGTCAGGTTGAAACTGATAATGTAAAGTCAATATATCAGAATTAAATCAGAGTTTAAGTGTGATACAGAAATCAATTTAAATACCAAAATAAGACAAAAAAAAATCTTTTTACTGTACCATCATCATCATACTTATTTCCTACAGAGGGTGAAATATTTCTCTTTAATCTCAAGTGACATTTTTGTAAATGAAACTTGC
This sequence comes from Acanthurus lineatus, assembly GCA_029814665.1. Lineage (NCBI taxonomy): Eukaryota > Metazoa > Chordata > Actinopteri > Acanthuriformes > Acanthuridae > Acanthurus > Acanthurus lineatus. The sequence goes on along the minus strand of JAPZDV010000006.1, from coordinate 3,788,838 downwards.
CCAAAAGCAAGTAGTCTTATACAGAAAACTGGGGCTATTGATTTTGCTAAAGATCAAATGTCACGAATGTGCAGCTAACCATGCACAGTTGACATTCATCAAGTTGAAACAAGCAGTTGTGCGGTGGAAAGATTTTAATGAATCCAAACAGTTGTGTGAGCGAGCCTCGCCAAAAATTCAAACAGAGTTTTAGGATAACAGTACAACATGTTCTTGCATGACACCTAAGATGTGCTTAGCACAAATACTCGACAAGCAAATAAGCACTCCAGTTGCTCTGGGTATTTGATGTCAAGTGACATTACTGTTTTTAGCAAAACAGTAGTTGTTTATCTTTTCTTAACATTCCAGTTACTGTGGAGCTGTTTGCAGTGTAAGCCATGAAAGCATTCTCTGTGTAGCAGAAAACTAGACATTGACAGGTATGTACCTGTAGGGATGCTGAGTTCACAAGCTGCACTGAAATATTACATTCAAAATCTGTTTCCTGCCAAAACTCATTCTCGTCCCAATATCACTAGGAGTGTAAACATAAGGTGCAGTGTTGCACAGCAGCTGTGCTTTGTTGATATGACCGTTTTAGCGGCATGATATGGAAATGGCGCAGCATCAGGATTGATGCATTATCAGTTTTCGTGATAGCAGGCATCTGTCATGAGTTTTTGTTTTCCTTCCCTTTAAAAGCACTGCATCTTTATATGATGCTTGTATGATTATGATTTATTGGTGGATAAAATGACATAAAACAAACCTGCCATGAATTAAACAGGTGTCACTAAGTGGAAGAATGTTTTTATCCTGATGATAACTGTTTCCGGGAAGAAGAAAGAGGTTACTTTTAAGTGGAGGACTCTACAGGGACCATTTTGGCAGAGACTTAGGTGCTTCCTGCTTGGCCAGTAGTCCCATTTAACATAATTGGCAATGTTCACAATCAGCTACCCGGTGAAGGATCATGTCCTTGTCACTGTTCTCATGTCTCCTTCCTGCTGGTTTTGCACCCGTGGGGAAGCAGGGAGTTGATGAAGGGCCTCGCTGCAGGCTTAAAAGAAGAGACTGGCGATTGTATCTGTGTCAGGGGATTGTACACTGTTCTCATTCTAACAGTGGGAGTTATTTGTGACAAATACTACAGTGTCCTGAGAATTTGGCCTTTTTGTGAGAAAACAAGTTAAAAAATGCAGAAACATCTAATAAAACAAAAAGAACGATATTAATACATAGATAGATATTAATATATATGAATAGAATGCCGTAATGCGGGTTTTGCCTGGCAAGTATTAAGTGATTTGGTTTTAGCAGGTGGGAGCAACAAATCCTGGTAATCCCCAGAGCCAAGTTTGCACGATGCCGCTTTCTTGTAAATTACAACAACAACACAAATGTTATTTCACAGATAAAAATGTCAGACACACAAATGCACACATATACAAGTACATAAACACAATTTCCACAGGTCAAACATGGAGATACATGTAAATTCATACATGGCAGCCAATTTTGCTTCACCGTCTTGTGCATGTCAGTTGCAACATTAGTCATCCGTGATGTTGCTGCATATTTACACCCAGCACTTGAACTTTGTATTAATGGCCTCATCCTCCAGTAACGGATATTAGTGAGGCTGCCATAGAGTCAGTCAGCGTAGAGCACAGCATAGTCTGTTTCATTAGCATGATATGTGTCCTCCAGCACAAAGTTAGGAAGGGCTCAGTGTGTGCTCATGCCATGGCCATGAAAATTATAGTGACTGCAGTCAGCCCTAATCCAAAATCTCAAGGCTTCTCCCAGGCTGATCTGCACGCACACACTCACTCACACACACTCACTCACTCTCCCAGTTGAGCTGGAAGGCAAACTCCAGGCTAGTTGAGACTGTAATTAATGACGAGCTCTGTGATCCTGTGTCGTTACTGAGAAAATTCACTTTCCCACTGATACCTTGTGACATTTTATTCTCCTCACATTTGTCATTTGTAGAAAGCTGGCTAATCCTTGATATGTGAAGGAGGGATGGTTTAATTGAATAAAGGCCAAGCTAATTAGTGATAGGTTTTTCTTTTTTTTTTGTCTAAGGTTAGATATGAGAGGGGACAGGCACAAGCTTAAATGCTGCCTTGTGGGATCGCTGATCTTCATTTTTTTTCTGTTTTCATCAGTTTTTTTCAACTGCTTCTTATACCATTTTATGGTACTAATATAAATTAAATTGATGCTCTTTTGAGGGGTTTTAAAGGTGATGATGGATTAGACTTTTCTTTCACTAATTTTTCTGCCCAGCACTTCTATGCTGAGCGTGAGTGGGCTTGTCCAGCAGCAGGGGCCTCATTAAGACTGCAGGGTGATGGTGAAGCCATGACAGATTGATGTAGCTATAAGGGAGGTGCTGGACTTCACCAAAAAAAAAATAGAAAGAAAAAAGAGGGAGGCACTACAACCATCTGTTTAAGTCCACTATCATCTGGCTTAGAGTAGACTAACAGTAGTTCTTCCTAGTTTTTCGCATGATCTAAAGGAGTCATGATGTCTAGTGGAAGAGTGTGGTGGCAGGCAGCAGCTTGGCTAATGATGACATAATACAAGAAGACTAGACACCCGCGCTGACCAGCTCTACTCGCTTGTCAGACTGCACAGGCTCGGCTGGCAGACAGGCACAATTGAAGGACTGCAACCACTCAGCTCGATGTTAAAGCTACGGAGGGACTCAAGTCATCTTGTTAAGCTATAATAAAAGAAGAATCTTGTTTGCCAGCTTGGCAAAGCATAGCTCCTCATGCCTCTCCAATTTCTAATGTTCCTCTTTAAATGAGAGAGTGTGTATGCATGTGTGCAGGATTAAGGGATAGAGCGGGGGATGAAACACAGGGATAGAGAGGGAGAGCAATGCCAGGCATTAGACACAATTAAAATGGTGGCTCGAGTCTGTTTTCATTTGTTGTGGATTTAAGCCAACGGGCTCAGTCTCTACGTCACCCCTCAGTCCCTGTTCTGACTGAGACCTCAGTAAAGGATTAGGCTGGGGGGCAGGTTGGACGCCTGCCTCTTCCTCGAACTCTGCCAGCATGGCAGACACTCCCCTCCTCCCTTTTACACACAGCCTCCCAAATCCAGCCGTGCTCCTCTCCAGAGATAAGACCATGATAAATAGTCTGTCATGAGTGATGGCCTCACCCAGGGAGTCAATTAGACTGGCTCAGCAATTAAAAGAGTCTGTGCTTTTAGCTATTCAAGGCCTGGAGCATCCCCCATTCATTGGTGCAACATGTGCAGAGAACAATAGCCTTTATATGTGGAGTGGATGTGTTGACCGTTACATACATCGGGTCATTTGAGTCGTCATCTGTTAGAATAGCTCTTTGAGGACATGGCACATAACTGAGGCAGCATCATATCACACTGCGTGCACTAACATTTCAAAAACTGCTCCGTGCATACCTTTAGGCAAGCTTTATGATAACGTAGTTCACCAACTGATTTCAAGCTCAAGGGCTTCTCTGACTGCAAGAGTCCAGTTTCTATTTCAGGGGCCGTTTTTCTAAGCTAATTGAGGCATAATGACTGTGCGTGATTTGCACTCCTGTGGTGTCTGAGCCTTTTTCCAGCGTTCTAATGAGCTCTCTTTATAGGGCTGTGCTCACTCTAATCTGTGGGCTGCTCCACCAAAACATACAAACCCATATATGCTGCTGTACAAAGCATGCACACACAAAATCCCACACAGGCTCCTAACAGAGAGGCAACATAATGATATTGTCTACTTTTAACAAACTGTGCCGAGGCCCTTTTTAGCATGCATGAAACTGCAGACCACCAATAGCAAGAGCCTCTCTGAATAAGAGGCAGAAGAAATTACTCCTTCTGCTTCACCAAGCAGAGAAATTAGATGTGCATGCAGGTATTGAAAAATTAATATCTGTTGGTTTTAAAGTTGAGTAGAAGGGTGTAGTCTGGCAAAAAAACAAGCCCAACCCAGCAAAAAAGGGATAATATAAAACAGGAAAGCATAAATGAAAATGTGTTTGTACATAAGGGAATACAAGCAAATTGATGTCAATATGGGATGGCCTACAGTAAATTGAGACAGCAGAGAAGGAAGTAAATTGCAGTAGTTGGGAGTTAAATTGCTGTATTTGGCCACCACTGCTGTGGTATTTCTTTAATAACATCTACAGCGACATACTGCAAGAGATGTGAGCAGCTGGGATCTTATTAAGAGAGCATCTCTCAGCCTCTAAGGCCGGAGCAAATCACGGTCGCTGTCTGATAGTGTTTTCCAGCGGGCCAAAATCTACGTCTTAAAAAGATAAGACTGAGCCCTATAAGACTGAAAATTAGAGGAAAAAAACATCTGCAGGAGAATGACCCATTTTATGACTGTCACAGGGAAGCTCCCAAGCCACCACAGCAGGTCTATATCAGACAGTGAAGCTTTGAATGCTGTTGTAACAAGAGGTCTTGGAGAAGATTAGCAATCAGAAAGAGTAGCAATGTCTGATTGTACTGCTCCAACCATTAATCTGCTTACACTGCGGGGGACGTTAAAAGAGCAGCTTTATATAGTGAGAGAAAGGTGTAGTTTCTCTGTGCAACTCTTTCCGTCCAGTATCTGTTATCTAACTGGAAAATCTATGACTGTAGATAGCATCAATTGAAAATCCTCTCCACTTGAGAGTTAAACTATTTCACTGTGGCACTCTGTAGGTTGTTTTAATTCTGCCCCTGAAATAGAAATGTGGGGGCGCCTTCCCGCGTTCCCAGAGCCATTCAATCTTACTAACTACATTGGCATCGCTTTGCCTCTGTACTCTTTGCAGTGAGATTGATGGCTGCAGAGTTTCATAGGTGTACGGCAGCGCCTGGGGACGACTTGTGGAAAAAGGCTTTTCAGGCATCAAATGCAGAGGCATCACTGGCACACACACACACACACACACAAACATGCACCCACATGCCCCTTAAATAGGCACGTCCTCATGAAATCGATGACTATCAGCGTAAGGATTGTCTCTGGGCCACAACTATTCATTTTTCTGGATCATGAGTTAATGGGGGGAATCTGTGGGTGCTCGGAGCTGTCTAATTACTCCAATCAAGTTCTTTAATCGTGGTGATTTCTCATGGCTGGGGTAGCGGGGAGCCCCCCCCCACCCACCCTGATCAATGTGGCCTGTCTCTCTCCACCCAAATCACTTGGACTTTGCATGCTGTAGGCAATGGATGTTGGTAAAAGACTTTTATTTGGCTCCACTTGGCTAACTCAGGCTTCTGAACATTCATGCTTCATACACACGCACTCAAATAAATGAAAACACACAGGTGCCATGCTCAGTTTAATATTGATTTAAATTTGAATTGTTCCCCAGCCTTGCTGAGAGTGACCGCTCTGATTCTCCTCTCCAATCCCTCCTCTGCACTGTGTCGGGGCAGAGCAGATGGTGTGTTAGGCAGAAAGCAGCCACCTTTACAGCTGCAAGAAGTGCTAATTAAATGTGCTGAGAAGAGATGTGTTGTTTTCTTGTGCTCATCCTAACAGCTCCTGACAGACAGCCAATATGTTGCCTTTCACACAGATTGATTCAGAGCTCACTGTGGATTTTTTGTCCAACTGCTCTAAATGCAGCTCAAAAGTTTGGTTATCATGACAATCAAAAGAGGGTGTTTAATCTTGAACCTTAAACGCTGGCTCATTTCTTTAGGCTTGCCCACCTCCTGACCACTCAGCAGGGTCCTGAGGGTATGAAGGTGCTGTGAGGGATTCTCTTAGTCCTAAAATAAAGCCCAGGTTTTATTGTGAAGCAGCACCACTGCTGTGCATACACTCTCTGACTTTGGTTAGTAATTTAGACCAATCAAAAAGAACTCAAGAGCTTCATGCTGCGAAGCTGTGTGGAGACTCAAATTTGAGCAATTTACTGTGAGAACAGAGAAAGAGGGACAGACTAGCAGAAAGAGGAGATTCTAAAGGTCATATGTCAACTGAGGCTTTAACTTGATCATTTTAACCCTCCGTTTTTTCGCTTTAGCTGGATTCTCAACATCCTTACCATCATGAGTGCAATTTGAAGGAGAATGCCATGGCTGCTGTTTGGTCAGAGTACATTCAATTTCACAGCTAGTATCCTTTCTGAGCCTTCTTACTCTTTTACCTATTGCCCACTTTTACACAACAGACAGTTGAGAGCATGGTTGGACTACTGTAGAGTTGTCAGGCAGCAGTTAACATATGGTGATGGTTCCTTTGCCATGCTTATAAAGCCATGAATATTGAGTGTGTGTTTGTGGCTTCTGTTGTGCTGAGTTGACAGCCTCTGGGCTGAGAGATTGTCATTCATTCCTGGTGGTGCTGTCACACCAGCTGGCTTCTCTTCTGTTGGGTCATCTTTCAGATATTTCTGCTCTCCATCACACTTCTCCTAATCTCATTCTCTGCACAGTTGATGCGCCTATAGCACCCTGCCCTGAATACATGGTTTTTGCTGCTGTATTTAATCTTAAAAAAGCAAACACGCCTCAGACTAATGCTATTTCCACACTGATATGGGCTACTGGTTAATTTACAATCCTGTTGATAAGATTGGTCCTGCTATGAGACTCAGCTAGGAGAAGGAAAAAGAATCTGCAGAGGCCAAAGTCTATGTTTTAGCACTGAGTGATGGACAGCTCCCCTGCACTTGTGCTTTTTGCCAGTGGAGCTCACATGTCAGATGTTATCACCTGTTCTGCAGGTAAACAAACTGAGTGGGCAGAGGCTTGTGTCATAATGTATTTTTGGTCTGGCTGTTTTTCTTGTGGGTCAGGTCCCTTAGTTCCAAATAAGAGAAACCTTAGACATCCTTCCACTCAAAAATTTGTTTTTCTACATTGCCTTTTCCTTTGCACAGAGAACTGTTTCCAGTATTTAGATTCAGAAAAGCTAAACATCTCCTTAGTGTAGCATTGTATTCAACTGACAGACAGGAGATTGGTGTATCAGTCTTCTCTTTTTAACATTCGTCAAGAGAGCAAAATAGCATATTCCCAAAAATATCGAACCTGCTCTTTAAGAGAGGCAAAGAGAAACTGTTGCCAAGTCGGAGTGTATGCTTCAGCACTAAGTGATAGACAGCTCCACAGTACATTTGTTACTGCATGTAAAGCTCATGTTTTCAGATGCTATCTTTGACCAAATAAGCAAATATCAGTAATGTTGAGCTCAAAACAGTGATAAGTTTCTTTATTTTTTGGGATTACTAATTTACAATGAATAAAGAGCATTTTTAATCATGGATAAATAGTGAATCTCTATTTGAACAGTACAGTTTATTATTAATGAGGCCTCCGGTCTGTCTAACCCACTGATGTCTGGCTCCCAGCCACACATTCACAGCTTTAATAATTCTATTCCTCCCTCCTCTGTCCTCTTCTCTCCCTTCATGTTTCTCTGCCTCTGTAGCTCATTACATTCCATTACCACTGCCTGAGCTGAATGTGGAGATGGTGTGAAGATGGTGTGAGCACACCAGGATATCAGCTCAGCATGCATTGCATTGAAGGAGCCATGTACTGTCAAGTTCACAGACATGCATTATCCTGTGAGAGTTCGTAGAACAGCACAGGACAGAGGCTGCTTCACTGTCTCTTTCGTGGTTGTTCAGACTGGCTGTTTGAGTTATTACTGTGTCCTCTGCAGAGCTGTCAGCGGATGTAGTCATACAGTGACAGGCTGTGGTCAGAGGCTGTTACTTTAACCCAAAGCTGTATGCAGCGTTTGATTTATTCTTTATCTGCTGCACCGAAATAAAATCCCAATGAAATTAAATTAGAACTGATCATTTGATGCTCCTCTGCTGGAGCAGTTGACAGCCTCAGTATACCTGAAATGGAAAAACGCAGATGTTCTCAATTAGAAAATATAGAAACAAAGTGCAATGTGACACAGACAGTAATATCTTTCATGTGTCACTGCAGCAGTCCACAGTATTCTATCTTCCAGCTTGCAAAACTCCTCACACTGGCCCAAAGTTAGTCTCATCCCAGTGAGTTACAGCGCTCTGCTTGCAGAAAAACATGACATGCAGTCTGGGCCTGACAAAGAACCCAGTGGGGTTGGAAGAGGTTGACAGTGAGTCATCAGAATATACATCATTCGCCTGAGTGTCTTTTTTGGTTAGTGCGCAGTCAGAAGACACTCTGTGTCATTGTTTGGACCCTGTGTGAGGACATGGCTCCTGCATGAGCATCTGGCAGTAATGACAGATGACAATACCTTCCCCAGAGCCTCTGCTGCATTCGGTGCTTTTTTAAAAGCTGCTGTTTGTCTTCCCACTTTTCAGCTCAGGAAACAAAACTGCAGATTTGTGAAGACTTAAGAATGTATGCGTGTGAGTGTTTGTTTTGGTATGTGCATGTGTGTGTGTGAGAGCCTCCACTAACTTTTATGTCTTTATGTGCATCCTCAGGTATACAGAAGAGGAGATTCGACAGAAAGTGAGCACATTCAGGCAAATGCTGATGGACAAAGAGGGCGTTATCACCAGAGAGGGCTCACACACACAACCAGTGTAAGTTGCACCACTGTTACACCAGTCTAAATCTCTTTAACATGTTTATCAGGAGTATAGGACAAAGCTGTCGCTATATCTTTTATATAATTTGTATCTCAGAATAATGTGTATTATATTTTTGGACTATAGTTATCAATGCATTTATTAGTACATCACTTTAATGTTGCAGCTGGTAAATGTGTTACTAGTTTTAAATACTTTATATACATTATATTAATATCTTAACCTAAACAGTCACTTTATAATTTAGTTGTTGATAATATTTTAATCATTAGTCACAATTTGAAAAGTGATCAAAGTTATTAAATAAGTATAATGGACTAAAAAGGGCATATTTACCCTGAGATTTAGTGAAATAGGATTACATTGTAAAGAAGCAGAAAGTGATAATACTTATACAAAGGAATAGCACATTAAAATTTTACTTGTTTTAATTTACATGACCTGTATTACTAGAAGTGAGCAGTGGTCATATCAGAAGTTGTAACATGGTATGTAGTCAGCTTCAGTTTGTGTGTGAAATAGTTTTTACCATCATTCATGCTTCTCAACTATCTGCAAGTTAAGCTGTAAAGGTAAACAACCTCACGTCCTTGAATTAATTAAAAAATAGAGAAAGTCGGTCTAAATTAAATCTTAGTGTCTTCCAATGTTTGAGTTGTTAGGAAGAGGTTAATAGAAAAATACAAGTCATCAATGCTTGGGATAAATTGCACTGAAAAGCTAAAAATTAAATTATAGTTTTAAGTGTCAGTGAAAGCAGGTAGATTATGAAGTGAAAAAAAGGAAAAATACTACCTTTTACAAGCATATTTTCTGCTAATATTTTGGAGCTTCAAAAGAGTTTTTATCTTTGATGGTAATTTAATTACAAAATGAAGACAAATTCTTTATAGTAAATGGATCAAATAGAGCTAGACAGCAGTAAATATCAAATGCCAGCAGAAATTGATTTCAAAAGTGGTTATGAGAAATGGCCTGCCAGTCTAATAGTGTCTTCAGGCAATTTGCTCCAAAGAAAATGGACCATAATTGCAAAAATGCAATAAATTTTAATTTAAAACGTTGACTTCTGACTGATAATGCCTCTCTCTGAGTACACAGGGAATGGTTAAACTGTGGTTCTTTGAAAATAATCAGCAGCATTTTAAAGTCTATTCTAAACTCTGCTGGAAGCCAATGAGGCGAAGATTGGCATGATAATTGTCAATTTGTTTAGTGTTCATCCTCACTCCAGCTTTGAGAGGGAGGTGGGAGGGGGAGCGTCTCATCTGATGCAAGCGCAGAGGGAATTAAAGGAATCAAAATAAATGATTGCGTGCCTTCGTCCAGATCACAGAGAGCCTCTCGCTCACTGACAAAAGCATCTGCCACAGTGGGGGAAAAAAACAGCACAAGAAGGAGCTGCAGGAGGATGGAGGCGTGGTGGCCCTCCTGCAGCGGCCCTTCATACTGTGCGTGTGAATGATTGAGAGAGGCAGCGTGGCGGTGTCGACGTGACCCGCTGTCTGCGAACTAATGACTAGTAATGACGCTGATGCTTCCTGTCTCGCAGACTAGACTAATGATTCTCCCTCCTCTGCACCTCAAGCCGCTGTCTGACATTGGACCAGACCATGCTGAAATGAGGAGGAAAGCTGAGTGAGGGGGTTACGGAGGAGTGAGCCCAGTAGGATGAATGTAACTAACATCTGTGGCCAAGAGGAAGTGAACTACAAAAATACAGAAAACTTTGTTTGTTTGTTTGTCTGTTTTGCTTTTTTTGGCATTAGTTCAGTCTCAAGGGCGCTTTGGAGTCAGGTCAATTTGGGATGTCAGAGCTCACTTCGAATTCTCCAGCTTTCCCTCTCCAGAAAGGCCTTGATGTGGAAAATTGAAGATGGTTGTAATTTGCAGGGTTGCTATCCCAGTCTCCCTATCCCCCCTCACTCAACACACACCCAGGCCCTTACCCAGACAAAAACACACACAGAAACAAATCTCCTTCAGAAGTAATCTATAACCATTTGCCTAAAAGCGTGACATCACATGTGGCTTAATCACGTCCTAATCAGCCCACAGAACGACCTGTGAGCCATCAGTCGGTCAGTGGTCCTCTGCAGGAACAGGTGATACAGCTGAGGACCCTCACATCAGTTCACATGGCTCTGTCACTGTGGTAAACAGCCAGCCCTGTTATATGTCTCACTGACTTTTAATTGCACTGAAATTCGGTAAGAAAACGTTTTTGCTTTCTAGAGGATCAATTTTAAAGACTTTAGTGATCCTCCTGACTTTTTCTGAGGCGCCATCAGTAGGTCAAAGTTTAAACTTTCTGCCAAATATCTCAACAACTCAACTGAAATAATTTTGCAGAACGTGTGCAGCCTTTTCAAAAAAAATAGATAAATTGAAAAAAAATAAAATAAATTATACAAACCAATCACTCATGAAATGTTGACACACGTTGTAAATTTTAGATAATTGTGACTCTGAAACCACCTGGCAAACAAATTAAGGGATTCATTCATTCATTAAAATGAAACTGTGTTTGGTGAGCATATATTTTACACATAAACAGTATGCACAAGAAGCAGTGTCCCCCATTTGAGGTTGAATCCTGTCCTCCCACACTTTATGTTTTTTTCCTATATTTCACCCACTTTGTCCCTGTTATTGTTTGCTAAATATCAAAATAACTTGTGAGTCTGGCAAACATACCAGCCAACATCAGTTTATTAACATTATCCTTGTGTGCATGCCGATGTCAGTATTTAGCTCAGAGCACCACTATGCCCGAGTGGATCCTCACATAGCTGCTAGCATGGCTGTCAATGCTCAGTCTTGCTTAAATCTAATTTTAACCAGCACTGAAATGAAATGTTTCTATTGAAGTTTAATAGGTATGATAAATTTATGTGACATGCATGAACAAAGACAGTTTTATTCACTGTCACTAGGAACAAATATAATAAATGAAGTTAACATAACATCTAGAGTAAAGTTTTTATGAAGTACTTTAATGGTTTAATGACACTTTGAAAGAAGGGACAATAAATATTTTTACTTAACTGTACAAGCTGTTTGTTCCTGCCTGTAACTTTACTTCGCAAACTGTAGCAATTGATCTCATTGTAATGTAGGCACAAACTGATGCCACACAACCTTGAGCAAATAGTGATAGATATGTAAATTAGCTAAATGGTATGGGAGCTCCACGACTAACTCAAATATACCACTGCCTTCAGTGTGTTTGACTTGGCTCAGCTCGGAGGTTTTATTCAGATGCTATCGTCTCCACAGGGACTATTACTATTGACAGACTTGGCCCGTCAGCTGTAGCTTAATACTCACACACTAGCGATAAACAGCCAGCAGTAAGCATTGATGTGCTAGCTCATAACTCTGTTTACCGATGTCCAACATTGATTTCCTGAAGAATGGATGGGAACACCGGACGAGAGAGGGAATGCAGTGGGTAAAGCCTCTCAGAGCCATTCAGGCTTACGCACCAAGACTGTACGATCAGAACAGGATCAATGGTAAAGCTGACCGCGGGCTTCACATGGCCTTTCAATATCCGATAAAAAAGCCGAACACAGGCATTTCTTCTTTAGAAATAACAGAAATGTATTGCATTTCAATAAAATAGACCCACCGTTCGACTGTTGTGCAAATATCTAATCTGGGTGCATGAACACAGAATTGATCAACTTGGCTTAAACCTTCAGTCCCATCAATCCTTTTTCTTAATACAACCACCATGAAGCAGCTCCTAGACTTGCCCTCACACTCAAACTGGAGAGAAATCAATCCAGCGTCTACCTTATTTCTCCCAGAATAACAAACTGTAACTCTCTGCAGCAATAGAAATATATAACAGCCTGCAGTCCCAGAGTTGCTGTCTGACAGGGGATGTGAATGAGTTACACTACTCTGTGCTGTGGCCCTGAGCCTTGGCCGTAGTGCATCACTGCCAGGTCCGGGGGACAGTAGCTGAATTAGGAAGTGTCTTTCCTCGCCAGGGCATCATTAAGCACAGGGACACTCACTCATCTGACTAAGAGGAAGGCTGTGTTGATCTCAACCAGGCTGAAAAAAAGCCCTCAGCATACCGCAGCATGGCACCATCTGAGAGCTTATAGACAGGACGGGGAATTAGTTGATTTACACAAATGACTAAGCATGGACCTCTAGATAGTTTCATTTGTTTTTTGCTCTTTTTTGTAGTTTGATTCATTCTACAGGGACACTTGTCTTCAGAAGAACGACTGATGGCAAAAATTAGACATGTACTCATTAAATGTAAGTTCAACAAGTGCTTTAAATGAGAAGGTCTCGTTTTCATAAAATATTTCGTTTTCGTTTCAAAATATTTTGACCTCGATGACCATAATACTTTAAACTCTAGAAAGATAAAGTCTCATAGGCACTGCAGTATTTCTGTACTCCAACTCTGTCAGCACAATGTAAGGGGCGTAGTTTGGTGTCAGTGAGCGGAGGATAATTAAGCACTCAGAGTCAAAGTGATGACGTTCCGCCTCAGCTATTCTCTCATTCAGCACCTTTTTCATTCATTCTTCCCCAAAAATTAGGCTTGCTCCTGTGGTTTACTGGCTGTGTTCTTAGAAAAATCAGCATGCCATAGGGGCAGCTCTTTATATTAGAAATGAAAAGCTTTAAAGTTAAACAACTACAGTGCTGTCTTTTAAAGTATTTTTTTCTAATTTTCCATTTGTTATCTCTGCAGAACAAACATTTTAACGGTGGTTGTTCCTCTGTGTTCAGCTGTTACATGTCTGAGATAACCCAGGCCCCTTAACTCACTCATGGAGGAAGGTGTAATACTCCAGAGTTATAGGGCTTACAGAACTGGTGTTAATTAAAGGCGCTAAAAACAAAAATATCAAAGAAACAACAGTATTAGATTGTTTTTTTGTTTGCTTCTCTTTTAAATATCCTTATCTAGACATGTAAGGAAAGCAACACAACAGTCTTGAGGGAGGCTGTGTTTGAATATTTTCAGTTACTACCATACTATAGAAATGTATATGCCAGATTGTAAATTCAGTTTTGTTACTGAGTGAACAGAACCTACAAGTTCTGTTTTCACTTGGCTCCTGACATTAATGTCATTAAAGCATTTTACATTTTTACATCAATGTAGAAAATAATTATTATCATAAAAGCTGTCAGATTGTGCTTTCCAAAATAGTTGTTAGCAAAATGCTGTAGATTGTTTTATTATCGCCCAAACATGAAATCACAATTGAACATTGTTTTATCTCATTTTTAATCTTTTTTTGTGCTGTTCAGTTTAAGCATTTTTTGAATAATATTGACATTAAAAATAATCATGCTGTTTTTTGTTTTGTTTTGTTTTTTTTTTACTCTTGAAAAACATCCAGCTGGGTTTGTTTGTTCTTTTGTACCCTGGGTAGTGTCTACAGGCTTCTGCTCAGGCTGCAGACATTACTTCAACCTTTTCAAAGGGTGGGCATGCACAGTATAGAATTTTTTGTGTGTGTTTTTAGCTCAGTATTCAAAGGATGGATGTTCGCTCTCTCTTTGCAGTGTTGAAATGAGTGCCATCAACTCGCAGTGTTTGCTTCAGTATTGGAAATGCCATCCAATCTATATCCACTCAGACTTATTCTAACAAAGCACCCAACTCTGAAAAGAGAAAAATTCCCTCTCACATGTGAACTGTGTCACACCCACACTCTGCACTGTTGTTTACTTCTTTCCACAACTGATTCTTTTTTTTCTCAGACTGTTGTCTTTGTTGCTCAGGTTGGAAATAACATGATTTTTGTAATGCAAGTTTATTCATCAGAACCAGCATTGTAGTTTTGTGTGTGTATGTGTGTGTGACTGCGTGTATTGAGCTGTAACGCTCCTCTGTGTGTGTGCACAGAAAAAGGTTGGCATTGTGAAGTTCTGCTATTTTGCTGGTACTTTGCATCCCTGCTGTGCCCAGTGGTGCTAAACCAATTAAGGGCTCCGTTGCTTCTCTTCTTCCTTGCTAACAGCCAGGCCTGTACCCTGTGTATGTCTTCCACACACTCTCTTTCCAGACATTTTATACCACTTACTTTATTTTTCTACTGCACATCCCCTCTTGATCTGAGATTACATTTGTCTGATGGTGTGGCCCACATGTTTTTATCTCCTTACTTGTGATGCTCTGTCCTCTGCTTTGTCAGTTTCTTTCAGTGTGTCTCTTCACCCTCTGTGTCTCATTACTCCTGAATGTTTTCATCTCTCTCTTACTTATTAAGGCCTGCATGGCTAGCCATGAAGTATATGTTTCTGTCTTTATCACTCTAATTCAAAAAACCTGTTTATACATTTCCTTGTGCTAAATCTCTGTGTAAAGAAAGAAGCAGAAAGCCCAGACTGGGACATGGCAAAGTCAGACAGCTAGGACTGCGTAAAAAATGATCAGTGTTTTATGTTTTTTATCTCTTTCTTTCATCCTGCAAGGTCAGATCTAGTGGATCAGAGGAGGCCACAATGGAGGGGAGGGGATGATGGGGTGGGAGGGATTAGGGAGGAGGCTGCTGCCATCTGTCTGTATATACAATGCAGCATGTGTGAGAAACCAGTGGGAAGCTATGAATCCCACAAGCTGAGCTGTAAGAATAGGAAAGATGATGATATTCTCACTGCTGGGGTGAGAGAAGATTATGGATGTCAGTGCAGAACTGCAGTCATAAAAACATTTAGTGTGTGAGCATGACATTTTCATTGTTTCTGTGTTAGGCACCAGATCGGTTGGTCCATGTTTGATACATTCTGTGTGACATTAACCTGCAACATGGGAAAAATGTTTTGTGAAGCAAGCAGTTTTGCCAAAAGGATGGCTCAGTCAATCCGCCACTTCGGTCGTGACTGAAACATAAAAGCAACAGTTTGATGGATTGGCATGATATTGTCTGCAGACTTTTGTGTTTTCAAGAAGATTAATCCCACTTATTGAAGATCTCCTGACTGTTTGTCTAGCATCCTCAACAGGTTTAAATGTGTGCTTTTGAGAGACATTTCTCAACAGCTAATAAAAGGATTAGCGTTTACTTTCTGATTAGTGCTCATCAGCAAATTTTAACTTCAGAGTTTGATCAATTGAAAGTGGTACAAGTGGTACAGAAATGCCTAACTAGTTTACCTTAAATTTGAAACAGAAAATTATTTGTCCACCACAGAGCACAAAAAAATTAAAAACACTTTAATCCCCTGTTTTTGTTTCTTGTAATCCTCAATAAAGCAACCTTGGGAAAAGTATCCAGATCCTTTTTTATGTTATTGGTATATGTTTTTAAAGAACATACTACTGACCAATAGCCTATATTGTTATTAGATCCTATTAACTGTCAAAAATCAATATCAGAATTGATTGTAAGAATCTGGTATAAGTCAAGGTCAATCAAGATGGTTAACAGTAGGATAAGCATGTGCGTGTTAGCTTTGACTTTGTGAGCATGTCAGCAGCATGCTGCCACTAGTATTTAGCTCAGAACACCACAGTGTTTACGTAAGCCTTATAAAGCTACTAGCATAACTTTAGACTCAAAGGGCCCTATCGTACACCCTGCGCAAACGCGGTGCACCAGTGGCCCAGGTGTCATTGCTATCGTACACCCGGTGCAAATGTGATTTTTGCCACAAGTGAATCCAATATCAATATCAACAATCAAACAAACTCACGCAGGGCAGAGCAGGATTCCTCTGCTGCTCCTGGAACAAGGTGGCAAAGGTTGACCTGGAAACTCCCTTGAATAAATTAAAACTTTCCTCGCCCAATGCACCACTGGCATACAGCGGAAAGTGTTCGAAAGGGCCCAAAGTCTCTTATGACATTCAATTGGAAACGGGTTTTGATCAGGACTTGTCATGCATCCACAGATCTGTGACTTCCCTCACCCATAATACTCTTACACACACACTCACCACATTTATCATCCCGGTCTCTTGTGTTTTCAGGGTCAACCACCTGCACTATGAGCCTGATGAATATGGAGAAGACCCTGAATTGGTTGATTATGAAGATGGAGACTATGACCATGATTACCACAGCGACAACAGGTAAAGCAAATGTTCAAACACACGTTACTGTATAATGTGGATGTGTTGACCCGCTCTGACTCCTCAGTTGGTAAATTAAATAAGCCACCTCTTATCTCCTCCACACAGCCTCAGAGAGTTTTGTTTGATAATTTCCATAAGCATTAAACTGATCTCAGGGCACAAATGCTCTTCTGATCCTGCAACAACACTCCCACCACCCAGTAACAGTAAGCACAGATAAACATCCATTGTTATTCCTGCTTGAAAACCATAATGTAGATGGTCATTTAGATTATGCATTCTGCGTGTCACTTTGCAGAAAAGATTAAGTGTAATTTCCTCAAAGTGATTTCTTGTTTGTATTGTATGATATATTGCATGAATGTTGTGTATTTTTGGCAGAATGAATTGAGGAAATGAGAAAATAGACACTTATCGCCTTGTTATCGGCACAGCAGCAAATAACTATAATCAGAGATGTATTCTATCTGAAAATTATTATAACAATCTCTTGTAAATTGTATCTGGCTTTGTCACTCACGATCCCGCTCTTGATTTCCCTCTCCCTCTCGCTTTCTCTTTCTGTGGCCAATTCAGAGTGAAGAGGAAATCAAGCAGCTCTCCATCCCCTCGTCCGAAAAAAAGGAAGAAGAAGAAATCTGGTCGCCGAAGGAGTCGGTGAGTGGAGAGCAGCTAGTGGAGTGGTTTGATTTTTTCTCCTTTTTTTTCCTCTTTTCTTTCTAATCTCGTTGACAGAATAATTACACACTGGTTTTTTAAAATGGGATTGCAGTTATTTTTGTGGGAATTTTGTGAATGAGCCAAAGGAAAACTGCAATTGTGGAGAGGAGAAAAATCTGTAGAGAGTCATTGGTAGAGCATTTTTTCATCTCTCTCTTGACAAAGTCAGAAAATGAGGAGAACAAGTTAGACACTGAGAGGAAATGAAGAGGTAAAAAGATACATTTGTGCAAAGGAGAGGAAAAAACAAGAGGGGAAGGCAGTTGCATTAGGAGAACTGGGGATGAAGAAAGCCTTGGTAAGAAAAATCAGCTGAGCTATTACAGGATGACACTTTTGCTAACAATGATCTCTCAGAGGAACAATGTAATGTAACACAATGATGACCGAAAAGAGAGAATTTACCAGCAATCTGAGGCTCATTTTGCAGTCATGACATGCAAATGTTTTTCCCTTTCTCCATCAATAGGTTTGGCAGCTCCTCACCCACTCACAGAGAGAAGAAGAAAAAGAGTGGGAAGAAACACAAGCGAGACAGGTGAGTGTGTACACAAACAGAGAAATGTCAGTACAAGGGAGAAGCTCTGACTTCTCAAGAGTTTGTCAACAGTTGCCTCCACAGTGAGTGATGTAATGAAAAACAATATTAGAAAGGAAGGGACGAAGGAAAGGACGATAGAAAGAACAACAAGCTGGGAGAAAAGAGAAGAGAAAAATGAAAAAAGGATGGGAAAGAAGGGTATGGGAAGAAAGAGATGATTCAAGCACAAGATGACAGGAAAAGAAAAGAAAGGAAGTAACAGAATGGAAGCAGGGTATGAAGATGAAAAATTAAAAGACAGGAAGAAAACAAATGGAAGACGTAAACAGAATTCAAGAGGTGAAGAAAGACAGGAAGAATATACATAGATAAAGCAAGGAAAAATTTAAGAAAAGAAAGGAATGAAAGACAAGATGAATTGAAAGAGAAGTAAAGGAGATGGACAGGTAAAAGAAGGCAGGGGTTAAAGAGAATGGATGAAGGAAGTAGGTAAGAGAGAAAAGACAATAGGGCAGGAGAGACGACAGGGCAAGAACTCATCAACAAATGCTCATGAAATGCCTTGGGATACCATAACGACAATAAGCAATCTAAAAGCGCCCTCCTCCTCCTCCAATTTCTCTCATCCTGCGCTTGACTTGGGGGGAGCGAGGCTAAATGTGTTGCTTTAATAAACCAGCCTGTATGGGGGCGCACAACACAAGAAAAATGAGCCTCTCACCAAGGAGCTGAGCATCAGTGCGCTGCCCCGCTCCGGTTTCCCACCTCTCATCAATCCACGCACATCCGAGTCCTCGGCGTCCTCTCTCCTCACCCCCCACACCTCCCACCCAGCTTCACACCAAAGCTGCTCTGCATTGCAGGTGCTGTTGATACATGAATAATGCATAAATTAGCAGAAGGGGGGTTGCATAGCATGTAAGGTTCCTCCCCAGAGTTGCTAGCCTTCCTTGATACAAGTCTCTCCTTGATCTTGTCCTGCTAAAAATTTTGTACCACTGCTCTTTTGTAATGTACAGTTATAAAATAACGGCTCCTTGCTTGTAAATGTCACATCCACTGTTCATGTCCCCGAAGCAGAAGGTGGGGGTGATGGATTTAGCTGGGATCAGAGTGTGAGAGAGAGGAGAAGAATAATGAGCTCTCCAGAATAACACCTCATATACAGTAGTCCCCAGTCGTTTCCCTCCACTGGGGGAACATCAGCTGCTACTGGGGCCACAGCTCTGAGCCACATATCAGCAATACACATTACTGTGACAGCTTTATTACTCCCCTTTTCAGAGAGTCAACACACTTTGTGCTGGCACTCCCTCCCACTCTACTGCATGCTATAGGTGTGTAGGACAGCAAACAACAGAGGAGATGGAGGACTCTTCAGGAAATAGCGGCAGCTCTCACAGACCAGCCTGACTAATCACCATGGAAACTGCAATGAGGGTGAAAATGATACAGAGGTGACGTGTCAGTCAAATGCTGAGGACTGAGGAACGGCCAGCCTCCCCATCATTATTGTATGCTCACATAGGTAGTTACTGGGGAACTAAATCTCAGTTTATTATTCCTGCTTTGTCGCAGGAAGCAGCATCCTCTACAGTCACAAATGAAAAAAATAAGCAGACATCGAGCACCTGTAGAATACCAACAGGAAAAGCCTGCTGTGAAAGCTCCCTGGGGACATCTCTGCACATGTGGATGTATGCATGCATTCAATTTAGAAATTCGCAAATGAGAATATGTGGCGCTCCTGCTATTCACAGGGACTTGAATATTTTCTTATTCTGTGGTGGGTAGCTGTCGCCTGACACTGCTTTATGTGTTAGTGTCTGTAAAATTTAAATGTTTCTTTTATTCATATCCAATCTCGAATGTACACAGATATTTCATTGAGAATATGACTTTTCATCTGTTTACTTAATGTAAACACACTGAAATAAATCTCTATAAATCTCAATGGCAAGGTAAACTTACACAACCTTGTTGACTTTATAAGGATTTAATATTTTTTGGAGGTGAATTTAAAAATATATAAAAGGATATAAACAAATGTGGCACACTAATTGATGACAGTACGAATAGATATTAGGTCCAGCCTCAAGCATTTATCCAAAATAATACCTCTTATGTCCTAGAATTTATTTCAAGGTTAAGTAATTCCCAGAACCACCTTGAATATGGAACAAAGGCTGAGGTAATAAAAACCTTTTCTGAGTAAAAGGTAAATCTGAAGTTACTCACATACTCATATTCCTCGGTAAAACTGTTTCCTTCTATTTTCAACAGACCCCTGGACCATGGCTGCACCAGACTTTGCATGAATTATTCAGTGGATTTGATGTAGCTGTCATCATTATAATGATTGTGTCATTTTTATCCGTATAGATCTGCATCTGGCTCCAGGAAAAAGAGGAGATACAGGTGTGTATGCAACCAACACCGTTTAATATGATCAGCACTGTTAAAGAGAAAATTCACCATATATTTTGTGGATGTCGAATCAGTGTTGATGGTAAATGTAGCAAATTAAACCAATAAATTCCTTCATGTGTTCCACTTTTACCAAGAGAATTGGGATCTCCTTGCAGAGCCATATTGCCTACATGTACCAGGATGCATTGTGTAAAGTTTCTGACACTCACAGACCCCACTAAGCAAAGAAAGAAAGTTTTTGCAGCATACTTCTGGCTACTCAGACTGAAATAGCCTGTAAGTTCTTCCTTAAATTCAAGTATGCCACTGTGGTCAGAAGAAGAGCAGATTCTGCAGCAGGAACTCAGTTTCTTTGGTCCATATAGCATGTACAGAAGACAGTGTTGTTTCAGCTGACTGCATTACCATCAACACTGAAAGGAAATCAACATAAATTGTGGCAAATCTGCATTCAACAACATTGTTTATGACAGTGTGCATTCTGATGTTTCAAATTGCTGTAAATGAGTTTTCTTGTGCAAGATGTTTTTTATGTTATTGTCATTTTTGCCTATTGATTAGTGTTTGCTTACAATGCAAACCAGTTGGGTGAGTCTTACATTGAGTTCTTTTTTTACATGCCTTAATGGTCACATCTTCATTATCTTACCTCTAAAATGTGTTTCAGATCCGGCAGCCTAAAGAACAAACACAAAGACAAGAACAAACAGAAGAAGAGGTGAGATACACGTAGAATCACTTTTATACTTTTTGCATATTTAAAGGTATATGCAGGAAGAAATGATGTACAGATGCTTTCGAAAATACTCGCCCTCATAGCTTATTACACAGTAAAAGTGTGAGCTGCAGGTCTGTGTGTCCATTTTGAGGGCATGACTCTCTCTCTCCCTCTCTCTTTTGGTGTGAAGACAAACAGCAATCGGCAAATCCAATAAAATATACTTTTAATCTTTAGGTGACAGAAAAACCTATATGTCTGCTAATACCAAAGCCTCACATTCATTATCAGTAAGCTTCCATGAACATAGACTGTATGCAGTATGTAAGAATAGGTGAAGCACAGTTTGTCTCTGCAAACAGCTTAACAGTGAACAGAAGTCTCAGTCCTCAACATACAATTGCAATCCAGTTCAGTCTCTTGTAAATTTATATTGGTGTTTAACTCAGACTCACATAGAATGTTAATGACTGCAAACCACTGAGTGCATCCGATAAGAATAATGTCCTAGTTTAAAACAATTTCCATGCCTTACATTGCACCCTGTCTTGATTAGAATATATATTGAAAGTGTTAGAAGAATGTCATTTGAAAATATGCATGAACTGTTTTACATATCACAATATACACTACTAAGAATGCTGTGGCATGTGTGTCCCTGTGATTATGCGTACATACACATGGCTTTATGTGTGTGCATGTATGCATGTGTGTGGTGTGTGTTTGTCCGCTGGTTGTCATTCATCAGGTCCCCCGGTGAGACACCCAGCAGGAGTTCACAGCGTCAAGGCAGCTGCTGTAGCTCTCGTAGTGCCTCCCTGTCTTCCACTCGGAGCACCTCCAAATCTCCTGCCAGGTAGACCCCCCCCCCAACATAAACACACACACAAGTGTAAAAACACATCACATCACACACTGATATTGCTCTACAGACTCTTGTGCAGTTGCCCTGGTGACTGTCAGTCTCTCTCATGTAGTCCCTGTCCACGGGGAAAAGATTAGGATACAAACGGGACTCCTCAGCATGTCTCACTCTGCACTCATAACAAGTGTGTTCAAAATATTTATTGTTGGTAACACTATCAGTCATCTTTTTTTAGCAAGAGGATTGTTTCTCTTTTGAAAATTGAATTTACTATGATTAAAGTCAATAGAATTTTTAATTTTAGTTTAGTTTAACTGCATCAAACATTTTTATTTGTAGTGCAAATAAGAAGTAAAGGTGCAGTTACTAAGATTTCTATTTTCATGTGTGAAGTGTTCTTTCTCCAAAATCTATGACAGAACAGAATGATTATTTCTACATTGTTATGAGTTGTGATATGTTACATTTGACCACAGTTTTTGGGCCATTATAGTCAGTGGTTTGTTTAATTTGAACAGGGGATATCTTAAACCTCAGCCCAACTTAATACTTACCCTAATGCTATGGTTAACCCTGTTTATAAAACGTGTAAAATATGAAACATTTGTAACAGAGTTTGTTTGATCTTTGGATGTATTTCAGCAGCACAGAGGCTTCTAAATGATCAGAAATATTACTCTACTTACACCTGTACTCATAGTACTTATACTTTACCTGCCTGCAGTACTTATTACAGAATTAGTACCACAGGCAGCAGTGTGTCTCTATGATCCTCTCTGTCTTCTTCCACTACATTTTGTTTCCTGATAATGAAGGTGACACTAATGCTTTAGTGATTTTTTGTACATAGGTTACAATACACTTTAGAATTAAAAATTTATAAAAAAAATTGAAAGAATATATATTCAATTCAGGATAACACTAACTAAAGAGACAATTACATGTGTGTCTCTTGCTTCAGCACCCTGGACAGCACCATGGATTTATCATTATACAGCACAGATGTATTGACACTAATATTACAGAGCCTTTTTAATGGACATAGATTCTTATTCACACAAGCCTTTGTAGGATAAAGGATCAATTAGTTAGGCAGACTAGACTAACATAATTAATTACAAAACCCCACTGCCCCTGCAGCCTCTCTGCTGCCAGGCGATCGAGAGAGAAGATGGCAGGTTAACAAGGGGGAAGCTTTTTGTTTAATTCAATAACAAGGGGATGGCATCCCCCCCTCATCCCTAATCAAATCTTTAAATCCTATCCTTATTGAATTTAACTGAATAATCTGATATTTGCTTTTCTATAATTAATATATGAAAGATTGGTTACATATGTACTTATGTCTGTGGTTTGTCGTGTTTTTTTAATCTTTTCATATTTGAGAAATCCTCTTGTGTGCACAACATTATTCCTCATGATTAGTGATGATTTGTACAATTATTAAAAACATCAAGCAGAACATGTTTCAGAAGGTGTGTGTTCACCTCTGTCTCTTTGTAGTAGTCATCCATAGGAATCCCTTTAATTAACTAAAGAGACTCCTGGAGCTCTCTTAACTCAAACTACTTTATTACACACAAATGTTGCATCAGGTCTTTGCAGGTTAAGATAAATCACAAGACTTTCCATTTGTATCTTTTACTCAAGTCCAGGAGTTCCCTAAGTGAATGTGCGTTACCTTGTTTGTTTCTGTGTCTTTCTGTGCTCTTCTAGACTGAACTCCAAGCACAAGATGGACGGACAACAGACGTCCAACACCCCACTGTCCTCAGGCACCAACGCCCCCACAGCATGGCACAATGGGGACCACACCCAGCGAAGCCGCAACGGCAAGGCCGGCAGACTCAACCACAGCGAGGGCGAGAAAGGGCACGATGTATGTAATCTCCTCTATTTTGCTCCCACAACCCCACCCTCCCCCACCCACTCCAAAGGTTCCACAGTCTCTACAAATGAGTTTTATCTTGCTCTTTTGTGTTGGTTGACATGAATTCTCATCATCTTTGATACTGAAAGAGTTTTTTTCATTTCTTTTATCAGTTATTCCTAAGTTGTACGTTCGTTATTATTACTATTATAATTATCTGACGTGTAAAAGACGCTCCTTTGTAAAACTTTTCTGCTCCTGCTGCTTTGTTTCTGGCTCTCTTTTGACTACTATGCCATCTTGATTTTATTTTTTTCTATTTTTGCTTGTTCCTGTTGTTTGCCGGTAACAGAGGGAGGGAGCAAAGAGTAGAAAGGTTTCAGTGTTTCAGCTTAGCACACATCCTCTGAGTCAAAGCACAGCATCGGTATACTGCACCTCAAATGGAAATAGGACCACACTGACAGACAATGTTTCCAGATGAATGAGCAGAGAGATGTGTTGTTTCTTCTGAGCGGGCAACCGCCAAGGCATAATCAAAACAAAGTAATGTTAAGCCAGGGACGGGTGTGACTACTTCAAACATTTGCTCCCCCTCAAAGGTCTTTGCCTATGAAGAAATATCAAAGAGAAATGTGTCTATCAGGAATGAGAACCAAAGTTTTACTGCAGATAAAGTCTTAATTAGCCTTTGCTGGGTCGAAAGTCATGATCAGACGTCTGATGGTGCTTTAATGTGATAATAATCTGCAATTCCTCCTTGAACTGACTAATCCATTTACTTATGGGAAAGTTTTGATCCAAGCATACCAAATGAATTATTGTAACAAAATGTGGTTATGACCAAGGTGCAGCTATCCACATCTGCATTTTGTGCTGGGCTGTATGGAAGATTTTTAATGCTAAATCTAAAAAAAAAAAAAAAAGGAAAT
>JAPZDV010000006.1:3735818-3764052 GCA_029814665.1 Acanthurus lineatus | reverse complement strand
AAAAAAAAAAAAGGAAATGAACATAAATACAATACATACACAAGTTTAGATAAAAATTTCCTTTTATGCATTTACTGTGTCATAATTAAATGAAAAAATGTGAAAAGTACAAATTTGTCATTTCCAACTGAATTAATTGTTTCACAGTGTGAAATGAATGGAAGTTGGAACATTTTAAGCTTCTATAATGTGACATATACACGTGAAACTGAACTGGTTTAGTTACGATAGGGATGTAAATCTTATCAAAGTGGTTAAATTTGCCATGAATAACAAATACAATGAAAAACAGAGCTGTAGAGAGAAATAATGCTGTACAGGGCCTTCATGTAGGCCTACATGAGCTTAATTTTCATAGCATAAGTGGCAAGATGGCTGCCAAACAGCATACTGATGTTTGAGACCACAGCCAAGGTCAACAGTTTCAACATTTTGGCAACCAATCATTAACACAAGACCAAAATCAAGTGTTTTTAAGACATTAGCAGGTCTCCAAGACTTTTTAACAAGAAGAATTCAGGGTCTTTACTAGTAACAAGTTTTGCAACAGAGCCCGGTGCTTTTTGAAATGGTGTTGTAACATTTTCCAGATGTGTTTCTGACCTTACAAACCAGATATTACAAACCCTAACACGATCTTTACTTAACTTTACTTAATCATAACTAGGTGGTCTTGATGCTGAAACCAATCAAACAATGTAAGGTTTTAGTGGAAAAATATTTAAATAAATAAGGCACACAGAATGCTAGCATTAGTTCCAGGTGTTGAGGGTCTGTCTCCTGCAGCTAAACAATTAGGTTTGTCATTAATTTCGACATAGTAAATGCACACATCAAAAAGAAATACACATTACATTAAACTTTTACCTTAATTTTTTCATCCAGGCATATCAAATCTTCCATACAGTAGAGGAAAGCAGTGTCCTAAAAAGGCCTCTGGATGGACACTTTAAGTATTAATAGTCTGTCTACAAAAGAAGCAGCACCACACTGTCCATAAAAGCCTCCTGGAGCACAAACTGTTATAAATCATACATATACTCATGTCTATGTGGAACTGCTCCTTGTTTGTTTTGGCTCTTTAAAATAAAAGGAAAATTTCTGTCAGTCTTTAATTACATGAAAGACAGCGCCTGCAATGAGCTCTAAATCACTTTGTGCCATTATGTAAACAACCTCACACTTCTGCTCTATAAATTAATCATTAAAGCTACAGCAAGATGACAGCCATTATGTTGGAAAGAAGGAAAAGACTTAGACCAAAGGGATGACTTGTGAAGAAATCTTCCTTTGATGAATAAGCCACTACATGGGCTGCATATACCCTGTAAACACTCACTCCAAAGTACTGATGTCTTCTATTATTTCTACTCCGGCTTGCATGTGTCTATGAGGTCTTATCTGGTCTCTTTCTCTCTCTCTCCTTGCTTATTTCATTCATTACTGTTTCTTTTTTTCCTTATCAATTTAAGTGGTATTTACTCATGAATAAATGCCCAAATCTTTCTGTCTCATTTATATAAAAAGCACTCAAATGCTTTGGAACTGGACCAAGTAGGTTAAATGGGTATGTGTATTAGTTTCTTCATGTCAATACAGTTGTCTTTCTTCTCAAGCACATTGCTCTGCTCAGTGATAGATCCTCTTCTCCTCCAGGCGTCCAATCAGCTCCTGCCAAACCACCAGGAGATAAACAAGTGCTCCTCTCTACTGCTTTACTTTTCCAAGTCGATGTGCATGTTGCCCCTTGGTGGCAGTTTCTCTTCTGTCCCTGACGTTTGTTTCTAGTCTCACCACTCAGGCCAGTGGAGACTGGCAAGTGAGGTCTTTTTTGATCATGTCCTTTCAAGCCATTCATTTGGGATGAGGTGAAAGAGGAGCATGGAATTGGCCTACATTTATAAGACAGCATCTTATAGCATAAGGTGAAGTTGCCACTCTTGTTTATCTCCACCAGAAGCTGAAATATTTGTTCAAATGTCCCCCAACTGAAATCTTTGCACAGGAGGATGGTTACATGTGACAGACCCTGGATGCAACTGAAATTTGATTGTACTGCAGCAGTTGTGTGGTTTAGTAAATACTCTGTATAGCAGCTCTTGTTGTTTATTTATTATTTCAGTTTGTGTTTTTGTAGTCGTCATCTAGCCTCGTTTGTGTCTGTCTCATTGACTGCATGGGAGACAGTCCTGGATGGTTCCTACACAAAAGCTGTGCACTACTCTTATTCGTAGGTGGAGAAGTTTGCTGGCGTGCATTTTCCAAACCAACTAGTTATTTATTTTCTGTCCCTTTTTTATCTTTATCTAGAAAAAGTAAAACATAGCAAAGCAGAATGTTTGCGTGGTTTGTCCACGCTTGTTTTGGAATAGAGAAAGTGAAAAATCTTTGATGCTTATTGCTGCCAATTAAAAAAATCTGCCAACTACAACTACAACTGTGCTAATAGTAGGTGTGTACAAAAAACTTTCAAGAAGATTCTCTCTTTTCATCAGCTTTAAGAGAAGCCTTTGTAATCTAGGATATGGCATTAACAGAGAGTGTTGCAAAATCCACGAGCTGTTAAATTTGACATGCTCACTTTAGTTCCCTCCTCAAGTCATGAAACACCTGCTGTTTTTTGGCTCCAGAGTGGAAATAACTTTTGTGGCTTCCAAACCATTATAGTTTAGTTCAAAATGCTCTGAATTGTTCAAAATAAGGTGCATGAGCCACACAATAACTTGTTCCATGCTGGTGGGAAAAAAAGGCAGGACTGAGACTGAATTCATCAAACTTGCTTCCAAAACCGTTGGAGGGCCAGCATGAAGAAAGAGTACAGTACCAAGGTGATGACAGCAGTTCTAGCAGAACTCAAACTCCAGGGTCGATAAAGACTTGGCAGTTTCAGGCAGACATGGGAGAGGCAGAAAGGAGAGGGGTGAGAGGGAGGTCAAGCAAAGGTAAGCATCTTACAGAGGCCTGAGTTATTGTCTCTAAAAGTATAAAGAGACATCATGAGATGGGATGGGCAACTTAGTTAGCATGCTACCTTCAGTTAATATATGTGCTGTTGTGGAATTTATACATATTGTTTTTTTAAGTTCTCCACCTTCCACTGAAAGCAGTGCACAGCCACTGTGGCAGGAAGCATCTGGGACTGTCTCCTACAGTGAGTGAGACAGTCCCACACGGGGCCAGTTGTTTTCTTGATCATTATTAATGGATGTCTTCAAACACTTCAAACAAAAGAAGGCTACACGGACTCTTGAAAATAACTAGGGCAACTCAAACATTTCTCACATGATTGTTATTTTGAAGGGACCCGAGCCATTTTGAAAGTAAGCTCCCTGTGCAGTCAAGCAAACAGTTTTAAACAGCAGATTTGACAAAAGCTCCTTCAGGCTCTTTCTCTTATCGTACCTGTGTTTACAGTGATAAATAATTTTTTTAAAAAAAGGAAAGTTTGCCTGGTAGAAAGTCAGGCTGACATCCAAAAAGTACAGAGTAGAGAAGTGCTGCTGCCGAAGAAGACGCGGGCCAAAATGTGACTGGGGTCCCTTTCAAATGTGCTCACTCTCTAGTTGTCCATCTTAGCAGTGACTGCCCCCCCTTCCAACACTCCCCCCCCCCTCCTTCTCAAAACCCCCCCCCCCCCCCCCCATCTGTGTTGTGTGTTACTCACATCTCACTCTTGTTGTCCTCGCATTTTTATTTCTTCCCACATATATTCTTTCACATCTGCCAGCTCTGCATGCCCTCCTCCTCCTCCTCCTCCTCCTCCTCCTCCACCTCCTCCTCCCGTCCTTCTGTCTACTCTACTCTACATGGATGTCCACTAACATGACAATTAACTCTATCCGCTTACCTCTGCCCTCCCACACCCCCCACCCTCCTGTTCTGATACAAATATGGCTGCATTTGTACAAGCGAAAAAGACAAAGCAAATCATGTAGTTTATAGACTCATCCTTTGTGTCTAATTTTAGTTTGATTTGTATTCCATCTGGATTTTTTTTTAATTTAACTCCCCTTTATTTTTTTCTTTTTACTTTTTTAGTTTGTTTATTTCTCCTTAGCCTTTGGACAAAATATGTAGCTTTGATACTAAAAGAGGTCATTGTCTTTTTCCCATTTCGCTGCGGAGAACATTCCTTTCTCCTTTTTTCTTTTTTCTTTCTTTCCTTTTTTTGTTGATATTGCATACGTGTCACTGATTGAAATGGAAGGTAGGTAATGCTTTGCCTACGCACGTGATCTTTATGCAGATGAGAATGTGACAAGCACCCTAGCCTGAGTGACGTCAATGTTTCTCTCTCTCTTTCTCTTTCACTCTCTCTCTTTCTGTTATTTACCAATGGTCTTTAACCAAATTAATCTAACTTCATCAATTATGATTTGACTCTTAAAAGATTGGATTACATAGAGCTCTGGTTTTTCTCTTTCCTCCTTAACTTCATCCTGGAGTCCAATATCCCGCTCTATCTTCCAGGTCCATTTCTTTCTCTTCTTTTGTTTTCTTTCTGTTTTGGTAGAATGCATTCCTGTTTGTCCAGCATCTCTCTGTTTGTTGGTGAATCAGTACATTCGTCTTATGATTTTCACCATATTGATTTCCACGACTGTTTCTAACAACTGTCATAAGCACCAGTGGTTGTGTGTTTTCTTATTATACCGCTTAGTTGTCTTCTCTTTAGTGCAGAACGGCTCTTCTTTCTGCAAGAACCAGGCGGTGCTTTTGTTGTATTTTAGAATAAGAAGCAGTTCAGTCAGCACACAATAATGCATGCGGAAGAGCCAGCTCTATTTGCTTTCATACAAAAGGCCTTTTGGATTTACCCTCTTTTTATGCTTACAGCAGGCAGCGTATATCTGCTGTGCATCACAAGGTTTAGTCCCTAGCTCCAATCCAGGTTCCATTTTTATTTAATGCTTAAAATAGAGGTTCACACTATATTCTAACTCAACCTCTACCATACACCATGCTCAGTGTTAAGGATTTTTCTATAAAAAAAATCCCTTGAAAAGACCTAAACTAACAATGTGTTAGGCTGTCGGTGATTAATATCTTCCCTGTTAAGTCTGTGGGGCTCATCACCAAATTTATGTGTTCTCTCTGAATATGTAATATTTCAAAACTGCCGCAAATATGTTGTTTTGTTATTAACAATTAGGAGTTTACAGCCATGCTAGCAGTCCAGGGAGGTTAGAAACAGTGGCTGTTTAAGATCATGTTAATGCATGCTGCTGAAACTACATTAACACAAAAGTTGGCTATTATGATAACTGTAAGTGTGATGTATCAAGGAGCCCATGAGCACAAACTGATTGTAACCACTAGAAGCTAAAATCATTAGCCTGTAAACATGTCAGGCAGTCGGAAAACAGCTGCCCTGTGGTAGAAAGCACATGCAGAGAGAAACTGTAAAGAAAATACGGGGAACTCTCGCCAGCCAGTTGCTCTTGGTTGTTTAGGAAGGTGACTGGGCCCAGAGGATTTACTCTCTGTGTGAGGGATTCCCTGCACATTGTGGTTTTCCTCTTTGCTTTTGAGTTCTTTTCCATTGATTTCCATGCATTGTCTCATGAGTCACTGGCAGGGAAGGGTTTTGTGTCTTTTTCTCTTGCATTTTGTGAATCTAATGATGCACTTATGTTGCCCCACTTTTCCCTTTTCTTCATACCTTACCTACTAAAGGAGGGAATACCACTTTATTGGTAAGTGGATGTTAACCAGAAGGGAGTTAAACAAGAGTAACCATTAAAAAAAAGCAAAGAAAATGGGTCGCTGTTCACATCTCAGCAATTGTCTTCAGGAAAAAAATCCAGAAAGAGAAAATTGAGTAGCAGACGATTTGTTTTCTGATTCGATTGATTCAATAATTGTGATCTTTATTTTGTTCCTTCCATTTCTGTGATGTTCCGTCAAGTTGTCTTCTCTTTCTGTTTTGTTTCATTTTTTTAACCATTACTAAAAAAAAAAAAAAATACTGAAGAAGTCCTCTTTTTCTACTCTACAAAATCTGTAGCTCTGTACTTTCTGCCTCTGCTCTTTAACTTTTTTGGTTCACAGTTTTGTTTTTTTCCCTCTCTTCCTCCTCCTCCTAGTTTTTTGTTTGTTTTTGCGATTATGATTTCTTCAACTCATTATGGTTTTGCATGCCAAGTATTGCATGCGCTGCACCATAGAGGACTATCTATAAGCCATATGGAGAAAACCTAGATCTTTTTCTTTTAGATGTTTACCTTCTTTTGGCAAGTACACCGTAGCACTCAATCCCCAACCTGAAAACACTCTAATGCTTTTTTTTGTCCTTTTTCTTTTTTTTTCTTTTTCTTCCTTTGTTGGTCATCGTTTCTCTACAGAACCTCCGTCTGATGGCCGCTAGCTCCACAAGCATCCAGTCTGCTCTGCTGAGAGAGCACAGGCTCCACAGCGCCCCCAGCAGGATCCAAACAGGCCAGATGTGTGCAGCGGGAGAGGCTGGGAGTGTGGATGGTAGGAACACAGCTGTGGGGAGCTCCGTGAGCCAGATGTCAGGGAGGAGAGGGAGTCAGAGAGGCCAGACTAAGAGCTCCCACTCCCCTGCTCACAGCAGCGACTCAGCACACTCCCAGCACAACCACGCTCACAGAGGGAGGACCTCTCGTCACCAGAGAAAGTGAGCACAAAGACTACTATTCGTCTCTCTCTGAAGTATTTTGTGTAGCTGGCGATTCCAGGATCTTATCACAGCTAGAGCTTTCCAGTTGAGCTTTGTTACTAAGAAAGATTTATGTGACATCTGCTGTTTTATACTGCAAATTACCCCAGGACAAAAGGTGGCCACTCTTCCAAGCGCCACCACCGCTCTAGTCGGGCTCAGGCACACCACCGGAGCCCGTCAGCATCCCCAGGACGCCACTCACACACGTCGGGCAGGAAGAAAGATGAGTCTCGGAGCAAACCCAACCTCCGACAGCGCAGCAGCTCCTGCAGCAGCGGGCGTTCGTCCTCACGCTCAGCGTCCAGAGACAGAGGCCCCAGCAAGGCCAAATCCCCACACAACAGACAGAACAACTCCAGGTGAAACCTCCTTCTCTGTCACACTTTGCTCTTTGCTTACAGTTCTTTTTATAAGATTTGTTGTCAGTTATTGCTGTTTTGATGGATATCTGTGTGTTAAGCAGAGAGAGGGACAGCCCTAACCGCTCTGACACTGACAGCCGAGCTCGCCGCCGCTCACGCAGTTACTCACCCATTCGCAAGAGAAGAAGAGACTCACCCAGCTTCATGGAGGCTCGCAGGATCACCAGGTAACATCTGATATTTGAAAGATTTCTATCACATCTAACCTTCTTTACAGCTGAACACAAGGCTCCTTCCAGACAATTTATCTTTTGAGTTTTTTACACAACTTTGGTACATTTTGAATTAACAGGACTTAAACATTCCTGGTCACATTCTGATGGTTGTTACATTGCAGTTTAAACTTGTTTCAGCTGACATGACTGATTACTGTCTTTACTACAAAGAACAGCAATGTCCTTTGCTACATTTTCTTTGATTGAGGATCCAGTCTAACGCTGAAAAATATCAACTCAGTGTGAAAATTATTAAATGTTTCCCTATTGGTTTCTTTTATTTTGAAAACATGCATCTGAAGTACTTTTTTCAGCCCTAAAAGCTGTCTTACTGTCAGTCTGGGATAAGACTGTGTTTGTTTTAGCTAACTGTACCTAAAAAACTGGCAGCTCATGACAATAAGGATGTGGAGTTGATACAGAAATGAGGTATGGTTGGAGAGGCCGGGAGAAAAATTCATCCTTATTGATTTTTATCTATTTAATTATTAATGAACTGAATTGTTTATTGTTCCATTAAATATGAATCAATAAATAAATATGAATCAATTAATTACTTAATAAAGACATTAGTAGACTGCTCAACACTGAGAGTATATTTGTTACTTGTTACTTTCTGTATCTACTGATGAAAATATGTTTGAAATACAGCTAACATCTATAAAACATGAGTTGACAAACTTTTAATAGACCTGTTTTGATAGTGAATTAAGTCTTTGAGGATTGTGACATTTAAAACATTGTTTGTAGCAAGTTATTTTAAACATTAAGACAAACTCCCTGATCCTTGTGAAAGATGTTTCTGTGGTGTAAAAATCAACTCTCCATGTCAACTTTCTATCACCTCCAACAAGTGTAAATAAGTCAACATGGGTGAAATGTGTGTACCTTGTCATCTTTCACTCCAGTTCTAAAGGTCCTAATTCCAAGACAACGGGATGCTGCTGAACTGAGCTGCTGCACGCTAGTTACCCTGGTAACAGTTGCTGTGCAGCAGGATCCAACCAGTCTGACTCCTGAAGCTCGGCCGAACAGCAAACCATCTGAGTTCCCCTGAGTAAACCTGGCCTCCTCCCGTTTAGCTTTTTTTTCTGTCTTCTTTCTGCTCCTTCATCTCCTTCCTGAAATTTACACACAGAAACTCACACCAACTCTAAAGCTACACCCCACTGCGGTTATGCACTAATGCTGTATCACAGGGAGACGGGGATTAAAATGCTATCAAGGTTAATTTAAGTGGATATCCCCCTATTGTACAAGCTGTGGATTCCCACAGCAGATACAGAATACAAAAGCAAAGGCTGTGTGATCTACTGCTCGTCTGAAATGACAAGGTGAAACACACCATGTAGCATCAGGGATACCTTGATAGCGTTTATCTCTCCACGCTCTGTTGGCTGTTGATTTTTCTGGGTGTTGACCTCCACTGAGAAGGAGAGGTTGTTTCGGGAGCTAACAGCTAATTACCTTACAGGAAGCACTTCCAGGGTGGCTATTAACAAGGATATGTAAGCTTCAGCTTAAACTAACAAAACATGCATTTCTCTTTTATGTGTGAGTGCAATTATTGTGTGTGTGTGTGTGTGTGTGTTGGGTTAAACAGCTTGGATCTTTTTTAACACCATATAGCTGCTCTCTTTCAGATTTTACACTGATCATGAGTCTACCACTTGCGTAACCTAACACTGATTTGCTCTCAAACAACCAAATCTTGTCATAATTCTTCATTTGTTTTCCATCAGAAGAGATAAATGCCTAACTATGACACTAACTTTGTCTAACTGTAATCTTTGTTTGCCGTGGTTGTTAAAGCTCCATCTTGCCCCCTCTCCTAATCTATCCCCTCCTCAGTGCTCGGAAGCGGCCAATCCCGTACTACCGGCCAAGTCCTTCATCATCCAGCTACGACAGCAGCCCATCACGCTCCAGCCGCAGTCGTAGCCGCAGCTACAGCAGCTACAGCCGCAGCCGAAGCCACAACAGGAGTCACAGCAGGAGCCGGAGCCGCAGCTGGAGCCGGAGCCGCAGCCAGAGCCGGAGCTGGAGCCGCAGCAGGAGTCGAAGCCGCAGTCACCACAGTTACTACAGCCGCAGCAGCTACGACAGCCCCGGCTTCTGAGCGCAGCAGACAGCACAGACGGGAAACAAATGACAAACAGAGAAGCGGCCCTGTTAAATATACTGTGCTCCGGCTCAGTTACAATGTATCTTTAGCGAGCCCTTAGCAGCGCCTGCACGGCTGTACAGCCCAGGGCCCGCGACCACTGACCAATATCCTTCTCTAATACAGAGCCTGGATCAAAGGGGAGAAATGTTTTTTGATAAAGGACTTTCCTATGAAATTGGCTGTAACTGTTCATGTCTACACATATACAAGGTATTAGATAAAATGTGTCAAAAATTTGGTAGAGCCCAAAGAACAAATCTTACTGTATGTTAGCACTTTTTTTCTCTTCTTCCACAAAACAACCAAAAATGAATTCATTCAAAATATATAATATAAATATATAAATATATATATATATACAGTATGTATCCTGAGGAGGAGCTAAACAGAGGACAAAACGAGGACACATCAACAGCTTACTGTACATTTCGGAAATCTGACTTTTTTTCCCTTCATCATGAACTCATCTCCCCAAAGACTTCCATTTCATCGAAGCACAGAGATCAACTCAAGTGAGAACAAAGAGGAGTCGGCGGATGAAACAGGACGCAAAACGTAAAAGGAACTTTTTTTTATGATGAAAATTGTATTGTATAGATTTGTCTGTATAGATGTGAACTCTCTTCAGTTCTGGCTTTGTAAACTATGCACTGTATATTCCATGTAGTTTGATGAGGCTTGTTCAGCATGATGCATCAGGAGAGGCTTGCTGCTCGAAAAAGGAGAGTACGGGCCCAAATGAAAGGTGCCAGGGTGCATCTGTTCTCCCCTCTGACATACACACCATGTCTGCCACATGCATACTGAGGTGAATAGAAAGAGGGGAAACTATGTATTATGTACTTTTACTCTCTTCCCTGTTTAGATTATGTTGACTCTGCTAATCCTGACTTTATGTATGAGAATGTGTGTGTGTGCGTGTGTGTGTGTGTGCTTGTGCGTGTACCTCCTCTGCAATGACCAGTGAGGTAATTATTTATGTGTCCACCACTGTAGCCTGCACCTAAGGCTGCTTAATGGTACTGTACTATGGTACTGTCTGCAAAAAGTCTCCATGCACACTTTTGTGTTGACTGCAGCTATTTATAACTGTATTTATTAGTTTATATATCGGGGTATATTTATTCTTTTATTTATTTGTTATGTTTGCCATGAGCTGAGGCAGTTGGATCATGCTTTTGAAGATGAGATTGCTGCAAATGCTGAAAAATTGTATACGTCCATGTTTTTACATAAAAGGGGTTGCTTATTGTGGCGAAGGCTTGCTATTGGGTGAAGCTGTGTGCTCAAGATGCTCTGATTTTAGCCAGTGGAACTGAGTCATCGCCCACAGTTACTCCCACGACTGCCATTATGACACCCTCGGCCTGTTGTAAGGGTTTATTTTAATGCAAGGCATTGTGGCTCTGCCTGTATTGAGGAGCGAGGGATCAGCCTCAAAACAGAACCAAAATATCTCTTTGTGATTAGAGGAGAGTCCATTATTGTACTCTACCGTATGTTTCCAGCCACCACATACTCTAATCCCTCATGTAATGGGCCACCGTGTTTCTTCACTGTACAGCTTCAGGAGTACGGTAAACAAACTGGCGATACAATCAGGGATCACCCTAAGTCTTCCTTACCATTCGTCCAGTCTGATGTCTCTCACAGTGTTGCATTCCCAGCGTAACAAGACCTAACCCAACTATAATACTCTGCAAACCTGTTAATTTATTCCAAGTATAGCATTGCCCCTTTGGTTCTACAAGTCATTCTTTGTAGTGTACAAGTTATTATACCTGACAATAAACAGAAACAAATGGGGAAATAAATGATGTTGTTTTTTTCTTTTTCACTTCAGGTGAAGAGTTGTAATGTCATGCAGGCTCAGTGCTGATATTTCCCTTCAGGTGGCACCAAAGTAAACATTCCAGTACCTGATAAACGTGACTGAAAACCTCACAAAAAAAGGATTAGAATGTTCTTCAGTTCTGCCAAACTAGTTTAACCTCCAGTTAAACCAGCACTATGGGGAGGATCGGGTCTGTTTTCAGGACTGTGCAGATATTAATACTGAACACTTCTGCTGTGATATACTGAGAAATAGTTTGGGGGTATATTTATTTCATATTTATTGGTTAAATTAGCATTGATTAACCAAAAATGTAGGATTCAATGTAATACTTTAAGTCAGTGTTTGTCAGTAAATGTGCTAGTAGCTTAGCTTTATAATGTTGGGATTTGAGTTAAAGATTTAAAAAAAAATACAATATAACTGGACATCATTAGTTAGGACATGATAAACCACTAAAATTAAACGACTTAACACAAACAACACAACAGAGATTATTGTTGTTGGTTTCATACAGGAGAATAAATTCTATAACAATGACGCCCTCTGCAGGCGGGAGAGCGCAGACCGAGACAGACCCCGCAGGTCCATTAGTGTTAACGATGCATTCCTGGTCTCTGCTGAGTTTTGATGCGGAAACCTGCAGACTCAGCAAACTGAATGAAAACCAGCTCGGTGGTGTGATGGAGCTGGCAGAGTCGGTGGTGGAGGAGGTGTCATCCACATGGTGCGCAGGAATTAGAGAGCTCCAGAATTTGTGTATATTCTCTAAAAATGCGCAAGGATATGTAAATACACAAAGTGGGACAGAACTTTATTTTTTATTTTATTTATCTCAATCATCTAGTTTATGCCTTGCTACTCCCCCCCCCAAAAAAAAAAAAAAATGCTGCCAGTTGTGACAACAAACTAAACAAACACCGCCGAACATCGGCAGAGTTTTAAACGGAGGTCTCATCCACCTCAGTCAGTTATTGAAGCACCACCCGTGCAAGAAACAGGTGCATGCTGGTCCGGCCAGGTACTAAAAGTTACAATCTTCTACCTTTACTGAGGTGTGTAAGGACTTCCTGCTGTTTCTGACAACTTCTGTCAAAGTTGGGACCGAGCCCCATTTTCAGAGTCGTGGTGGCCTGGTTTTTCACGTGCGCTGACAGGCATCAAGTGAAAGGTTGGACTGACTGTTGGTGACTGTGTTCGCCTCATATTAGACAGCAGTGTCAACTCGTCACTTTGAACCCGGTGGAGGGGGGCGGACTCAGAGGTCTGGACCCAAGCGAGGACTTTGAACACAAGACTCACAGAAAGACGTTCAGAGAGGGGAGTGAAGCCACTCTGTTGCCTAGCAACGCAGTGTTATGCACGCGCTACCAGGTGTGCAACAACTGTGCATCCTCTGCTCATCCGAGGCTGCAGCAGCTGCAGAGTTCAGGCTGTAAGGAGAAAACATCTGTGTGTCTACTTCGGAGAGGTTTTGTTCTGCTCTTACTTTTTTCCTTTCTATGGAATATTGTCTCATGCACCCGCTGAGGGCTGTCCTCTTTTCTGGTTAGTTGCAGTGAAGCTATAGAAGGAAAGGTCGTTATATTAATAATTGATAATCAGGTGTAAACATAGGCTGTAAAATCTGTCCGTGCAAATGCCATTTACTGTCAGTTGAGACATAAAGGTGGTGTGATGTTTCACTAGTGTTGGATAATGGCGCAGTTGTAGCTTCAAGATTTTCTTTGTTAGAAGCATCACACATCACTTGACCCACCCACAGTAATTTAAAAAATGTTACGTTTGATTAGAGTACATTTTAGCTGGCATTCACCTTACTTTTAGCATAATATATTCCCACATAATTAGTTTTACGTGGGTAAACCTTTATTTGAGTAGATTCTTTCAGACCATTTGAGTTTGTTATTTCAGTGCTTCTTCTAGAACATAAAGTACACATGATCACAGGGGTCTTCAGCGTGCCCACTACAACAAACTAGTCTACACTGAGTGGTGGAGAGGAGGATGAAGAACATGATAAAAGCTATCTTAAATAACTGCTCTTATCAAGCTGTTGCAGATGGGCAGGTCATTCAGCCAGCAGTATCCCACCCAGGTGCAAACACGGTGCTTCAGGTGTCATTTGTGCCCACCACCATCAGAGTGTACACGAGCAGTGGAGACCACAGACTGTCATCACACACACACTCAGTGTGTCCACACTCACATTACTCTGTCTCTATACTTTTTGTCAGACTTAAAATAGATACTGCCCATAAATTCATATAATGTCTACTGTGTGTTAACATATATACACACTATATATAACTGAGATATACTGCATAATCCTCCCTGCTGCAATGCTAAGCTCAGCATTGTGATATTGTATTACTACAAATCCCACATCCCGTTTATGTGCTGCACTATTATACCATATCATACCATTCATGGGCTGCAATTACCTGCAGTTATGACAGCTGGTCAGGAGAGTGACAAACAAGAGGAATTAGCAAAACAACAGAACACATAAACACACATACATTTTGGTTTTACTTGTTCTTGTACAGTTTCTATTTAATTTACTGCTATTTTTTATACACATCATTCATATGATTTATTTATTTGTTTTTTAAAGTGCCTTTACATATTTCTGCCCTTGTTTCTGCTTTAACATCTGGGTCTCCTCTCTGTGGAATCATAAATACTCATCTCACTATCTGTTTCACAATGTTGAACAAATAACAAATGTTAGCCTCTACAGCAGACTGGTATCACCTGCACTTTATGTAAGAACCAATTTTTAGGTAATTTAACACAGCACTTCTATTACAAATAACTCAAAAAAGAAAGAAAAAAAGCATCATATTAACACAACATTTGGAAACATGAGCACTTTGGAATCAAATAGTTTTGGTAAAATAAAAAGGCTCTTGGTTGTGTTGCATTGGGTTGCAGATTTGGGTCCCTATATTGGCAACATGAAGGCACCTGTTGTAGGCTTTGAACCCGCTGACTCACATTATAGCTGGATCCCATAAGTCCAGGGTGACAGGGTGCAACACAGGAGCTTTTTCCAAAAGCAGAACATCTCATAAGCGCATCAGTGAGAGGTCCGTAGGAACGCAATGTGACTAACAGTAAAGCCACACACAGGAGCAATGACGGGCTGTCAGACTGTCACTGGCTTGAGAAACCATAGATTACTTCTCCACCATTTGTCACATTAATAACATGAGGGGTTGCAGAAAACATCACTCACACTGATGTGACATAAACAGCCAGTTGTGAAGGTAAATGTGAGCTGAATTCTGTTGTTTATGTGCAGAGCAAACAGTTTGTCTCCTCAGCTCCTGCACTGTGTCCTCTGTGATGTCATCATCTCACAAGTGACCTCGTGATGAGTCTTTGTTGAACAGATATCACACCCATGTTTTTTGGCTTTTAAAGCTCAAACTGTACATGCGTGTATGTGTGTGTGTGATCTTATGAGTGTGTATGCGATGTTCTTTTGCATCCATGTCACAAACTGACATTCCACTGTGTATTTAATATGAGGCTGATAATAGCATAGCTCTGCCTGCATGTCACATCATGGCTTATACAGAGCTATGTTACAAATAGCATGAGAGTTCTATAAGACTGAGTTGGCGTGCACTCAGCTCATCCGGCAGCCTTCAGGATTCTTCTGTATCTTTGGGACGTCCAGTGAGGGGCAGTGGGGGGGGGGTGCACACAGCTGAGGAGAGGCAGGTTTAACAGAGCACTTGGCAGCTGCTACTTGGGACGGCCTGCTTGTTGAATTCCATTCGAGTGGTATGTCTGCCACAAATAGATATTCTAGTACTTTCCAGAAGCATGTTGGGGGTGTGAGTTAGTGGGGCTTTGAGTCAGAAGGGAGGGCTCTGTTGACAGGGGTGGGTTCAGTGTGTATAAAAGCTCTCAGCTGAGAGGCAGACAGCACGTTTGGAAAACATTTTCAGAGAGGCTAAAGGGCTCTTCATCTGCAGCCAGCAGCTCCACGCCCACAGCAACACTCCTCCGCAGCCATGGCCGAGAGACGGATCCCCTTCACCCTGCTCCGCACCCCAAGCTGGGACCCCTTCCGTGACTGGCACCAGAACAGCCGCATCTTCGACCAGTCCTTCGGCATGCCGGCCCTGCCAGAAGACTTTGCCACATTCCCCAGCACCCACTGGCCGGGGTATATGCGACCCCCCATCATGGCCCCTGAGATGGGCGCCATGATGCCCCACTATCCTATGATGTTCCCAAGCACCGCGATGGCCCAGCAGGCTCGTGCCTTGTCCCGCCAGATGAGCAGCGGCGTGTCAGAGATCAAGCAGACCCAAGACAACTGGAAGGTGTCCCTGGATGTCAATCACTTCTCCCCTGAGGAGCTGGTGGTGAAGACCAAGGATGGGGTGGTGGAAATCACTGGTGAGCACTCACTTCTGACAACTGAACCCATGTTTGCTTTGAACTGTTAACTGCTACATGCTGATTTAAGTAGAACAATATTTATATAACTTTGTTGACAAAAAACCTGAGGGGTTATAGGGGATATCCTGTCAGGAAAATACACAGTTTCATTGAACCACTTAATCTGACAGCAAAGTAACAACACCTACAACTGTGTTTGTATTCAGGACAGACAGACATGTTGGCAGACAGGTAACAAAATGTCTTACTCAGTGTATGTAGGCTTGTGTGATAGAGACTGAAAAGTATTGAAACAAAAAGTAACAAGATAAAAAAGCAAAAAAAACCCTTTGTTGCTCTGCAGCAAAGCAGATGCATTGCTGCAGAGTTACATAACATCTTGAGACAATGTACTGAGTTTCCGTACACTGGAGGGCGGGGGCTGCACGTTGGCTGCAGGCCTGCTAGATGCAAAACAACACACAATTCAACATGTGGGGATTTACTTCTTTTAACAGCTCACTGATGAACACAGTGAGGTAACTGTAGTGCAGTGCAATGTGTGATTTTATCCATCAAATAAATCCACTCATTTAATAGCACAGGTCCTACTCTCTGCTTTAAAATGTGTCCACTGTCCGTCCATGTGTCCTTGTGAAGGGCCAAATCACCATAGCAAACATGAAAAAAGGTGCATTTAGTGGCCTTTTTCCTCTGTGTTTTTTCTCAGCTCAGTTTGCCATCCCACAAAGAATCCCGCTCTTATAAGAGGGGGTTCAGCAGTGACTCACCCACTAAGTCTGCTACTTTAAAAGGACTGCTGGATCCTGCCCAGATCCAGGGTCCACAGCCTGACTATGAC
Organism: Acanthurus lineatus; assembly: GCA_029814665.1. Taxonomy (NCBI): domain Eukaryota; kingdom Metazoa; phylum Chordata; class Actinopteri; order Acanthuriformes; family Acanthuridae; genus Acanthurus; species Acanthurus lineatus. The sequence goes on along the minus strand of JAPZDV010000006.1, from coordinate 3,747,466 downwards.
CATTATCTCACTGCTGAGGAACTGATACAATCAGGAACACCAAAGATATACAAACGCAGGATTTAGAGTCAGTGAAATATGCCTCCTAATGTTTTTTTTTATGTCACCAGAGAGTAAGGGTGGTGTGTTTGAAGATGAGATCACTGGCTTCAGGACAGAGTTTTGCATACACAACAAAGTGCACTTTCCTATGTCACAGCCCTCCTCTCCATTCTTTTCATGAACTTCTGACCTTCCATGGTGTAGCTGAGAAACTGCCTGCTATGTCCAGCACACACACACACACACACACCAGTAGAGGCGTCCTGTTAAAAAGCAGGCAGCTCTCAGAGGACTGCAACCTTTATCAGCCCGTTGTCATAACAAACATAATAATGTATTTAAAGCCAGAACGAGGGCAGCGTTCACCATCTCTGCCAGTCCTCTTCATGTCCATGAGAGACTGACGGGACAAGTGAGGATCATCTGTGCCTGGTATGACTCTGGCTGCATGGAAAGGAGCTGTGACAGATAAAAATATCAGAAACCAAATCTTACACAAATGCAACCAGCACAGTCTTGTACTGTTTGCAACGTCAGACAAATACAATATATTACGAGGTAAATGTCTTGGCAAGAGCTAGACAAGAAGATTGACACCAGTCTCCCCCATGTTTAATGTACAGACAGCAGAGTTGTATTGATCTTCTCATCTCTCAACTCTCAGGAGGAAGCACTCTCTCAAATACACTCATGTCACTATTAGGTCAAAGGTTGTTTTCCTGTCGATGTGTTTTTCCTCTTTCCTAAACCTGATCACAAAGCCTTAAACTCAAGCCACAGACAGGAGTGCTGTAGAAAACACTGTTTTAACGGGAAGGACACACTATCACAGTGAAGAACAGACTTTGACACAAGCCCCAGTTAGCATGTTTCCAAAAATGTCTTAATGGTCTCTAAGTATATCTAACTGAGTACACATCTAGGAATGTTTTACCCGTGTTTGACATGAGTACTGTCACAGTCACGACAAAAGCTGGATGTCTGGAAGATCAAACATAGAAGAAACACAGCATATAAGCACAAGCACAGGTGTGATCAATCCAAGGAATCATGGTAACATTGATCAGGTGAACCAGTTCTATTGTCCTCATTCTGTACATGCTGACTTAGTGGACTTTTCATGACAAAAAAACAAAAAGATCACTTAAACATTATCTAAACATTAAGAATTCAAAAAATACTGAATCTAGTTTAGTTGATTGTCAAAAAAATGTAATTTAACTTAACTGTAAATGGCTTACAGGTAATAGTATTAGTTTTACGGCATATAGTTCACATTCCTAACATTAACTTAAGCAAATATTTTCTTTTAGTATAATTATGAATTGTAGGATGTGTTACTGAAAAAGCTTCCTGAACCCTGACTGTAATGATCTTGCAGAATTAGTGCATTGAGAAAATAAAGTGAGTACATCTTAAGGATTGGTGCCACATTTAAATAAAACAATGTTGTTTGTGTCTTCAGGCAAACATGAGGAGAGGAAGGACGAGCATGGTTTTGTGTCCAGGACCTTCACCAGGAAATACACGTAAGCAGTAACACACTTCAAAGTTCATAATTGATCAAAGAATGGGCCTGTAGAATTAAATGTTTTCCAAACTGGGATGTATCTGTATCGCTTTTAAGCAACATGTAGTCCTGCTGATGAAAAGCAGCTACCGGCCATGTAATGTGTCAACAACTCACTTCAAAACTAACAGACTTTTTATTAAACATGGTGTGTTGTGGCTGTTTGATGGTGGCTTTGCAGTGAATTTTCATGGAGGAAATGCATTTCTCAGGCTTGATTCGGTTTCCTGTGATTCTCTTAATGTGGCTTTTCTGCCAGGACTCCCTTTAGTTTTGGGTTGGTCCGGCCTGTGGAGGGCTGGCTGCTGCTGATAGCTAAATTTCATGCTCTGAAAAGCAGCAGCAGCAGCAGCAGCAGCCTCCTCCTCCTCCCAGCGTTCATCCCTCCTCTGTTTGAGTTTTTCCAGCTTTATAGGGCTCTGCTGCCATCCAGGGGCCACAACACACACACACAGAGCACAAACTGAACTGCTCTTGTATCTGATTTTACCCCACTGAGTGTGACTCAGGCATTCATGATTTGGTTGGTCATCGTTAAAACAGCAGCAGTGATGCATTTTTCATCAGCAGTGGAGCTCTTTGTAAATGAACTGGTGTGGTTTCTCAGACTGAGAACCTGATTTTGTCTTCTTGCTCCCCTCCAGCCTCCCATCCTCAGCTAACATTGAGAAGGTGACATCCTCCCTGTCTCCTGATGGGGTGCTGACCGTGGAGGCTCCTTTGAACGTGCCGGCCATTGAGTCCTCAGAGACCTCGATTCCTGTCAAAATGGAGAGCAAAGGTGGAGTGGTGAAGAAGTAGGAGGAGAAGCAGTGCAGCACCCCCCACACAGATTTAAATAAGCACTTTTTTTTCTACAACAGGCTTCTAGAGAGGTTACGGAGCAGTTAATCGCCCTTAAAGCAGGCTTGTTCACACGTCTGAGGGAGGAAGAGGAAGGGATTGCCCTTGCTCCTGTCTGTGGTAATGAGCCGACCCCAGCTGAGTGCACTGTGTAAACACATCTGCACCATCGCCATATGCCATCTTATTCTGCTGTAATTACACTCTTCCTCTGATTTAGGGAAATCTCAGCTTAGCCCAGCTCACATCTTTTTCTCTTTCTCTTCCTCACTTACACACACCTCTCTATTTTTTTCTTTTTGACTAAATCCTCTTCATGTTGACTTCTTAGACACACTTAAGACAACAGAAAAAATGGACTGTAACAGCAGTGATCTTGTTAATTGGGGAACTAAGGTCTCAGGAGAGCAAACACACTGCCACTGTATGTGCAGAATAATGCCTTATAGAGATCACACTGTGGTCCTCCTGGACTGGAATTATTCTGGCTGTTCAGCCATGAAAACATAGAATAAAGATCAAACAACATATTGAGTTTCTTCCTGTTTTTTTTTCATTGTTTTTGCATGCTGGGTGGCATGACATCAGAGGTGACGCCCTGAAGCAGTAACTGTGAGCTCTGTGTCTGGAGACTGGGAGATACGGTAATGTTGTGGTATCATATGCTCGATTATTCATCCACTGGTCATCCATGACAAAGACAGAAAATGAATCATGTTAGCTCCCATGAGTGATGCAGGTAGTCCATGACAACCCAGTTTTTTAAACTCTTGTTGCTTTTGAAAGTGCTTTATGTGTCATTTTAGCACCAGTTTGAGTGCACTTCTCCAGAGTCAAATCTGCTTCAAAGCATTTTACTCTATCCCTCTCTATTGTAGGATAACAATATAAAGCAAAGTGTACATCAACTCTGCACATACAATACACAACTTTAATATGACCTCCTAATGGCAAATGTACTGCAGTTGGTGTGAAAATGGTACACAAAGCACCTTTAACGGTTGTAATTTAAAATTAATGAACAGTGCCCCCATCTGGTCATCTGATGCCATAATTCACCTGGTTTCTATAAAACTGCAAATACCAGTGTCATTTCTTGAATGTATAAATCAAATGCAAAGATACATGTCAATACAATCAGCCCATCAGGCCAATCAGTGTAATATCAGCATCAAAAAAACTTCATAAAATTATATTGAATATATACATATCATGCATATTTTAATGCATTACTCTTCATCAAGTAGCCTTCAGCAGACAGGGCTTGTTCAGTGTAGAGGGGATATTGAGTTCATCCTGACACTGATATGACCCCCACTCTGTGCACTTGTAAGCTGAAGTGTTAAGTCTGTACCAGAGTGGATAAAACTGATAAAGTTGTTGATATATGAGGTGGGTGTCATATGTACAGAGAAAATGAACCGTTTCTGCCGTGTAAGTGCACCGAAAAGTGTCATAACTCCCGAAATTGCATAATTCCATCATACAGAACATCTCTGATTAATTATTCATGCCCACATAGATACATAATTGATGAAAGTGTGTTCTCTACTCTTTACGGAGCAAGGTCACTTGAAACAATTACACCAGCCATGGATGCTGGGGGGCGAGTGAAAGAATTACCGTCTGCAGGAGCCAAAAGGTTTATGTACTGTTAGTACTTACATTAATTATTCTATTACCAATCATGCTATTGATGCCTTTTAGCCTCGATACTCCTGAGGATGAATGATAATATCTTTGATGATCCTCTGACTTTTGCATTTGGTGCTTTCATCAGTCTGCTTTATGGCTACACTCTTGCTTGACAAAAGGCATTTACGCTTACAAGACAAGCTGAGATGCTAGACATGACAAGCATGATCTAGCCATCAGCACGTTAGCATTGTCACTGTGAGCGTGTCATTAGCTGATTGAAGAACTTGGATCAAAACAGAACTGTGCTTCAGTTCAGCTTCAACATTAAGAGTCACAATCTTATTTTCAGATTGTATCTTAGATTAATTATTCCTAATTTAGTCTCTCTAAGTCAAAACTAATGTGTATGAGAAGTTAGCAGACTCCAGGCTTTGTGTCTTACACGGTTATTTGAATGACCAAAGAACAACCTCAGTGTTATTACTTTTAAATGGAATGAGACACCAACATCAACTTTCTTTGTAAGAAATTCAAAAGGTAGAAAATGTGGGAATACATTTGATGGCCCAGTGTTTAGATGTTTTCCACATATTCTCTGTTATAGTATATCAGCTACACAGACTTCCATTCATGAAAAGAAAATACAATACATATACTGTGTATGACTCATGTGAGTAAACCACCCAAAGACTTGAAACTTGTTCCTTAAAGAGAAATAATGTGAATATTTCCTTAGTACAGTAATGTATGTACAGTCTCTTTCTATATTCATACTGAGCCATGGCTGACATTATACAGGAGGTCTGGTTTATGTTGTTGCCATGATGCTTTAACATGAGTTACATAACTCAAAATGGTATAAGCGCAGATTCCTCTCTTTCAGCCACCTATATTAAATATTCATGGGATGTTATCAGACACTTGAGACAAAGGATTTGTGGGCAAATCTGAAATTTTAAAGTAGTGCAACACTGTTATTCTACAAAAAATGTCATAAATTACGCGTTGACAACTGTAAGACACTCCTGCCATGAAAATAAATGTGTTCTGTGTGGATTTTCATAACACCCTGCACACTTTCACATAGTTAGGATGTGTGGTAAGACATATATAAGTAGCAAACACACACCATCGAGATATATAAGTATAGGAACTAGGCCAGGGGCCGCCACTGGAAATGACATCACCAAACCATATCAGCTGAGGGCCCTGGTGCAATCAATATACTGCACAGCTGCGTGTATGAAGCTAATACTACATGAGTTTTTTTTTGTTAATGATCATCTCCGGCTAGTTAATCATCAGTCAACACTGGATGAAATGAAAGATGTGACAGCCCAACTAGTGACGTTTTGAAAAGGCTGTTGGTTTTCATCACTTCTTTTTTCTTCCTCTCTGTCAACTTCCAGTCATTCAGGTTGCATGCCAGCCCACTAATGCACATTCTAAGTCTACTCTTGACTCCAGAGCTGCAGGGGAGGTCTATTTATAGAGCGCTCTGCTATGCACTGAGCCTCCAGCATGTTGTATAGTCACACAGAGTATATGGTGGACATGAACTAGTACTTTTTTTCTCCCTATAGTTCCAGACTTGTGGTGAATAACAGACTGTTTATCAGCTATTATTACGCTCATCTCAGACATTTCTTACACACACACACACAAAACATGACGTGCATGAATGCGCATATTTAATGCACAGAGGTCTAAACGTCTCTCCCTTTGCTGAGCATTATATATATTATATGTATTCAGTAGGCTACTTGTGTCTGCCACACAGAGAGCTCTGCCACTCACAGGGGCAAGGCAGGCCGGGCCTTGAGACGAGGCAGCACTCTCTTAACCACTTAGCATTTCAACTTTTCCTCTTCCATGAGTCACCATTTCCTTCCACTTTAATGCAGGCCTAAATTATTCATGCCAGTCCCCATCAATCCAGCAGCTATCCAGCCCTTAAAGTGCCTCGCACGAGGCGCTGTTTGCCACCAGGCTGCTGATTGGACTCTTCTTAGACCTTTTATGCTCTCCCTGCACTCAGGCTGGCAGGCTGAAGAGGGCTGGCTTTCCTGAAAAGAGATCTCAAGTGATCTTGAAATGTAGCAGGGACAGATAATTTAAAAGAAGTTGAACAAATGTGATAACAAACAAATTCACTTAAATGTAGCAGTGATTCTTGTTTTCAAAGGGAATAAATGCTATTAGAGACGCACAACTATGTATGTATGTACGTTTTCGTATGGAAAAAGGATGCTGAAAATGCTTCATTTAGCCCACAGAATAAATATGACTGACAGCTTTAATTTTACACAGTCAATCATTACTACATAGTATGTGTCTCATTTTCTATTAGGCTTTTTTCACAGCCGACATTTTGACTTGTGATGGTTGTGAAAGGACAGGTGTTACTAATCACATTAACAATGTGTCACAGTGAGTTGTGACAGCGACTCAGCATGCATAATACAAGGACCCTGAAACCAAGGAAGCCATCATTAAATGTGTTATTCCTACCCAGTCTCATTTTAGGACCAAACTCTTCACTTACAGACTAAAAGAGGACAATGCTGCAACATAAGAACAGCATTTTTAATACATGACGTCAGTGGTCAACTTTGACAAAGCCATGTGCTGTCAAATACTGAAGCTGCACTGTTGGATTGCTGTTAGACGCTGACATTTCTGTTTCCAGTACTGAACATGGTACTGATGCCATATTTTGCTTACTGTAGAGCAAAGAGAATGCCCGCCATGTGTATATGTGCTACATGCATTACAGCAAACATCCCCCTCACATCTAAAAGAATAAATCACTGATGGTGATGGTAATGTAAGATTAAAAAGAAAGGCCAGAGAGGTTATCTGACAAAGTTAAACTAATGGTTTTGGGCTGAAGTCTTTCTAATGACTGGTTTAAAACCTCCAATGTTATCTAAAAGGTATATGTAGGATTAAGGGGATCTGTTTGTAGAAAATGGCAAAAATGAAAATTAATATTTATAAGCATGCTTTCATTAGTGTAAGTTAACCTGAAAATAAGAATTATTACGTTTTCTTTAAGTTAGAAAAAGTCTTTCTAAGTTAACTTTCTGAATTTGCACTAAAAAACACCAGCTCTGAATAAGGCCTTTTGTTGTTTGTTTTTTGTGGGTTTCTGAGGCCTTCATAGGTTCTCTTACATGCTTGGAAAAGGAAGTTTAGCAGAGGGACATCCAGCCGGGTGCAATCTGCAACTCCCCCTCTAGATGCCACTCAATCCTTCACACTGGACTTCCAAGAATCCCAACTTTAAGACTTACCACTGCATCGCTGATATGGCCCAATACAATGTGTTCATTGTTGAAGCCAGCTGATATGATGTTACTACAGCAGGAAACTGGAGCAAAGTCCAAAGTCGAACTATGATAAAAATGAAACAACTTTGGATTAGAGTTGGTTACTATGGCACAAGCATAACACAAATCTGACACTTGCTGATGCTTCCTGACGCTTACTATTACTGACATGCATTCGCAAGACTTGTATATTTCACGTAAACTATGCAGTAGTCTCTCTAAAAGGTTGTGTAAACACAAGCAAATATAATCCTTATCAATCCTTATTTATGACCCATCACAGGTGTATAGTGAGTGTATCCACAGAGGTCCCGCCCTCTGTCCATATTCTCTTGTTTTGCAGTGTTTGAGATATTTCAGGGTGTCGGCCTTTAGGTGTTGAGGGTGTTCAGCCTTCAGCCAATAACATGGTTCAACGTCAGGGTTTTTTTTTTTTAAAAAAACATGGCTATTAGATTGCATAGCAGAAAGGCAAGAACAGATATAATAAAACGGCTGCAATTACATAAAATCTGACAATGTGGCACCCTCCCACAGGGTTGTGTGGAGGTGTGGGTGTGTTTATTTGTGCTTAAAACTGATCGCTGCTGCTGCTCTCTCTCTCCCTCTCTGTAGTTGAGCTTGGGAGGAGGGAGCCAACTGTCTGTTAACAGACAGCAACCAACAAATCCTGCATAGCATCCTTTAAATTTTGGCAGCTGCAATAGCATTTGTTTACTTATATAAACAGAAGTGCAATAAATCCTGCTCTGTAGAGTGAACCTTCATCTCAAACAGTAAGTATCCTCTTAATGACATTTATGTAATGTTTCATATAATGACCATCTTTCAAGTAGTCATGTTTAAATGTGCCACTGCAGGCTCATAAAACATGTAAAGATTTCTTTTTTTATCATAAAACATGAAGCACATCTACAGAAGCTCTGAAATCGTCAGTGATTGAGCTGACTGGAGACCTCTGAGCAGCACACTGAGGAGAGCAGGTGGTGTGCTTTTTTCTCCTTAGCAACAGCTCACGATTGGCTGGTGACAACACCTTAGACTAGGGGGTCGTCGAATCACATGTGAGGGTGTTGATTGCCTTTCAACCAATTGCCATTCACCAGCTGTTCAATAATTAGTTCTGCCTCAGTGATTAAAGAGGCTAATAAGTCCAATTGTAGCTCTTGATTGACACCAATTTACAGCATTTTGGCACAGCCATCCCTGGTTTGATGAAATGTAGTCATTGGGTTAAAAAATATGGTTTACCTTTTGTTTAAGTTGACTTACTAGCATCCATATTCATTGTAAAAAAATAGGGCTGACAATGTTAAGAGCAGTATAAGTGTCCTCACTGGTGCAGTTTGATGACAGTAATGCCCTTGTCCTGTCAGTATTTTATGACCGATGCAAATGTGTGATGGCCTGACTCAGGAATTTGTAATGTTGCTTAAATGGCAGCTATTTGTTTCAGCTGACATTCCATGGTAATAAAGATCTTGAAATAGACATATAACGAGGAAACTATCTCATTATTTCTAAGGAGCGATCTGTCTTTGTTGCTTTGCCACATTTCTGCCAGAAGTGGCTGACCTCTTGGCTTGGTTCTTACCATTATTAGCCATGCTGGCAGCAATAGCACTATCAGTCTACTGATCTGTTTACCAGTCAACTAAATATACCATTACGAGAATGACTTTTATGTTTCTTTGTGTAATGTCCCAACAACTACTGGATTGATTAGCGTGTATATGCTAGCACCACTATGCCCTTCTTATTCTTATGCCCTTCTTCTTCTCTTTCGTATTTATTTATATTGTCTGTATTTTCTCTTTATGTATTTTTCAGTTATTAACAACAACACCAGGGCAAATTCCTTGTATTAGAAAACTGAATTGTCAGTGATCTGAATTATATTTGTTTCTTGTTTGTGATTAATAAGGCTCATAATTTTCATCAAGTTATTTTCATGAATTAATCTGTTCCTCTTTGACTTTGACCATCGATTGTAAAGCCATTTAATGTTCATTTTATAGGTATTGCACACCACCTAAGTTGCCAGTCTGAAATCTAGACAGGAAGTGTGCAACTTAAAGATGTTATTAAAAAACTAACTTCATCCTCAAACTTGAGAAAGTATATGACTGACTGAGCTATCTTTATGACATAGTGAACTCTGTAATGTCAGGTGAGTGGAACAGGTGACAGTTCATATTCCTGTTAGAGAGCAAAATCAGATAGAAGTAATACCTACACTCAAACAGAGACCTTTCTGAGTCTGGAACACATCCAGAAGGCAATGATACCTTTTCTCATTGACAAATATCCTGTAATTAAAGGTAAATATATTGATCTAAAAATATATATATATAAGCTTCCAGCTATTCTCTGCTGTCTTGTACAACTATTGAACTACCTCAAACAGTGTTGCGAGGAAAGACATGTATATGCTGTTACTTTTAGGACAGATTTAGCTAAATGATGCATTTGGAAACCAGATGAACACTCAGTGATGGATGAACTATGTACATATGTTAATTATTGTATATTATTACAATTTATGTAGTTATTGTAAATTCAATAAATGCTACAAAACTAACTTCAGAGTGTGAGGGAAGACAAAGTGTGCATGCTCAGACAGACCTGGGACAAGGTGAGGAAAAATAAGTTAAGATTTCGCCTTAGTGGGAGAACATGGATCTTTAACTGCCTAACAGTTTATGAAATAATTGAAATTAGCTCCACCTTAACCAGCCACTGATATGGCCCTGAGTGACTTGCTGTTAGACTTAATTAAGTGCACTTTTTCTGCCTCATTTCATCCACAGTATCTCAGTTATCATTATTTGACTGAGCTGCTGCCAATGAACTAATGAAGTGAACTCTACTGTAAAGAGACGTACTACTGCTGTCAAATATCACAAGCCAGTGTGTTTCCTTCACTTTTGGTCACCCTTTCCAAGAACTGCATGTCACCATAGCGATGTCCGTAACAGATCAATTTTATTGTTAACAATCACTGTTTTGGTATAGCGTACTTCAGCAAATGGAGTAAAGAAAACACAGATTAAAATAAGGTCTAGCTAACAATCGCAATAAAAAGAAATAAATATAAAATAATCCGATTAAAGGTCTAGTAATTCCATGTTCATATGAATACATAACATCTACAGTTTAAGTTAATAAATTGAAGCTACTGTATAAATACATCACCAGCATGCACAATATTGTATTATGGAGAATATTGGAGCAGTTATCATCTTACACTGAAGAAACAGTATAATAGGCAAGTGCATTTCTTGACCAAGAAGAAACTGAAGACAAAGTAAATCCACAAACCTCAAATCTGCTTTTAGAGCTTCCACTTAACATTGCATGTGCTCTGTCCACAAGTTAGTCACTTAGTTCACTAATCAAGTCTGTGGTTCCAGGTGCCGTTTCAGAGATCCTACTGATTGTTATGAAAGATAGCATAACCGGAGAATAAGGGTGGACTCATGATAGTGTTCAATCACCACGTTTTATTTTGCTATCTAGGTTTCTGTGAATCAAATTGTTTCCTACAAACATAAGGAGCCAATAGAAGTTGTTATAGTAATGACAATACTGACAATAAGAATTAGGTGTCCAAAAACAGTTAATTTATTTAATAAAGCACATCAGCACATGAGAGGGACAAGCTGCACTAAGTTTACTTTATGAATTTGTCTTTTTAGATACAGTATGACTGTTTGACTGAGCTGGACACATACCTGACACATAGCAAACAGAAACATTTTTTTATGTTATCTTCAATAACAGAGACAACCTGCTTTTCACTCAACAATCATAGTGTGGTGCAACTAAAGATGTCTGTACGTTTGAAGTTACACAATGAAGTTTGACACCCCCAAAAGCCCGTCTTTGTCTCAATAACCCATCTGCTCTCTCACTCGCTCACTCTGTCTGTCTCTCTCTAAGCAAGGCCATGACATTCAAGGTTACTCTAATTTTCTTGTTGCTCAAGCATTGAAAACTCAATTTCAGAATGCTCCTCCCCTCACCAAATACAATAAGACAGCTCAGCTTCATTTGCGCGATAAGACCAGTCTCTGCCAGTGTGAAGGTATAATTACCCAATAGTCACACTGTGATGAATGACATACCTCTTGCTTCTAAAGTGGTATTTTGGCAAATGCTGCAGAGGCTACCGATGAGGGGGTTTCATTCTTTTTCTTTCTTTTTTTTTTAATTTGTAGGTT
>JAPZDV010000006.1:3708857-3735718 GCA_029814665.1 Acanthurus lineatus | reverse complement strand
GCTACCGAGGATGGGGTTTCATTCTTTTTCTTTTTTTTTTTTAATTTGTAGGTTATTTCTCAAACTAAAATTGTCTTCCCTCCTTTTACCTTTTTTTCCACTTTTAATTTGTTGAAAAATAAAGAACAGCAGCCGCGTTAGTACCATCAGCTAAATTGGCGGCCGATGTTTCACCACCCACCCCACCCTCCCTCCCCCCCCTTTTTTAATTTCTAAGAACTTTTTAACTATTATTATTTTGTCATCATTTGTGAGCGCGCGTGTTGTGTTGTTTTGGCAGAATGAGGTTTTGGACTCTTTAGTTGTTGCCCTCTCCTCCCTCGTCGTCCTGCTGGTCGCTCGTCCACAGCGTCAAGTTGTCTCGTAGCAGCTGCATGATGAGAGTGGAGTCTTTGTAGGAGTCCTCGTTGAGGGTGTCCAACTCGGCGATGGCGTCGTCGAAGGCGGTCTTGGCCAGGTGGCACGCCTGCTCAGGGGCGTTCTGGATCTCGTAGTAGAAGACGGAGTAGTTGAGAGCCAGGCCCAGGCGGATGGGGTGGGTGGGCTGCATGTGCTCCTTGCTGATCTCATGGGCCTCGCTGTAGGACTTCTCAGAGGACTCCACCACAGAGGCTCTCTTCTCCCCCGTGGCCACCTCAGCCAGGTAACGATAGTAATCACCCTTCATCTTCAGGTAGAACACTTTGCTCTCGTGCTGCGTCTCGTTGCAATTCTTGATCAGGAAGTTGTCGAGGAGGTTGAGCACGTCCTGGCAGACGGCCTCCAGCTCCTTCTCAACCTTTTCCCGGTAGGCCCGCACCATCTCGATCTTCTTCTCGTTACCGTCAGCCGATGTCTTCTGCTCAATGCTGGAGATGACACGCCAGGATGAGCGCCGTGCCCCAACAACATTCTTATAGGCCACAGAGAGCAGGTTCCTCTCCTCATTGGATAGCGCTTCATTCAGCTCTGTGACCTGAAGAAACAAGAGGGACAGAAAAGAAGGAGGTATTATGATATCTTTTATTATCTTGATAATGCAAGGGGGAAAGCTATAACCAGTATCACCTTACAAGTATGAATATTGATACAAAAGTATTGAAAAGGGACAAGAAAATAAAATTCAATCTCCTTCGCACATGTAAAACCTGCAATGACACTGTAGGATAACATATACAAGGAAATACAAAGCTACAACCTGAAAACTGTCACAGATGCCTCTGAACAAACTCTGCAACACCCAGGGCAACAGTCACTGCATCCAGCAGGATAAACCACGCCTCCAGCTCACTGACGTCATCCTCTGAGGTCACTCCTGATTGGAGGACTGCAGCTCTGAAAGCTGGTTTTGTTTTGTTTGGACAGGCTTGTGTCTGGCTGGAGGATTTAATCCTTTATACCCCACTGGGACTGTGCGGCAGAGGCATCTTTACAGACCGTTTTTGAGTATAAAGCCTGTTGTTAACTTTCTTTTTCAGCCTAGAATTCAGTTCCATGAGCACAACAAATCAGGGGCCCCAGCCGTTCACATTGACCAGCTTTTCACTTCATGATGCCCTTCCTGAATGTTATACATTCTAGGTTTAAATCTTAGTGGTATTATGAAGTTACTCTTTATTACTTAATTAGGAAACATGACGCTAGTATTATATTTTTAGTTTTTATTATGATGCCTAAAAAAAACTAAAGTATAATAACAGAGACTTTTTAAAAACACCATCTGTTTGGACCAACCATTAAATAATGCTGGTTTTAACCTCTTTTTTAATAAGACAACTTGCAAACCTAAAAATCCATGCCTTACTTAACATATATAAAAGGTATAATAATTTATAAACTCTGTAACATTTACATTGATTGCATCCTAATTATGATTTAAAGTCAAGCAAGGCACTGTCCCTTAAAAGCAACTACAGGAGCTGCTTTGGTTTCTGAACATGAATGTCTGTGAACAATTAAAGGTTGATTTGCTCAATAAATATCATTGCCAGGACCAAAGTGGGTGTTAAGCTGTCATACCTTTGGTTTATTGTCATCAATAAAGGATGTGAATAAAAATAATCATAATAATCTTTTCTTCTTCTGTTGTATAGAGTTTATGTAAAACTGTTTTACTGTGAATGTGCATCATCTGATTTGCCTTCTCTGAACCACCCAGGTGGGGTCACGCTCTGCTGCCGCAGTGTTTGAAAGGCATAAACAGGTCACCTTTGGAACTTTTTAGCCACATATTAAGACAGATAGTAGGGGGGTTGAACTGCATGGTAATGTACTTGCAGCATCTCTGACACATGGCAGAGCCTCAGTGTCGAACTCAAGGACAGAAAAGCTTAAACCTGTGACCTATGAAGAGCATCACAGTCACTGTAGGCAGGCTGCTTTGTCATTCTGCTTTTGTCTGAATCCAGTAACCACAACATCTGATAATCCCCATTTCACTTGTTCATACAGTCTCTGTGCAGTCAAATATCTGACTAATCATGTGTTCATCTGATGAACTCATTCTGAGCATTAATCCCTAATATCCATCTACACCCATCTCTCCCACTCAGTGATACATACAATAGCAATGACAGCAACAACCCATTTCTACAGAACTAACCATCTTCTTTAATAAAATTGAATTGGAGAAGGGAGGGAGTGGAGGGCAAAGAGCAATCATTGATGCAATCTCCTGTTTCCATGGCAACTGCAAAATCTGCTTTGTGTGTCAGAGCCATACTATCTGTGTTAAAGACAGTGGCCACAAGCTGCTAATGGCAAGGATGCTGACATGGCTGATGATGTGGAGAAAGCTGCAGCACAGTTGGTAGGGGTCGGACAAAATTTTGATCTGGGAATATATCGTATTACTTCCTCTGGGGATACATTATCGGCAATCTTGTGCCAAATGTCAATGCTTTCATTAAAACATACAGGTGCTATAAACTGATTCCCCTGCCTGTCTGACTTACATCTTACTTCTTCCTGTTGAACATCCACATTTTCTGCTTTCTGGCGGTTCAACCTTTTGCCTGTTAAGTCTATTTTACACAAGAATGATGGCACAGGTGGACATAAAGAACTTGCAGTCAATATGAGTGTATGTGTTTAACAGGCTCTAGGCTAACACTATGCATTTTTTGTGTATTTTTACATCTCTTGTCTAATTCTGTTTAAGTGATCCTACAATGTAGTCAATGAACACATTATTATTGTCTCCTCTGGGGTCTCTGTTCTTAGGTTACACAGCAGGGTGATCTAAGCAAGTAGATTGTCTTTCGGGTATCGCAGAATCACTGTGTAGTGATATCATTATTATGGGCAAGATATTGTCATGGTGTCATGAGTCACTCTGTCTCTCATCCCAAAAATTGTGCTAACATACAAAGCTACACTGGCAGATTTCAGGTCCATTTGCCCCTCCTGACAATCTCAGGGGCTCTCCAAATTCTTTGTCGCTCTGAACAGATAATCTCCCCAAATGATCTTGTAGCTTAGGCATTAACACAAGTAATTCTAAATGTTATGAATTAAATTATAGCATTCCTGATTTCGAATGATGATTTGAGATTCTGTAGTCTAAAAAACAATGGAATGACAGTTATGGGATATGGAGCAAAAACACACATAGTCAATGAGAGTGAGGTGACCAGAAGGTATAAGCAACTGGAAGTGGCTTACTTTTTCAGTTAATTTGTAGCATTAGCTTTCACCACCCATATCAAAAACTCTATTTGCAACTCACCTCTAGGTTGGGCTACACTATATACTAATTTTTACTTTCACTTTCTTAGATCTGTGAATGAATATCTACAACATAATTATATCACCATCAGCCTTAGCTGCATCTTGTGTTATGTTCAATTTATTCGTTTCAGTTAGCAAATGTTTGCATGCTCAACTATAATTCTTAAACTAGTTAACAACATGTAGGCATGTTAGCAGCATGTTGATGTTAGCATTTACCGGTAATTCAAAGCACTGTTCATCAACTTCATTGAGCAGTAAGCATGGCTTTAGAAGATGGACCATACTGATTCAAGTTTTCTTCTAAAGGCAATACTAGGCCAAAAACATAAGGGTAGACTTCCATGAAATTTCCAGAAACCACAAACATCCCACAATATCCACTACCCTTTTTCATCTGGTGCCAGCCACAGACAAAAAGATCAACCTGGTCTAGAGGAACCTTGCTCTGTTGTAGCAGCCTCAGCAAAAGGACATGAACAGGGCCACTAACAGGACTGTAAACTGTTCCTGTTCACTGAGGAGTGTCTCAACAGAAGAAGCTGTAAAAAATTTACAACTGACATAAACACAATGACCCCTGTACTGGAATAATATGAGAACAGACAAACAAAATTGACATCCGTTGCATAATGATCCCACTTAAAAGCTTAGTAGAAAGTCTTCCTGCCCCCCATTAGTCATTGCTGAAGCACAGTCCAAGCTCTATACCGCTCTATGCTTTCGCCCATTAAATTACAATTTGCATAAACGAGTATCTGACCTCCAGAGAATGCAACCAGCAGAGTAGGTCAGCGTTAGAAAAACAGAGAGGTCAGAAAAACAAGGCCTAAACAGCATGTCTGTAAAAACATGGCAGCCTTTGTTTCAGAAGGCTGCAGGGTGAGCAGAAAGCCCTGACGGAAGCTGTGGTGCAGCGATGACAATAGAGCTCTGTATACCCATAAAGCTCATCAATCGCGCCTGCTCTCTCGTGACTCATCCTTGCACAAGGCATTCAAACTTCCAAACAACTGAGTGTTAATACAAACAAAGGGCAGGCAGGACAATCAATAAGTTCCTCTTTGACAGCTCTCAACATGGCCATTAATATCCACAGGAGAGCCACAGTAAGAGCTGTAAGGCTAGGAGAGTGAGTAGATATGTTGGGCCTAGGCAGAGGCTGGGTTAAACTTCAGTGCCTACCGCCTTATATTTTCATTTAATGGATTACAATTCACATGATGAGGGCTTGCCTTAGTCCCACAGCTTCCCATTTTCCTTCCTGTTCCACGCTTTCCTTTTTCTTGCGCTCACTCTCCAATCTCTTCTAACCTGAAGTGACAACCCCTCTGTCGACCCTCTTTCAGGCAGCAGAGCACAAAGGCGTCGTGGACTACCTGACGTCACTGGCGGTGTGAATAGGGCTAGAGCTTGGCGCTAAGCAAAGGGGGATGCAAGGCAGTGTATGTGTGTGTGTGTCTCAATAATGGTGGTGGAGTGAGGCAGCTTCAAGTAGCTCTTTGTTGCTAAGCTACCACATATGACAGTAGTTTTTCTGTGATTACAGCTGATGTGCGTAGCCAAAAATAAAACATGGGAAGGGGTGATCACTCAAGGAGAATCATAAAGATATGTAGGCTTAATTAGGCTACAGGGCTGGTATAGAGATAGGCCAAACACAAGTTAATGCAAGCTGGGGCCTCTCTGTCAGTGCTTATTCTTTGAAGTGGTGAAAAGGGACAGAGAAACAGGCAACACACAACGTGGCCAAAAGTGAAAGTAAAACTGTAAGCCTATTACATGCTTGTACATGTGTAACTTATTATTGTGTTTAAAGAAATGGGTGTACAGTACAAGACTGTCATGTTAAGCCCACATTTTTGTGGGGGCTGAATCTGTTCTAAGACACAAAAATAAAAACTCGATTCATAATAAAAAAAGATGAACTGTTCTTTTGTTTGTATTAACTGTTTCTTTTTACACAACTACTAGAAAGTAACAAAAGCTGAATAAAAACAAATGATAACCCTAGGTGTTCTTTAAACTTTTCTCTTCCAGGAAAAAAGGGAACTGCATATAAATCAGCTATTGAATAATGATGTTACGAATGATGACCAAACTCAGGTTTTCCTGTAACTGTAGCACTAATGCTTGGTCATACAGATTGGAGGCTGGTGATTCACACTTATAGCTGCAATATAGATAAAATATTGTTAGTGTGATGTGGCACTTGACATTGTCTTAAATTTTAGAAATGATCATATCCTACTTGTTTCTAAAGGCTGCTTTAAAGCAAAGTGATGTAATCCTCTGAACTTTATATACTGTTCTGGCTGTTTTAATAATTCGCCACCAAGGCATGTTACATAACCGATGATTATTTATTGAAAATCTCATTGTGTTCATGTTTTGTAAAAGAACCAATAGTCATTTCTTCAATGTCTATAGAGAAATTTGCTAAAAATATTTTTATATTTGATTTTGTCCCAGATGGGTCCATTTTCTATCAATCCCAATCGATTCATATTTTCCAGGTCTGTAATAACCCTGTAAACTCATTCAAGGGCATGAAATCCCACACAGATAACCTTCATCATGCTCTCCAAGCAATAAAGCTGTAACTTTAGCCGCTCTTCTGCAAACATCTAATGTAGTGTCGAGTGACTTTTCACTTCAGTGAACTAAGAGGACAAAAAATAATGAAGTCAACAACCTTGCAAAAATAAAGAAGTAGGGAAATTATAAAATACGTTAGAAGGTAGAGGATAGAAGGGGTATTCCAAAATTTCATCCATGACATGAAAGAACAGAGTCCTTGCTGACCAGACTAGCTTTACCTAGAAAGCAAAACTATGCTCAAGTAATTGTGTCACTGTCATACTTATTTGGTATAGCTTTGTTTAGTAAAGGAAATTGCCTGAAGATGCCTGAATTTCAAAAAAATAATGCAAAGAGCTGACCGTGTGTTGCTTCAAGTACTGGTGAGATGATGAAATGAGGAGCTTTAGGTCAAGTTAGCGCATTAAGGTTTATCAAGCACTAAAAGAGAGAGAATTTACAGCTCTTGGAGTTATCACAGTGAAAATGATTTTCTTTCATGACCATATTAGCATAAATGTTGGAAAAATGGTGGTCACAGTAATCTATTGGGAATGTGTACTTGTACATATTTGATTTGTCACTGATGTCCTTGCTGGTTGACACTACACTATAGTGAAGGCCCAGGCCCGACTTTTTCTGGACAATAATTTTTTAATTTTTATCTTTGATTGTTTTTCATTTTTTGTTGTTTTTTTGTGGGATCTTATGGCAAATCTATTCTCTGGTGATTGCATCTGTCCTACATCAACAGAGCGATTTCATTTACAGATACACTGAGCAGCTCTGTCCCTAAAAGTTGCTCTGTGGAGTTTTTGAATACTAGTAGAGTTAAGGAGCAATATATATTACAGAACACTGCTGGTGTTCTGTAAATTGTATATTGCTCTATATAGGCAATGCACAGTTTAAAATCTATTCAAATAGTGTCTCTGTGAATGTGAAATGAGGAGGGGAATATACTCAGCGTGTTTACTGAGGATACATACAATAGCTTTTGCAAAAGGAACTTTCTTTAAAAAAAAGAAAGAAAACTTAACAGGATAGCCTTGAAAATGACTATCCAGTTTGCTGGGCTTTAACATACCTGATCATGGAACCACTGCACCATGTAAAGTAATGTAAGAGAGACACTTGGAAAAGCAAATGAAAATGCTATGAGCAGACAAGAATCTGTACATGTTTTCACACTCCACACAGTTTTCAGTACCTAGAAAGAACCAAATGAATATTCTCTACTTATTCCTCTTTTAGATGCTTCTCTCCTCAGAGCAATGTGTCACTGTAATGCCTTATAATGCAGCTGCATGTATGTACTTGCACTCATGACACTGAGTCAGCAAAAGGAAAGGTAGACATCGAAGCAACTGGATAATGCTACAAAATAATTAAGCATGACCTGCTGGGAAGGGAATAAATCACTCAGCTCAATTCTGCACATATAACTGCAAATGTAAGTCAGACTCAAATGTTGTGAAATAAACATTATTATAGTGCGTGTAGGAGGGTAAGGTGGGCATTTTTTGTCGTGACTCAACACTGAGTAAAAACTCATTTCAGGACGTTTCAGGATGTCCTGAAGTGACATTGGCTGCTTTCATAATTGAATTGAGGCTTGCCTCAGAACTGAAGAAAAAGAAGTTTGATTCTTCCTCTGCCCCCTGGACAAAAACTCCAGAATGAGGAGGATTGATGAGGATGAACTAGAACAGCAAATGGTGACTGAGAGAAGACAGACATTTTCTGGGCCTACGTATAACCCCATTGCCTAGTTTAACATACTGAATGTAGCATCACTAACTAAAATTAAGCTCGTAGTGAACGCTGTAGCAGAGAGACAGTTCTCCACTACTGAAACAAAACAATAGAGCCTAATTATATAGAAACTGGTCGCTTGTGCAATTTGACACCCACACTTTTTTTGTCTGCAATACCTCTTTTGTTAATTCAAGTCCCACATTTCTGTAATAATATTGTTGGTTGTAGCTCATGGGCTACACACAAATCTTCCCATAACAATTTTATGCCCTGAAAACTTATAAAACAGTCAAACATTGTACAAGCACATCACATAACTGGGCTAGTCCACTTATATTACTTATAAGTGTAAAAACAAGAAATCAGACTTAGCTTGTCTTGCAGCCTCTCTACTCTGCTTAGCTCTCATAGACATCTGAAAGCCATTCCAACATTTTCCTAAGCGTTAACATTCTTTATTCTTCTTCTTCAACGTCCTCTTTTATCTTCTCCTGTCGTGATGTTGTCAACAAGGAAAACCAAATTTGACTCCAACATTGCTCCTGTTTCAACTGCTTGTTCAGTCACCCTCCCTGTTTTGTCGCCTTTGTCAACTTCCTCTTCTTCCATCTCTGTCATATTGAGACTGCTGGGTCATTTGAATTGCAGGGCTCATTTTTTCAGTTCTGTTGTCTATTACTCCCCGCTCACCACTAATATTCACCAGTGTGTGCCCCTCACCCCTATGCCAAACCATAACACAGTTCCTGTGTTATGGTTTGGCTTAAAACAGACACTCCCCGGCTCCGCATACAGTCAGCTAGCTACATGGCTAACAGAGCTAACTAGAAGTTAAAAGTTACTTAAGGGAAAAAAGTAATCACAGAGCAGCTAGACAACATCAGGATCAAACCCAGTAAGCATGTTCTCCACAAAATATGATCAAGTTTCAGTTTCACTGTTTAAGATGGACATCCATAAAGCTGTACACTGGATTTCATACCATTTCATACCTTCTTCTCCAAGTTACGTAGTGCAGTAACTTGGAATCAGAGTTTAGTGACTCAAACATCAACATCATTTAGATAACAAGTCTGAGAATTGTCAAAATGTTATTTAAGATCTTGATGTAAGGTGAAATTATTACAAAATGGGACTCTTAACAAAACAGTGGAGCACTTAACCTTAATTTAATATTCTATGCAGGCAGGTGTCTGAAAGATGTTTTTAATGTATTTATTCATTAATTATTGCTGTTAATTTTTAAAAAGAAAAAAGCATCAGGTCATTTACCTGAATTTTCTGTTATGTAAGTGTACAACACCAGTGGATGGTTTTGAACACTGTTCTTCTTTAGCAAGACACAGCAAATGGTGCCTTTTTATTAAATTTAGTTAATCAAGAATCAATTTTAGATCAAATTTTTACTCCAGGAATGGAAATCAAATCAAACTGCAAGATTTTAAAATATTCACAGCGCTTCATTTGATCCTGATGATACCTCCCACAAGATGCATCATCCCACTCACTTTCTATCCTATGGAGATTCTGATCTCTCGCACATACAACAACAGTTTTCCACTAAAAATGTGTCCTGCAGCAAAAATAAAACACAGGTACCCCAAGGATTTTGAATTAGGCAGTTAGCATTCAAAGTGGATAAATTTATTATGGATCGAGTCACTGTTTCTCTCGCAGTTTAGGCTGTTTTGCATGGCAACAAACAAATCAGATGCTGGGGTGTGAGACTTCAAAGGAGCAGTGACAGTGTTGCTGTTAACAGATTAGATTTGGATGGGATGGAGATTTTAGAAAATGGTATTTAGTATAACCATCTACGGAAGAAAGTGAAGTTTTCTTTTGGTATACTTCATTATAGCAGATAGTTATGTCCAATAACAGCCTGTGCTACTTTCAGATTTTGCACAACCTGCAGGATCATTCACTAATGGTACAGATACAGAGTATATTCCCTGGGCAGCAACTGTGAAAAAAAATGTCTTTCTCCAATGCAGCAAACATGTTACAGTTAAGTCAATGCATATTATAGATACATTTAATGATAAGGAGCAGCTGCAGCACAATGCATCTGTTAACGCCTCAAACGGACGTCCGTGGGAGAATAATGCATTCAGTTCATTAAATGTGATGGAAGCCTTGGCTTTCTGTGCCATGCACTCCCTAAGACAAAGAAGTAAGCTCTCCAATAGGGTTTGTGTGTATGGGTGTGTTTGTGTGTGTGTGTGTGTTTTTGTGCATGAGCATCAAAGCTAATTTAGTATCATGGCGTCAAATAAGCAATCATACCGCTATGGTTACTTGGTTAAAACAGTGCTGTAGAAGCACAAGCCTGTTACATACCTCTGATTAAAATGAGCTGTTCTTCACACAGTTGCTTTAACATACAATGATCTCACAGAATATATATCTATTCATCTACTCCTTTGAGATGTCTAAGCTTTTATTCTATCACTGCTAAGATTTGTGATCTCATTCTTTAAGCCACAATTAAAGACCATGACCATAGGTGAGGGTTGAAACTGGATCAAATGGTGGGACAGCATTGTGAAACCAAAGACTAATACAAAAACTACCTTTTAGCTGTTGTTGCTAAGGGACCCTGCATGTCAGATGTTGAGACCCTTTCAGACTAAGGGCCCTTCTTAAACAGAGGACTTAAAATTTGTTTGAACATTTGCAGATGAATGAAGTTCCCTTCATTAAAGAGAAAGGTAGCAACAATTTTTGGAACAAACTTCCCTTTTCACAGTGGAAAAAAACAACTGTTGCATCTTTACATGACCACGAATTTGCTTCAGAATTTTCTAAAACTGAATGGTTGTTTTGGTAAACATTTTCTCATTTTAACTGTGATTTTTACAGTATGCTTGTTTGTTTTTTTTTAAATCCTTGTAAATATTCCACACTTTGCAATCAAAAAACACATCTACCATATTTCAGACTAGAGAAAAGTTTATTTGATTTTTAATATAAAGTAGCTTTTAGGGGTTTCAACATTGTATGAAATCTTAGTTTGAACAGTTTATGTTTGTACAGGTAGTCTCCTGGAGCTTAAATTTGTACATAGCATTTCCATGACAAACATAATTAGCGTTGCACACTGTCAGTAAGTCTAAACTGGGTTGAACAGGCTGTGGAAGAGTTTAATAACCCACTTAAAGACTTGGGATGGTTCTTAATGTGGTAGATTCTACATGAGGATAGGCTAATGGAGTGAAAGTGAGTGGGTGTAGGGGTACTTTTATGAGTGACTAACCCCAAACAGCATCTTTGATTGACCTGAGTGGTGCAACATGCATAATCCAAAATAGTCTCTTAATCATTTTTCCAACTACAGTCGAACCTCAGTTGGATTTTGCCTGTTTCTTGTGAACAGGATGAGGAAATCAGCTAAAGTTGGCTAATTTGAAAAGCGGAAGAGAGATAGGGAGAGAGAGAGGGGGAGAGACAAGGGGAGTGAGTGAGCAACATGGAGAAAATGAACTGAAACTTGACCCAAATTGTGTAGTTCCTTTACATCATCTATTTCTATGATACTCTAGGGTTTAGCATTTAGTCATTTATACCAAGATGCAGTTGCAGACTGACTTCTCTCAGTGACACTGGGATTAACCTGTGAAGGTCGTCTCAAATGATCAAGAGGTCAAATTTAGGTTGAACAAGCGTTTAATAAAAGTTTTCAACAAAGCCATCATACCCATGTCTGAAAGGAGTAAAAGCTTTACGTGGCACAGGACCTGAATTGTAAAGCTTTATAGAATAACATGAAAAGTAGAGATTTGTTTGGGGAATTAAGGTACAAGATTTCTGTTCAAATGTTATGTTGGTTATTCTCATTACTCAAACAGAGAAGCACTGCTAATTGCTACGTGAACTGAAGTCACTCAAGTTCAACATGTAATAAGATCCTTTGAGTAGAAGCTCTGAGAGAATGGAAAATGATGATGAAACATACATTCAGAAGAATGAATAATTCATTAAAAAACAAAATTGAGTGTTTGGCTTGAAATTATACATCTTTAATTTGTATTTTGATATAATGAGGTTCTGTGAGATTTATAGATTGTTTTTTTCATGGTGAATGAAATAAAAGGAAATCAGAGTCTGTCTACAAGATAAAAAAGCTTGTTCAAATATCCCACTACATATTTATCTCCTGAAGACAATAAGATTTGTAGGATTTGAAGTGAATAGGCTACAACCAGCTAAAACACTGAAATTGTTTTTTAGAGTCACTGCTGAAAAACATCATACACATAACATATAATATCCAGCACATTTTCTGACACTAACTGCATTTCTTACATTAAAACTGGTGTATTAATTTTGATTAGTAATTAATCCTTTTAGAATAAATCAATACTATATCAACAGATTGAGGCACTGTACTCATGTGGAAACTATGATGTAAGAGTTTCATTAGATATGCATACTGTAGTTCTGAGGTCTTTTTGCATGAATATTCAATATTCACAGTCACTCTCAAAAATTACTCCCAAAGGTCATCTGCATGTACTTTAGCAGAGCTGGCACTTTGTGATAATTGCTATAATGTACAGTAGCACAGTGCACAGTACTTACTTGACAGGTTTTCTTAACAAAAAATATTTTTTACACTATGAACTCTTCCTCATGAGCAAAGAAATATTATACCTCAAGACAAAGACAATATGTGATATGAGTGGTTGTGATCAGAAGTATAGGCGTTTATTTTGTGAGTTTAATAAAGAGTATGTCAAGTCAGTGGCAGTTACCTGAGTCAGGGTATGGCTCTTTAGGCAAAACATGCATGGAAAATAAGGACACTCCTCTTCATCCACAGCATTTGATTTTGGGTGTTTGAGTTGCTATGAGGTACCAAATAATCAACGTGCTAACTTTCACCGCATAATTTTGGCACAAAACACATTTGTCAGAGATTTTTTTGCTCATATCTTTTTCAGAAGCATATACTGAAAAAATAAAAACCTAATTTTGGGTCAAAGGCTAATAGACTTACTAGAGACCCACAAATAGGAACTAGTGTGCCCTGCAGATGAAGGAAAAAGCACAACAGAATGACACTTCGGACAAAATTTTTAGCAGACAACTGGGTCTGCATCCGTGATCAGGTACTGATCACTCATAGCCATCCCCAACAGACAGAAAGAGGACATGTGGAATTTAAGGCTACTTTGAGGCCTAGGATGTGACATAAGGAACCTGAAATGGATTTGGAAAGACATTGGAGACCTGCTGATTACTCCCTGCTCAAACATTCATGTTGGATGTAAAAATTTAGACAAATAAATCAAAGAACTAATCCCATCTCTCATTTACTGTTGGTATAAAATGACTTCATTTCTGGCTTCCAAATAATGAATAAATGTCACAGAAAAAAACCTCAATGTTGTTAAATAGAGATTACATTAGCCCCTGATATGATGCTGTAAAAGTATAATATATATATAGCTGTTCTGACATCTACTCAGTTATAATCATATAAAGGCTGTGATCCATTTAAATTATTGTTATGTTTGGGCCTGGTTCCTGAATCTGAGGCATTTAAGTCCTGTGAGGATGGGTGCATTGTGATCTTCTGTTGTCCTGTTTAGTTGGTTCTATTGCCAATAGGGCGGTAACCATGTCTGCAGTGGCAAGGGATTCCCCTGAAATGATGGGCGAGGCAGCAGACACACCCCGCTGCCCAGTGCTGCAGAGAGACTGGCTGGGTGAGGGGCAGCTCTCTTCTCTGACTCGGCATAAATTGGAAGGGGTGGAGCCGGGCCCCCTCTGGCATTACCACTACAGCCCTGTCCTAGAGAGCAGCAGCACACAGCGTGGCCTTTAGGCATGCTGACAGTTTGCTTGTTGACTCTTGCAGTTGATTGGAAAAGGAAAGTGCCACTAATCCTGCTTTCTCTAACTACAACCACCCTACACAGCCTGGGCAAAAGCTGGGACATCTTAAATTGGGCTTTGAATTAACAACTTAGGATTTAGCCCACTTCATTGACAATACAGTTATATATTTATGACAGGCGTCGCCATTCAGTCTGAAATACTGAGACAGGACTTTTGGTCCATGTTGCCCAGCCTTAGGTCACAAAGAGGCAAGAACCAACAAGACTGGTCTTGTGAATAAAAGCCAACAGACATGCCTATTAGAAAAAATAAGATCATTCAAGAGTATATTTTGAAATATAACATCAAGACTACAAGCATTCGAATATAAGAGTAAGACAGTCAAGGCTAAAATAATTTTATAGTATCACTAAAAATGATCTGTCAGTAGCTACAAACACAATGTGGACTCTTGCACATATTTTTTGTCCTTTCTTTTAAATAAAGGAGAATGAACCATCTAACGGCGCACAAAATTCTTCAGTTTCTCCTGCCAATGTGTCCATTGCTCTATGATTGCATTGTCCAGACAGTGCTCACACAGAGAGATGCAGCCTTTGTGAGGCTGTGATAAAGCGCTGCCTATGAAATGGTGCACTACGGGTGGGCCTGTGCTGCATCTTGGCAGATGCTGCGGCACGCCTCAGTGTGGGAACTGGAAGAGGTCGAGGACGCAGGGATGCGGTTGCTCCACAGCATCGATTTACACACGTTGTCACCTTATGCTACAGTTTTCAAAAGCGAAAAAAAAAGAAAAGAAAAAAAATGCTGCAATATGACATCTACAGAGCTTTCTGGAAAGCTGTCCGTCCACCAACACCCACGTCTATGAAAGGTTCGTATTTTGTGCGCTGCTTCTGCGCAAATCGATTGCGATCAACCTTCAGCCAACATTGCTCTTCCCAATGCGCCAAACGTGAAGCAATGAGAACAAGAACAAGAGCTCGTTTTTCTCCACGTCAAGCTAAAGAAAAGCCTTGCTCAATATTTTAATCGATGGCTCATTATTTCGAGCCCAGCATCATGTAAACCGGAACACGACCATCAGCCTACGATGTCACTCTCATCATCATGGTACCACCTAGCTCGTCCTCTGCTCCGCCGCTATGCGCATCTTTCGACGGGCTCCTTCCGACTCTCTTTCATTACTAACCCCTCATTTGATCCATGTCAGACGGCGAAATCACATCTTATCGATGTTTGCTGCTTTATTCCCCCTCGGTTCTTTCACAACCGAGCCGCCTGGCCGTTTTTAAAGGAGCCTGGCAGAAAGGCACCGCCCCAAGATCAAACAGTCCGCAATTCAGACTACCACAATCCACCGCAGCACACCGCCAATAAAACCTTTTGATTCACCGTAAATGAGCCGTTTCGATTAAACTTCCACTTATCAACGATGTCGCTAATACATCTGAAATGTAAAGAAACGAGTGAAACGTGAACATAGGCTTTACGGGCCTTACAGTCCTCTTCAAAATGATGTTGCCCAAATCTCATTATAACATTATTTTATCTGGCACACAATTACGTCTTTTTCATGAGTGAAGTCTTTTATCATAAGTTTCATACACCAATTTTGCGCAGCTTATCCGCTTTAGACAAAATGTGCCCTGACAAGAGGCACAGTCTGCGTAATACTGCCCCTCATGCTAGGTTAGCTAACTTTAAGACATTTCTCACACTTAACAACAAACATCGAGGAGGCTCTTTGTAATAAAAATGATCCAAAAGAGAAAGGTCATTACAAAGGAAGCCCACTTACCGATTTCATGGCAGCTGCCATATCATCGTACCTCTCCGCCTGCTCGGACAGCCTGGCTTTCTGCACCAGTTGCTCGCGGTCTACCATTTTAGATGTGTGTGTTGCTGTCCTGTGTGTTTCGGAGCTAAAAATCGTAATCTGAATGTTTTAAATGCAGAGTAACGATACCGGGTCCTCTCGCTGCAGCTGCTGCCTGCTGTCTGTGTGCCTGCCGACGGGACACCCCTCCCCCTCCGAGCACTTTCCCTCGGTTGTGTCACCACCCAAAAAGGCGTGTCTTCACAGAGTGATGTAACGAGCCTGGCTGGCCAGAGACAGTACAGCCTATTGCCCCACAGTCAGGCAATGTAGGATTTGCACTTCACATGTCCAAGCAAAACGAGGTGTTTTTATAGAGTGGTGACATTATGCTGTATCTCTCCCCCTTTAAAGTACAGCACTCACATGTCAAATGCAAAGCTTGATTACCAACTGGGCAAATGTCCACTGCCCTGGGCCCCGAGCCCTCATATGTGCCGCTCCAAAGGCCTGACATTGACTTTAGGAATATGCACCACTATACCAACTGGTATTATAAGGGGTTTATCTCATCTGGTGGTCCCCTCCTGAAGAGGGGAGATGTGTTTAAATTTGTTTTTTTATTATTTTAGCCAATATGTAACTGAAATAGTTAACAATTTTCAGTCGATCTGCATGTTATAAGACTACCACACACCAAACTTTGTCCTGAAATGTCCTGGCTTTGACATGCTAGACTACATATGAGGGTGTGGAGTTAAAGGTGTGGAGTTAAAGGTATAGAGTTAAAGAATGCTGGCAGCTCATTTCTGCCAAGAGACAAAGAAGTAACAACATTTCCAAGCAGCCAAACATGAAGTTAAACATGGATATGCACAAGATAATGTTCTCACAACATATTTTGCTCCTACAAGACAGTGTAATATGTTGACTGCAGAATTTAACATGCCACGTTTTTGTGTCTCTTTTGAAAGAATAATGTGAGAGAAATTTTTAAACCAGTAGAAGCTGCAGTATCACTCTTTTTAGCATCTATAGAATGACAAATTGTTAATATAGAATATTTTTACAGGTGACATTTTAATTCTAATACATGGGTACAAATGAAATACACAATAATGATTGTTAAAGAAACTTATTTACTGCTCTCAGGACTGATCGGGTGTGCCACCTTCAAACCTGCTTAGCTGATAAGGAAAAGACACACCTGTGACCATAAAACTGCTCATATCTTGTGTTTGACTTTACTGCAACAGCGTCACTTGGCAATGGTGGAGCAAAAATACTAAAATACTTTTTTAATGGATAGCTAGTTTTTTTTCTCTTACAATTAGGAGTTGTATTGAAACCACCTTTTATTACCATGGATATGCCATTTGCTAATAGTTCTGCTGGTTGTAGTGATTGTAGGTTTGATGCAAGCGCATAATGCTGATATGCTGAGTCATTTTTTCATGAGTCATCAAACACACCCTCTTTTACAGGCCTTTCTGTTTTCCTGTCCATGTAGACACTGGCTGTTTCTGATTTGATCAATCAGCTCCCTTTCCTCTAGAGCACAGGGGTTAGGGTTAGACAAGCAATTTGGTTTTTTTTCTTCTTACCACATTCATATGAGGAGGACAAATGTCTGTTGTTAAAAACAACATAAACTACATAAACAACATAAAATAGTTCTCTGGATCTCTGACTGTATTTTACTCATCAAACTAGGAATTAAAGATGCTAAATTATGTTAGACCTAACCTAACTTTTGCCATCAGAGTATAAAAAGTATGTGCGGATCAGCTTGGACTACAAATGTGAGTACCAATGATCTGAATTAAAGTGATGACTCATGACTCAGATTCAAGACAGAGTAATTCCATTTTAAGTCTGATTGTTACATTCTTAATTCCTTATGATCAAGTTTTTTGGCTAAAAACTTTATTTTATTATTTACTTAAATATTAAAAATATAGATTTTTTATTTATTTCTGTATTCTCTTGAGCTGGAGTTCTAACAATTAATAAAATAAAAAACTGGTTTAATGTCCTCACAATAGCTCCAAAAATGATGATGGCTATTTAAATGGTTTTTTTTTTAAATTTTTTGGCCTTTTTTAGGTGGTCATCCAGGCATTTGTTCTGGAGTATCAGGTGGTAAAAAAGTACTAATTGTCTTCATTTGTTCACAACAAATTTTTAGATTCTTAGGACATTGCAATGTTGTTACGTTTCCTTCCTCATTTATGCCAAATAACAATAATGATGGATTCTCCAGAGTTCACATAAATAAAACCACCACAAATGGGGGTGTAGCCTCTGGAATGGAAAGAGTTGTTAAATTTCAGTGACATAACAGCAATCTCTTCTTGCCCCTTATTCCATTTTCTCTTTTTCTTTAATTGATTTTAATATAAGGGCATTTTTGGTTATATCAAACATTTAGGGTTAGAGTGACATTTAACTTTTGAAGAAAAAAGTAATAGAGCATTTTTCCTCCTATGAATGAAAGTTCATATCAAGAAAATGCAAATAAAATGCTCCCTGTTCTCAATACTCAAGCTCAACACACTTAAAGGTTTTGCTGCAAAAGCTGTATTTGATCTGGCATGACACCTAGCTTATTGTCACTAATGGTAACATCTTTTAGATGAATGTTTCTATGTGTCGCTAACATTAGTCCATTTACTTAACCTTATCTTTATTTTTGTCACTATCAGCCTACAGTACATTTTAGCATTTTAAATTATCTTGTATTCATCCCAAAAGAGGCCATTGTTCATTTAGCATCAGTATGCCAGTGTCATTTTTGGGTGCAGTCAATTAATCAAATCCTATTATATGGAAATTTTATTATTTGATTTAAAAATAAAATTTAAATGTAATTATGTTAGCAATGTCTTTATTTTTCTTTTTAACATAATTAAGCTACTATCATATTAGCTTAACAACCAACTTGTTTGTATCTGCTAATTGCTGTTTGTAATATACCAGAATTGATGATAATCGTAGTATCTGAAAATGAGATGTCAATATGCACAAATGTATCTCATATGTATATATTCTGCTTTGTCAAAATAGGGGGCGGTCATGCAATTTAATGCCGGAGGAATTGTTCATTTTGTATCCTACCTTACAATTACTGTAAAAGACCCTCTCTCCACCTCCCTACACTCTTTTCTGAGATTTTTTTCATTTGCCCAAAAAGAGTCAAAACACAGAGATGAAGATGAATATGACTTATAGTATTATTATGTACTTTTTTACATTTTCTTTTTATATTTAAAAAAAGTGATATTATGACAGTCTATGAGCCTTAAATCGTAAATGGCCAGTGGAAAGAAAGTGCTTATTTAAATACCAAAGGAAAATAAAAAGCTGTAATCTATACATTTGAATTCATAAATCTTATTTTGCTGCATTCTCAAAAGTTCTTTCCCCTATTTGAGTAATTTGCATGTGCTATTAGAGAGGAATTAAAAGAATCAATAGTGATACACATGTTAGGAACAGAGACAAGTACAGATGCTAATTTTTAACATCTTTGTTTTACACCAAAAATATATCATACACAGAAAAATAACAACATTAACTTTGTCACTTTTAAAAGATTATTAGTTATATTTATTTGATAGTCTGCAAAACACAATTAACACAGTGTTTGTTCCTGGGTAGAATGATACTGTATGCTCATGAGTTATAACACTTTTATTAGATGACTTGTTTTGCATTCTTGTTTGTGTGAAGTGTATATCTTTACCATTTATTATTGTTTTATTGTAAGTAATTGCATATTATAGAGCTGATGTCCATAAAAATGTCCCATTTAATCATATAATTAGTTGCTTATGAATATCTTGCAGCATAGAAATCACATGCACAGTAAATATTACAACCTAATGGGGCAAAAAAGAGAGAGGCAGACAGTTAAAATCTTCTTTTTTTTATCAAATAAAAAACAGTGTACATTGTGTTTTATATCATATATTCATTTATAAAGTGCTTAATAGGCATAGATATATCATATTGTGTGATCATATATTGTTATATTAGTTATTTTGTATGTTGTTGATGGAGGAGTATTCCTTCAGTGATGTGAAAGCTGTTATTTACATAATGTTTACAAGTCCCAGGTTGGTACGCCCACTTCCAACCCATGGTGGAATGGGAGTGTTATTCTGCTGAGATCACGACAGCGAGCAGGTGACACCAGCATCTTCAGAGTGGTCACAGTTGTGCACATTCCAGGATATATGGGAGCAATCCTGCAGGGATGCCTCATCACCGCTGCACTTGAGATTGTCCAGCAGGATTGTTCCTGTGCCAGACCCAAAGAAAGCTTCCCCTCGAGCTGCCATGGCCTCTCCACAGCCCATTTGGTGACACACTACCTGAGCGTCAGGGAGATCCCAAGCATCATCGCACACTGTGCCCCATCCAGAATCCAGAGAGAACATCTCTACCCGCCCCTCACATTGGTGTTCGCCACCCACAAGTCTTATTGATCCTGCAGAAATAAGAGGGGTCACTTAAATTCAGATTCTGAAGGAAATAGGTTGATGTCTTGCTGGTTGAAGATATATTTAACCTACCTTCAGAGGGCTGTGCAGTGGTGGTTGCAGTTATCCTTTCTGTTACTCTGAAGTCGCGACCACTTAAAATGTAATTTTCAAAAGCTAAGAGACACAGAGAAAAGCAGAAAATTTACTGTAAGGTTTGTGGGTCCTGGGCACACTTATGAAATATCAGGTGATAAAAACAATAGCACCTCTCTTATAATTATCCTGATGATCAATATAAGATGCCTCTTTATAGGATTTTTAGGGCTATAATGCAGAGACACACTTTGCAAAAATTTTTTTGGCAAAACCAACTGGCCACTGTTTGTGAAATATATTTTTGTAATGGTTTTCATACTAATAGCCATCATTTTCACACATAATTTAGTGATGTATGTGTGTATGTATATATGTACCTATGCGATATATGTGTGTTTGTGTGTGTGTGATTGCATGAATGTATATATAAGTCCAAACAGATGTAAAAAAGATGAAAATATACAGATAGTTTATTATCATTTGATGAAGAGTAGAGAAGGGGTAATATCAATTGAGTTTATAATTCTTCCTCTTTTCAGGCATGTAAACTGTTTTATTAAAAGGAGTTAGTTTATGGATTTCACCGTATATTAAGTATCTCATTCAATAATTGTTATTTGTTTCTTTCTCATCTGTCATTTCCTGTTTTTTACATGTTTCAAATAAACTTTTCAATCGGTCCCTTTTGTCAATGATTGATTTTATGTGGAAGGAAGAACTGCATGAGACAAATGATAAAAGCCACCGTCTTTAAATAACAATGAATAATTATTTTTAAAATCAACCTGAAACCAAGGCTGCACTATCTAAGTAAAGGGGAGTCTGTATATTCTTTTGATTCAGCCTCAAAGAAGTGAAATTTGGCCTGCAGGCATGCAGTGACTCTGATGTGCTTTGACTCATCCACTGTATTTTTTATGCTCTCTTGGCTGTCTCCTTAGAGTATGACAGTCATACATTGCAACAGGACAGCTCAGCAGGGAGGGCACAGATGACTGGATGAAAAGGAAGTATGAGCTTTCGGTGGAATGAAAAACTTAAGATAGAGATCTATGATACAGATAGTCCCTGTATTCAGCATTGTGTATGTGCATAATATAAATGCATGCCTAATAGAGCATGCTTTGGCCCCACAGTGATGTCAAATAAGGTCTTACGTGTACAGATAACTCCAGCATCCTCATGATGGCCACAGTTGTGCTGACCCCAGCCCAAGTGGAAGCACTCGGACAGCTCCAGTTCATAGCCGTTGCACTCCACATTGTCCAGCAAGATTGGACCCAAACCGTAGCCAAAGTAGGCCTGGGTCTTGGCTGCGCTGGCCGGGCCACAGCCAAGCTGTCGACACACCACGTTGGCGCTCAGCATATCCCAATCATCATCACACACTGTCCCCCAAACATTTTTGTAGAGGACTTCAACACGACCCTGACAGCTGTTGTTCCCATTCATGACACGGATGGCTGGTTTACCTGGACAAGAATTAGCAGACAGGTACATCATTGCATTTCATATAGCAGAGATGTTTTTCATTCTAAAAATCCACATGGCCTATAACTACATAAAAGGCTATAGTTGTCCAATATTAAGTCTAAATTCATTTGTGTTTATAAAGCAGGAATGAGTTTTACCTTTTGTCTGGGCAGTTGTGATAAGAGTTGTTGTACTTGGAGACTTGGTAACTGGAACTACATCTGTTGCTGCAGAGGAGATGTAATACATAACAAAATTACTTGAAGGTTCAGACTACTTGTTACCTAATAAATATCACAAGGAAGTTAGTCTTTTGCACTCTCTCATCACGTTTCCTGGCACTGTGTCTAACACATTTAAAGACAATGTGGGGGAAATGGCTCTCCCTGTTGGTGATTTGGCAAAAGTGCACATTTATTTTTTTCTGAGGCAAAAAAAGAAAAGAAAATCCAGCAAAACCAATTGGACATGCTATTGCAAAAGAGAAATAATCATTTTGCTTCTAGCTCACTTTCATGTAATTTCGTATGGACATACTGACATCTGTGTGCTGTTTCTGTTTACCTTCAGTGTTATGGGTTTCCATAAGTGCTCTCTGGTTTTGTGTTGACTGGGGAGGTGCAGTAGTGGATCCTAAAGAAGTAAGAAATGCAAATGAAATCATTGTAATATGTACTGTTCAATTCCTTCCATTAATTTTTCTGCTAATACTGCCACTGCTTGATTCTGCTTGATAATATGGCTGTGCCATTATACCATCTTCTTGTCCTTATTTAATGTCCCTGAGAATCAAGACTTAAGCTGATCTTATCCATTACTTAATATTACCTACTGACTTATCCTTTAAACATGGTTAAGATAAATATTTCCATGACTATTATTTCCCCTGGCAATATTTTTTAATTTGCTTGTACATTTATTTATTTTTGCTTTTATTATTTCTAATAATATTATCACTACTACTAGGGTTTGGATCTAGGGATAGTAATCGTACTTTTTCATTTGGTCCACCTTTTTGGTTCAGTATGTCAACAACTTTTCAAAGAATTGACCATTTGCTGAACCCCATCCCTCCACCATGGTGCCACAGCTATTAGCAAGGGCTTACTGTCTGTGACTGCACTTCCTGGTGAAATGCTATCAAATATTAGAAGAAATTAAAAAAACAAATACTTTTAAAACTAACCACATCCCAGTGACATGCATTTAATGCTTATTAGCCAATATAAGTATGCCAACATGTGTTATGATTGTGAAAATATTTATTCTACCTGCGTAACATCATCATGTAGGCATTGTCTTTTGTTATTGTAAGTTTGTTAGCGTTGTGACATTAGCATTTATCTGAAAGCATAACTTTGAAAAGTAACAACCTGACAGAGCCACTATCATGGCCAGAGACTCTTAACCCTGTGTAGTTATTTGTTTGAATTCTAATAATAATAATTTCAGGATTATATCTGTATGATTTGTTTAAATGCTGATTTCACTACTAAGGGCAACATACCAATGCAGGTGACCCCAGCGTCCTCATGGTGGCCACAGTTGTGTTTGCCCCAGCCCAG
Organism: Acanthurus lineatus; assembly: GCA_029814665.1. Taxonomy (NCBI): domain Eukaryota; kingdom Metazoa; phylum Chordata; class Actinopteri; order Acanthuriformes; family Acanthuridae; genus Acanthurus; species Acanthurus lineatus. The sequence goes on along the minus strand of JAPZDV010000006.1, from coordinate 3,712,388 downwards.
GCTTTTACATTTGGTCAGGTCCTGTTCAGTGCCGTAGCAGTTGACATTGTCCAGGAGAACCAGGCCCGTTCCATAGCCAAAGTAGGAGTTGGTGTGAGCGTAGACAGCACTGCCGCAACCAATCTGTTGGCACACCACCTGGGCATTGTTAATGACCCAGTCGTCATCACACACTGTCCCCCAGTTTCCTTGGTAGTAGATCTCTACTCGGCCTTGGCAAGCATCTTGTCCATTCATCAGACGGATAATGCCATCTTCTAAACCAAGAAGGAGAGAGAGAAAGGGATTTACAGGGACTGATTTCTTTTTTCTACAACATAGTTTTGGTCCCTATAAGTTTATAGGAATCTACATGTCTACATGTCATCTAATGTCGTATTGACCATGTGCTCATTTGAGCATATCAGAGGAAAATGTAACTACTAGGATTTGCACTTGAGTGTGGGAGGCAGAGGAAATGACTATTAGACATTAGCTTTGTTTTCCAACAGGATATTTCAATCTGCCTTTTTAAGTATTTCTTTAGAAATGAGAAAGGTGTGAGTCTCTACAATACATACTGCAGCTGCACAAAAACTTAAGTTTTATAGTTGAGTAAACATCTAATATTTCACTAAGCACAGATGTTGTCATCTTACGCCTCTGCCCAGACAAAAACACACCACCTTCAGAGACATTTGACATTCTCCTGTATCACCTGAAAGGGGTCTATGAATGTGGATGGCTCTACTGGCTTCCCAGTGAGTTTTTTTCAAGTGCCCCTAAAGAATTAGTCGGATACATCACTGCTTTCATGATCCCCTTGAGATTTAAGGGAAGAAACAAAAGAGTGTCCATAAAAAAAGGCTAACCCAACTAACAATGAGAATGGCCTGGAATTTGAGGCTTTGGAGGTCCTTTGTAAAGTTTTGCGAAACAGGTATCCACAGATGCTTTTCACTCAGCTAAAAAGCCTTTGATGTGTGTAAAATTTTTGTTAAACTGATGTAACACACTTTAAACTGAATTAATGCTTTCATTAAAGCTATTTTTCTAATAAACCTGATTGATTCCTGCAGTTTGGACCCACACAATGACAAAATGAGCCAGCGTTCATTATTTAATGAAATCTAACCTTGCGTTCTGTAGTAACATCTGTCATGCCACCTGTCCACTAGATTTGATGTGTGTGTGAGTTTGTGGGTGTATGCATGTGTGTGTGTTTGTGTGTGTTTTACTGTCTTTGTGTGTGTTAAATTTTGATGCTACAACATTAAAAAAACATGTAATCCAGCACAGAATTCTGCTGGCCTGAAGTCTGTTTTCTCTGAATATGCAATGCTACAGTCTAGACAGCTTTATTAGCATTTTTAAAATTGCCTTCAGCTGAGATGTGCACATATGTAGTGTTCTGATATATTTTTTTTAGCAAAGAGACAATGTAGCATCTGCCTTTTAACTTAATGCAAATTAGCCTGATGGCAAGACTGAATTTTGGGAAGCGGGAGGCTAATTTCATCTGCTGTGTCCTTGAAAGATTAATATACAGGTGTGGTTTATGTTTTGCCCTGATCTGCAATAACAGATTTACTGGCCCTTTGTTGGCCAAGGACACGAGCTGAGAATAAAACACTAACACTGTCGACTCATGGGATGATATTGCAAATTGATTAGCAATAAGTTGTCTAATAAACCAATAGAAACTAAGCAACATTTATTCTGAAGCATGTATCTGGCCAGCTGATGAATTAAATCCAGTTTTTTTGTTTTGGACTTCACTACCACCTAAGTGCAAACTATAACTCTTTAGTGCTTAATGCTCCACTATTTTCTCTAGCTAGTCACTTACTTTGTCTGTCATTTGGTGTTAAATGTCATCTGCCATTTTGTCTGGGGCAGGAGGTATGTGGTGGATTTTTAGAGCTTTTGGAGCTGTCTGCTAGGGCCAAAAAACTAAGCTTTGTGACTGATGAGAATGAATCAAAATAGCAAAGTTGCAGTCAGCAAAACTTAGACAATTAGCTGAAAGATCCTGTTAAGCTCCATAAGCGCTAAGAGGAACTTTAGTTTCAGGTAAAAATTCTGTTTCTTCACTACTTTGGCATGCAGTCAGAGTCAAACATGACAAGTAAGCTGTACCATTGTTTTACTACCTCGGGTGCAGTTAAACACACTTTATTTTTACATAGCCCCTAATTTATTTTCTCAAAATTGCTGTTTCTGTTTCAGGACTCTGGCCCTTTGCCTTTATGTTTTAGTGGGGAAAAAAAGGACAATTTCATCCCCCAACATTTCAGGTTGGCAGCAGACCAGTCTCATTTTGTTAAAAGCAGGGAGCACTTACGTAAATCAGAGTTTTCCCGGGGCTCTGTGGTGTGATCCTCATGGCCTTTTGCCCCAACTACTGCTGCTTCTAGCAGCAAAATGAAAAGGAAGAAGGAATTTTAGTGATTTTCCTCTTTTTATTTTCAGGGTTATACATGAAGAAATGATTCCCCACCAGTCCAGCCTACTTAAAGTTAGATAATGACTTTACCTCTGCAGGTGACACCCACATCCTCATAGTGGTAGCAGTTGTGGATGCCCCAGCCCAAACTATGGCACTGGCTGAGGTCTGTTTCACTTCCTTTGCAGTCCACATTATCCAGCACAATAAGTCCTGTGCCTTGTCCAAAGTGAGAGCTGCTGCCCACCGCCACAGCCACTCCACAGTCCAGCTGTTGACACACCACGTTGGCATCCACCATGTCCCAGTCGTCGTCACACACTGTGCCCCATGAGCCATTGAAGTGCACCTCCACCCTGCCTTCACACTTGTTGCGACCATTCACTAGTTGGACTTTGGGGAGATAAACAGATGATTTATGTAAGAAAATCTCTCTTTTTGTGCCTTCAGTGTTTAATCACAGCTGCATTCTGTCTTTAAATAAGATGTGTATATTCAGGTTGTTAAGTTGTTATTGCTGCCACTTCACTGAAAAATCTGAGGCCTACAAAAGCTCTTCTGTATATAAGACATTTTAACAACATGTTTCTATTGGAAACAAAATGAGATGAGATGACAAACTGGCTCAAATTTAATGACAGGTAATAGCAAGTGAAAAAAATCTTTCTGGACACAATAAGCCACATGACTCCTTGGAAGTAAGTGTGCAGAATGCAGGAGGATGGGAGGTTACATAGCAAATAAGTGGGGATTAGGAGAAATGGAGAGCTGGGAAAGTGACCTTGTTTAAAAAGCCCCAGGCACTGTTCTACCTTCTGTGCTCAGTATCATTGACACACAACCGGCTGCTGATGGTTTTCATGGTGGCCTGGATGCAGACATGGTTTTCTGAGTGTCTGGGCAGATTCAGTGCTGGAGGATGGATCATGCTTACCTTGGTAATGTGTCCTCATCTGGGTTTGCAAGCCATTGGCTGAAACAGAAGGGAGGAGGAGATTTGGGTGAAAGAGAGAGTGAAGAGAGAGAGAGAGAGAGAGAGAGGATTGGTTAATTATTTTGTTGAAAGGAGACTCTTGGCCTTCCATAGTTTATGTACTCTATATCTA
>JAPZDV010000006.1:3694684-3708757 GCA_029814665.1 Acanthurus lineatus | reverse complement strand
CAGCCCTATCTTTCTACATGCAGTTTAATGACAACATGATTTTCCCCTTGTGAAGAGAGAGAGAGAGAGAGAGAGAGAGGGTTGGTTAATTATTTTGTTGAAAGGAGACTCTTGGCCTTCCATAGTTTCTGTACTCTATATCTACTATATTTCCTGTAACACTAGACATAGACTGAAACAATAGCAATAGGCCTATTCAGACTATATACTACACTAGCTACAGCAGAAATATGTTACCCTATTAATTTGTCTTTTTAGCCATGCTGGCTACAGGGAAAGGGAAAGAAAGTCTATTGGAAACTATTTGATGGGATTGCATTCATTACATTGATATTCATTGCTCTTAGAGGATCAATCCTAATAAATCTGGTGAATGCCTGACTTTTCTAGCACCATCATGAGGTTTAATTTGTTGTTTGAGTCAAGTTTCTCGATAGCCAGATTTCTATGAAATTTGATTCAAACATTTATGTTCCTTCAGGAAAAATCGGAACTTTGGTGATTCCCAGACTTTTTCTGTGATGCTACTTTAATTTATCCAATGCTTTTGGTTCATACAGAGCCCACCTGTGTCAGCTAAGGAAAAAAAAGAGCCATCTGTAAATCTGTACTCTCGGTTTACAAATCTGTGCACATTTTTAAACCTTGCACTCGAATTCCTTGCCCACAGCTGGGAAAACCATAACCAACAATCTATTATATGTATTGCTAAACTGTTGGCTTGGATGGCTAAACCATGGGCATGAGCCATGGGCACTGATTGCTAACCAATCGCTAAACAGTGCACACAGATTTACATGTGCCAATTTTTTCTACCAGTTGATACCAGTTGGTCTCCATAGTTTCATGACCAAATCCAACCTGCAAAACTAATAACAGTGCCATCAGCCTCGGTTGTATATTGTGTTGTGTGTGGATATGTTAGCAAGTTAGCTAGCACAGAGAGCCATCAACTGGCTCTGTGTCTTGCTACTCTTAAAAAGAGACATAAGTAGGGTAAACTCTGTCACTTATCTGTGACTTTGAAATCACAACATTTAGTCAAACTGTTGTCTCTCTATCATAGCACCTTCAATAGTAAACACAGAGGGTGCATATGGATCCAAACTGTCATCTATGTGTCAGTTTCTAGAAAGTCTGTGTTTTGATGCAACACTTATTTTCCCAAGGGTCGCACTGAAAGACGTCCGGGCATAATGGACAGTCTATTAGCCTGAGGACTAATATCTCAAGTTTCAACAATCCACAAAGACACCACGGACTTTTTCAGCCATCACACTCGATGTGGGTCAATTCACAGGCTTCTCCCATCTGTTTGCGTCATTGAAACATATGCACAACATACACGAAACTACGTATTTCAGCTTCAGGGGCTGGTAATACATCTGTTTACAGTGTCACATGCAGGTTCCATCCTGGTTTATATTTCTGGATGACACAGTTCTATTTCTGAGAGTTAAGGATAGAGGGAAGAGTAAAATGTGGTTAAATTAAATATTACTTACCAGGTACAGCCCTTTTGTTTAATTTCATGTCTCCTAAAATGTGAACAAAAATAAAAGGTTAGTGAGACACACATTTAGATATCTGTTGGCTCTATCAAGAGACAAATTCAATAAGCTGGTATCAGCACATTTGAATAAATTGCTTTCTTTATGTGAGTGGCATTGATCCTGGCTCCCTGCAAAGTAACTACAGGGCTTTTAGCCAGCTATCACTGGTAAACACAGGGCAGGCAGTAACTGTGGACACAAAAGGGCTCATCTACAGGGAGTTTGCTTGCAGGTACAGCCAGTCCTTGAGCATTATTAACATCCCATACACATACTGACACACGAGAAATCGTCTCATGTGTCACATTCTGGTTCGGCTTATGGCAAAATATAATGTTTCTCTCTGAGCCATCTTTTTCAAACACGAAATGTAGCATCAAAGAAAAGAATTTAGTCAATAGACTGAAGTGGGTGATGGTTCTTGTTTGAAAACTATTGATTGAAAGATCTATATATTCAAGAGTTTAAAAAGCAGGAACATATGTGTTTGTTGAATGGTTCAGTAAAGATCATAGCTTTGGATAAAGTTTGGGTCTCAGTTTCAGTTTTCATACAACCAACCTCCGGTCCTGAGCCATGGATGAAAAATTACCCCTTAGGGAAATCATATACTTTAATAAGCTGCTCTGTGACATTTACCTTTGAGAATGAGAGGTTTACCAGGCCTTTCAAGGCCTGTTACTTTTCTATATATTTCACATTGTTTCTTTTAACAATGAACCACAAATACCATTTAGCAGTCACTTTTAATGAACGTAGCAAGATCTTACTATTTTTCAGTCCAAATAATAAAAATAATACACAATAAAAATAATAACAAAAACACAATAAAAAGAAAATACAAATACAAATAAGAGCAAAGTCATTTAGTTTAAACTGTGGCTACTCTGGTATCCGTTATCTTTACCAGTGTCTGTGTCAGTATTTGCCCAAAATTTGTCAAAATGAGAGAAAAGTTCATCTAAAAGACAAGTTTCCTTATCACATGAAGTATTCTGTATAGCACAAGATAAACTCCTCTTTACAAACAGGTTAAAGGGAGTGGCCTTGGCCAAATTTTGGGGAAATCCATCATGGTACCACAGCCCCAACTCCCACCCACACACTTACCGAGACGCAGCAATACACTCACAGCCACCAAGACGAGGGACCCCAGCAGGGACACCAGGACCCAGACGGCTGGGTTCCAGCACCTACACACACTCTCCACCACACGCTGGCTTCGCATGGCTGCCTGACTGACCATTGGCCTGCAACACACACATTCACACACTGTTAGTCTCTCTGACCCAGCTACCCAAAGTCCTGAGCTATATGTGAACACAATTCTAAATGGAGTAGACACTTTTCTACTACTACAAAACAATCACTATTTTTTGTCCTGGTTCAGAGTAGCCTGATTATAGTATTGGATTGTTTTCCCTGATGTGGCCTGCAGCTGTTATTGTTGTGCTGTAGTAGGTATTGATGGTAGACTGAGGTCAGGCTTGGGCAACGTGTAGCTGAACAAGAAATCATTTCCAGAGATCATGTGATGCACATCACTCCCTGTGGACATTAGAGATCCGTTAGGAAGTTATGTGGCAGCACAGCAGGAAGAGATTACAAATACAAAGTCACTCTGGCTTCCCAGACATGGGCATGTGCCACCGAAAAGTGCATCTGTCTTATAAAACACAGGGAGCAGCGAGTCATGTTACATTGCTGTTTTGTAAGCACAAAATGGCTGCTGTGCACCAACCTGGCAGCAGGTAACCAAGACTGATGGTAAGAGCTGAGGAAGTTCCTCTTCTGAGCTGCCCAGCATCATCACTAGCTGTAGGTGGCTTGTGTTACAGACGGGGGCAGACACCTGTGGTGTGGTGTTTGATAAAACGGGGGATTTTCCTTCAGGCGGGGAATATTTGGATTCTCTGACAATCACTCAATAATCAGAGTTAGATAGTGTGTTCAGAAAAAGAATACTCTACATTCTTCTTGGATAAGAAACTGAGATGAATGACTTTTATCTAATGTAATGGAATTCAAGTATGTCAAGTCATTAAAGATGAAAATGAGATGAAAATAAACTGAAGTGTGAGGATGTAACTGGAAAAAAGCTGGATTTTTTTACACACATTGCTAAAAGTAAAAGCGCTGAAGATGTTATTTATTATATTATGTTGAAGTCCGTAGATTAGTTTAGAGCAAAAATGTCAGAAATAAATCAAATAGCATTAATGAAAGAATGTTGTCATTAGAAGACCACAGAGTGTGGCCTGGCCTTGAGTTGTTTGTCTCCTCACTGATGCAGAATTCCCCCTGACCTTACACAGGAATGTGTATTAGGGGATGATGAGGGGAGAATTTGATATTGGCCCCTCGAGATAGTGGACATTCCGAGCCCAGGGGGCACAAAAAGACATTTCTGCTTTCTGTGGTCCCCATCGTCAGGCATAAACACTGCTTCCTGCAATCTGTCACTAGAACCTTCCAAAACGCTTAGGCACCTGATGACACTGCAGGGGCGCCGCTCGTCTCCTTGGAGAGCAGGAGGTAGGGGGAGAAGAGGGGGGTGTTAAAATTTTGAGCCAGCTAATGCAGGTAGATTTAACGCACAGTCTTTATGGGGACATTAGTGACAAAAAACACTAATCAGCAGCAACAAAGACAACTCTGGACAGTGCAGTCTTGGCCAGGTTCAGTCTGTTTTAAATGGTCTGCTGCATTGTCTCAGAAGGTGTGGTGCAGAAGAGGCCCACAGAGAGGTTATTGTGCATCCAACTTGGAGGTGGGCATTTTAACACCAGCACAGCACTCACAAACCACGGCCGTCTTATTTGCAGACTGTACTAACAAACTACTCGAAACTCTAACACAAATGGCTCAGTTATGAGGGATGAAAAATAATCTAGTCCCCAATGTTATGTTTTTCAATACTCCATTCATGGTAGGATGTAGCGCAGATCCGCTGGGGAATAATGTTGCCTTTTGTGTCGGCCCTGCTTCCCCTCCCTTCTCACTTCCCTGTGCTGAGAAATAGCTGAAAGATCTCGGCCCCACAAAAATACCCCTTAATGTCTGAGATAAACCAGTGAATAATACTGTCAGTCTCTCTAACCGAGAGAATTTTCATGTCATTCAAATACAGAATCAGTGTATGTGTCAAAAAAGTCTATTTACTTTTTCTGTAAAACATGACAAAAAATGATAAAATGCATCTTTTTACAAAATATCAAAATACATAAAACATGAAAATGCCCTTCAATAGTAGTTAATTAATCAGTCATTAATAGATATAAGTTGATAATTCAGTTAATTCAAACATATATTATGTTTTATGATTGTGGAGCAAATTTCTGCTTAGCAACAACACTAAACAGCATAAACTTCTTAACAAACCTCCGTCCCACATTATTATGAATATGTAGACACAGCCAAAAAAAATCAATAAATAAGTTCATAAGGCTAGACTGAAACACACCATTCGCTGATATGTCCCAGAAGCAGGTTCATGTTAAAACTGTTCATAATAATCAGAAAGTAGTGAATAAATCAAGCAAAAAAAATAGCATTTTTAAAAAAAATACATACCTGATTAATCCTCACACCAAATGAAAAAAACTAAATAAAAATAAAAATAGTTTCCTTCCCTCAAGAAAAGACACTGAAAATGTCCTCAGAGCTTAAATAGCAGGTAGCTTAATTCCACAAATCACAGAAAACACAGAAAGGTTGTGTAGAAAAGGAGGCAGGAGACTCAGAGTATCCAGCACTTCTAGTTTAAGGTCTTTCATCTCCTTAACCCTGCTTGGCTATAAGTACCCGGCTTCAGTGACAGGTATTACGTAAAACAATAAATACCACTGCATTGTATGTTAATATTCTAACGCCCTGTACCTGTCTATGTTTAAAAGAAGCAGGAGGGGCAAAAAAAGACAAAGACAATGAAAGCTAACCCTTCACTGGTACCCCTGCATCTCCAGTTTCAGGTTGCGCTCACAGAAGGTGCAGTCCTGCTCATCTCTGCTCACACTCGCTCAGGGAGACAAGGCAGGGGCTCAGGTCCTGTGTCTCTGTGTGTGTATGTGTGAGGGTGTGTGAGGGTGTGTGTGCGCACTGGACTCTCCCACAAAAAAGGACTCTACAGCAAATGACAGTGCAATTATGAGGCAATGAAAGTTTATAAATAAGAGAGTTGTACACAGTAGTTTCTAGGGAATTTTGGAGGTTTTGAAAGCCACCTATCCTCTTTTAGACCCACAGACAACTGATAACTGACAAATAAGACTGGATCAACCCCAATGGAATGAAAATACAAGGAAAACTGAACAAGAACATTTGAGCTGAGCTCAGAAATGCAGCTTTAAAAAGCTTTTCTGTTCAATTTGACAACATTATCAATGTGATAATGTTTCAGACGCACAAGATATTCTTCCTCTTTGAATCGCATGTGGAAAAGCCTAGGGCCTCTCTGAATTGTGCAGCAGACTAATAGCAATTGCTTTCAAACACTAATCCTTCCTGAGCCGTGGAGAAACGTGCAGGCTGTCTGTGCCCATTGACAGGGTTTTCAAGGAACAATTTAGGGCTCCTTCCTGCAGTGTCACCTGAAACAGTGTTTTGGCCAAAACAAGGAGGTTCTGTTACACCAAGCTATTTATTAATCCTGAGGTTGAATTGAGAAAACTCAACCCCACACGGCCAAAGTAACAGTCACTAGTAGCCTTGTATTGTCTTAAAAACTTGCTTTTGTTTTTTTCATGTCTGTGTCATTTTCTTTATCAAAGTGCTCCTGTAGGTACCACTACTGCTAGCTGTGAGTGAGTTTAGCTTTATGAAGGGAAGAAAACAATTACAAAAACGAATTTGTTTGTATATTATACATATATTTTTTTATTTATGGGACCAGTGCATTTTACCTGCAAACTTTGAAAACATTGGAAGAATACGCTCTCAATATAAACCATTACCTACTGTATGTTAGGTACAGACTTAGCGTCAACTAATAACTCTTAATTTCCTTACCCGAAATTCTCACTAATTTTGTTCACTCTCCTTTATGATCTGTTCTCTAACCCCTGGGGAAGATGTTTGGTTCTCTAGCTGCTAGATGCTCCAGTAAGTTCACAGGCTAGTCTCTTACTTTGTCTGCTATTTGGTGCTGAGCAGGTTTTTCAGAGCTTTTTTTCCCCTAAAAACATCTGCCTGTCACTGCTGGTAAAGATGACAGTGAGAAAGATGAGAGTTATTTACATTGTAAAGTTGACTAATTCTCATCTTTCTCATTCTCTGTGTTTGCAACCGTGAGTGATTTCTCATACATAAATTTCATGTGACCAATTGTTAGGCTAATATGAAAATACAGATCATGGTCACTTTTAAGAGTCAGAAAAATTAACAAACATCAAACTACACACTATCATGATAAACCTGCATTAACTTGGCAGCTGCAGATGCATGTTGTGAACACAAAATTGATGAACCATCACTTTGATTTGACCGAGTGCACTTGTAAGTACACAGGTGTTTATATAAGCATATTTAATTGCATAAATTAGCATAGTTACTTCAGCAATATTCATTTATTGACATCAAACATTCTATAAAGATGTCAAATTTCAAGAGAAACACACCTAATAAATGTAATACTAACAAAAGTCAAGTAATAGATTAGTATTGTCTCACCACACTCAGTATCTGATTACTATAAAGGAAGAGAAACCAGATATTTGATTCTAAATAACAGATACCAGAAAGAAGATAAATGTAAAGAGAAAGGATTCAGTGTTTCAGGCATTATGTGCCCTCGGGGCTCTAACAAATGTTTGCACCAGAGGATACAATATAGTTTTTCTTTTTCCTTATCACTTCTATTTGTACTGTATGAGGACAACAAAAAAAAACAGGGCTGGACTATTAGACCCACAGTCACCATGTTTAAGGATGGGATGTTTTAGTAAGCTATACCTTGGTATTTTGTCATTGCTGCCCAGTGTTTCTTCTGTGCGTTCTCCCACTGTAAATAAAACAAAAACTACAAACTGTAATAGGCACATAATCACAGCTGATGCGTAATCTACAGGTGACTACCTCTCCCAGTTTGTGACCACGTGAGTTGGAGGGTTCAGGTGTTACTTCAACATACATATACATTGCCCATATATCATGGTAATTGCTAGCTGTGCTGACTTGCAGTGATGGGCAGATTGTCTGTAGTGATCATTGACAGTACAAGCCTATCCTAGCTCATGTATGACTGTGACTGTGGGTTAAAAGCAGTCTCTTTGTCACACACATGATGATGTCATTTTCTCATTCATTTCCTCGCTTTGTATTACATTGTATCCCCTTTGTATTCTCACTTTATAAACTGACTTTTTAGCTTATGTTGGCTTTATGTACACACAGTGATAGTTCAATTCAAAACTGGACTCCTCTGTACTTCAAATCACAATCCTGGCTGACTTTGATATATGTGTCTTTAAAACAATGATTTCAGATGCCTGCACTACAGTAAATGAGGCTGTGGTGAAAAGAGGAAAAAGCTAACAAAAAAAAAAGTTTAAAGGAAGAAAAGGCAGGAGGATGACCTGCCTCCTTATCTCCCAGTTGAATTTCCAAGCAGAGACACACACAATGTGAGCAAACGGGTCATTCTCAGCTTGGCATTATAAAGTTTCTGGAATAAGTGTCCTGTTAATGCGTTGATGATTTGGTGAGGTCAGCTATTGTACACATTCTTTGAGTCTGCTTTACATAACTCATACGGTGCAGACAGTCAGGGGCAGCAAGTTCTTAGATCACCCTGGGTTAAATGTCAGTGTTCAGCTCTCACAAAGATTCAAGTTATCTAAAAGCTTTTGTCCCATAGTTATGAGGGTCTTCAATTTGAACTTGACACAAATAGTGCAGCATGACATCCCATTACCTTTGTCTTGAACAATCCTCTTTTTTAGTAGGTCATGAAGACAGATAGTATTCAGTGTAACAGGAAGTGAAAACTATGACACAGTTAAATAGAGCTTCTAAGAATATGTCTTCTTTTACAGCCCTGTTACACAGTGAGATGTATGTATGAAACATAGATTCAATAGATAACTTGATGTTAGTTGTAAAGATTTTATTCAATAAAATACTGCTGGTATTATGACATAACCTCCAGGGTATTACAGGTAAGGAAATATTGGTGTTGTTCATAATGATCATTTGAAGCTGTACATGTCATGCAGCCTGATGCCGATAGATGACAGGATGCACACAGAGTCTGAACAATCACAAGGACTCAAATGTCTTGAGATTAAAAAGACCACAAGAGAGCACTTCATCTGCCTAAGGTCATTTGCTAGCATGAACACAAAAAATGTATACAGGTTTTTAAATTCAAAAGCTTTTGGTGAAAAAAAAATAGTCAGTAATTTATTATGTAGACTCAAAGGTGATGCAAAAAAAAAAAGAAGAAAAAGAAAAATGGTCCCAAGAAAGAGATTTTATTCTTGCAAAATATCTAATTCATCAGATGAAAGTACATAGAGTAAGAAAAGGGGGCAGAGTAGGAAATAATAATTCAAGGGCACGGACATTTTTATTAGGCAAATATATATTCTATGTTTACTGTAATGAAAGATAAAGATTAGATGAAATGAGTCAGGAAATGCAAATGTGGGTTATTAGCTTTCATAGGTAGCATCACACTAAGATGTGTGTGAAATTACAGAACCCATATGTGCCGGCACATATTGTATATGGGGACAAAAATACACTGGCACCATGTGCATGACCTCAGATCAAAAGTGGAGAAGCAGGGCAGCTGAAAGATATGTACATTCAGAAATGTGTGTCAGTTTAACAAAGGTAAATACAGCATGAAGCAGATCACAATCAAGGCAGATGTACAGAAACAATTTAGTTATCCATTTGCAGGGAAGTCAGATGTAAAATACAGTGTGAAAGACAGACTGTGTTAAATGGTTTAGGAGCAGCAGGCTTTGGGATTTTTGCAGTGCATCTGCTCTCTCTCTCTCTCTGTTTCTGCCTCTTCCCAACAGTCTGCCACACGTGAGCAGACAGAGATGGAAATGAGGGAGGGAGCAGCCCAAGGACACCCTGATAACACAGAGTGGTACACTGAATCTCTCTATCTTTGTCTTTTTCAGCCTCACAATGAGCACAAAACCATTGGAGATGCTCTCACCTGATGTACTTGCGTCACTGATGTAAAAAAACAATACTTCATAAACACAGTGTAAAAATACAGGCTTTTTCTCTGCTTACATGAATGCCACCCAGTGGTCAGATATGATGTACTTTGCCTCTTTGATGGATTCTGGCAATATGATATTGAGAAGGTATGTACATACCTTTGAGGATTTATACATGTCAATATCACTGCCTTTGCCAAATAATGAAATCTCAGGAAGCATTTTATCAAAGTTCCAGCGGTCATATTAAACTGAACATTCCTGTTGATCATATCCTTATATGCAAAAATGAGATGCAACATTAGAATGATAGCAGGCCTAATAATAGCAATTACATGTAACATAAATTGTATATTGTGAAATGCAGCACATCACTTGTACTAATAAGCAGTTTGGATAAAATATTTCCATAACCAGAATTCCTGGTAAAGTAAATGAAAGATGGTACTTGGACCTCATCTGATTGATCAGGTAACATAAAGTTATGAGAAATTAATGTTAGTAAAAAACAGAGTGTCATGGTGATATTTGCACTGCCTGTCTTTACCACTACCCACAGACTGTCTCTCTCTGGCCTGTCCCCGTTTGACCTTCCCTGCCTCCTCGTCAGCCACGTGCGCACTGTTTCCTCGTTTCCTGATTAGCTTTCCTTCATGTATTTAGGCCCTAAAACAGTCCACTTTGCTGCTTAGCTTTGCTGTCATCGTTTTTTTTTAGCTATTCCTCAATCCTGTTTCCTGTCTTTCTACTAAAGTCTTTTATTTATTTATTTATTCTTTTGCATCCTGTGAGCCTGCCAGCAGTCTCCACAAGCGTGACTTTGAACTTTAATTTAGCCAACTTATTTTCAGCCCAGCCTGCTGTGCTGTGTGTCTACTGCCTTCCTGTTTGCCACTCAGAACTGTGGCACGACGATTTGTAAATGTTATGAAACACACACTCACAACATAATACACAAACACCTGACATTGCACTAGGGAAATAAAATTATATAAAGGGCTGACAAATTAAAGCATTTGGTAAGAGAAGGTTAAGTTTCGATATTGTATTTCACAGAACAATTTCACAGAACTGTTTTTTTTTTCCACAGCAGACATATTGGTTTGTTATAGTACTAAAAGCACAAGTGTTTTTTTTTGACAAGTTGCTTTTGCAGGTGGGCTTACTTGATATTTTATTTAATATACCAGTTCAGATAAATTCTTCCCACAGGTAATTATATTATATTTCTCAAGAGAATATATTGTGGCAGTTTCACAAAAAGTGTGCATGTCCTCCAGAGGATACCAGTGCCTTAAAATCTATTTTTTCTCCACATGTTCATCAATCCTCAAAAGTCCTGCATACATTAATAATGATAACGATAAAATAATGACATTTCAAATGACTAAAAACTCTCACACACACACACACACACACACACACACACACACACACACACACACACACACACACACACACACACACAATACAACGGTCTCCCTGCCCAGGGTACAAAAATCCGATCCATACTACATATTACAGGACAGCTGCACTAGCAATCTGCAGCCACTAGTGGTCAGCCTTCTCACACAAGTTGCTAGGATATATTGATTACGCTGCCTTCAGGTACACTCGGTAATACAGCGATTATTGTAAAAACGCTCATGAAAAACTCAACAAATCCGCAAATGCACCAAAGAAAGGCCGAACTCTTCTGTGTCAACTAGAAACTAAACAAGAAAGACAATTTGGAGTTATGGTGACAATGTAAACTGAAAACCTTTATTAAATTAGCCCATAAATATTACCATCCGCATTCTATTGTTGCAGAGGAGTGCAACTCTTAACTCTCCAAGTTTACATGGAAAAACTATTTATGTATTATTAATAACTGTTACGGAAGTGCGCGACAAGTCGTACAGTAATTAGGGCAGATCTCTAAATTATGAGACAAGAGCGAGATGCTCATGAAGGCAGCACCGTGCCCAGCACAATGACGCTGGTCAGTGTGTGACACTGGTGCCTGACAGATAAACAAACCCCTTACTGAATGGCTCTGCGGACCTTTAACAACTTATGCTACCAGTCTCTGGGTTACTTTAAATGTTATGCCGACCAGTATACCTTGGCTTAAAGAGTTCTGCTTCATTGATGAAAACTTAAATTTTCAAGTTGAGTCCGTTTAGAGGTGAGTTTGACACAAGTTAGTCTAAAAAACTTAACGGTGACTGTTAGCTAATACTAGCTAACAAAACGTAGTTAGTAGCTAGTTAAGTTGGTCAGGACTTGTACCAGCTCCTTCAGACTGCAGACCGTTATTCACGTTATTGAATAGCATTACCTATTTTAGCATCAGCTACTTGACCACACACCAGTTTGCTAACGTAAGCTAGCTAATTAGCTACTGACCGAAGTCCCTATCTGTAATATGAAGCGTCGCCCATATGTCCAGCGCTAAGTTGAGCCGGTGATGGGTAAATTTGGCTACAGTAATGAGCAGTAGTAGCTGGCGACGCATTGCTGTCATCGCTTTTCACCGAAAGTTCACAAGTTCACTTGTTGCATCCCCTGCTGACTACCAGACTTCTGCTCCTAAGCATATGCTCTATTATTCATAACCCGCACCAAATAAATTGTCTCCGTTATTATATGTATCATATTGCTCTACCATACGTCTGCGTTGTATGGACATCCGTTCATTAAAAAAGGTTTTTACAGAACAAATGAAAAGATATCTGGTGTGAATATAGCACAACCTGCTTGGTATGGCATTTTGGTTGTCAGTAGAAATATAGAATTGTATCTGAGTTGTATTCAGTACAACCTAAGAAGCAGTTGCCACAGACTGTTTCTGGCTGATATAAAAGGCTTTCCAGAGGCGAATTTGCTCTCAGTTTATGACAACAAGGCTTCCTTTTGTCTCAAAAATGCTGCTCTATTTTGCTAAGTCCTCCTCCTAACTGTGAGAACCTCTTCATCACCTGTGCTGTCACCATGATGAAAACATTACATTTTTGTTACTACATTCATTTAAAACATTTTAAATTCCTGGCCATCCAATTCTCTCACACCTTTCACTGTCTCATCTTTTCAGTGACCTGGTTTGATAATTGCATGCTGCATGTCTGATAACCCTCATCACCCACCTGCACTTCCTCCCAATTCTGATGCACGGCCCCTCTTTAGAAATGAATAAGTCTCGCTATTCGTTGCATGTTATGCTGTGAGTGTGTCATCATGAGGAGAGACAGGGATAACCCTCTGGCACTGTCATCCAAGAAACCATGCCAGATCCAGGCGGACTATGGAGGAGAGCTAGAGAGACTGCGTGCTGATTTGGAAAGAGAGAAGAACCGAAGACAGCAAGCATATCGACGCCTCTGTGTGGAGCTTAGGCACCTGCGGGAAGAATCAGAGAGGGAACAGCAGAGGGCCGTGAGGGAGCTGACGGCCAGACGAGGGTGCCAAAAGGTCAGGCACTGGCATCTGTTTGCTAAACTGGTGAACATTAAAGACAGTGGACAATATAGTGAAGTTGAGTCCACGGGGAAAGAGTCTTTTTGTATGAACAGTGGAGAAACATATACAAAGCTGGAGCAGTTGCTGCTGATGCTGTATGATAAGATAAATTGTGAACAGGCAGTCTATAAATTGCATCACAGGCAGGAATTGGAGCTAGAAAAGGCCATTTTCCTTTGCCACTTGCTAGAGGCCCACAGAAAGCTGTTACAGCGGAGGCAGAGAGCAGGGCACCCAAGCCACATTTCTAAAAGTCTTACAAGAAAATCAACTCAGGGAGACAGCAGTAACTCTTGTCATACAAAGCCTTTCCTCACCAGCCACAGGGCCTTGCTGCAGAGATCCCATAGTGCCTCCCACTCATTTGGTAAGAAAACCAAGCAAGATTGGCTAAGGCAGCCTCTAGGGAAGGCCCTCTGTGTAGCTGACCCCTGCACCACCACTGCAGTCGTGGACACCTGTCAGAGCAGCTTTCTGAAAATTTGTCACCCCAACGGCACTCCCCATGCAGGCTGGGACAACCAGCCTCAATACTGCCCTGAGTCCTCTTGGTCAGAAGAGTCATCACCCTCCAAATGCATGGATGGAAACATGGAGGTAAGCTATTTTATACTTCCAAGTTACACACATGGTTCATATAACAAACCACATGCTAATCCCCTCCTTTTAAATGTCACATGAAAAAAGGAATTAGCTAAATTGCTATTCATTGAATTCACATGGTATACAGGTAGCCTATATGTGTTGACACAGGTACTATATAGGGAAGGAAGACATGGAAATATTGGCAGTGGACAAACACCATCTATCTTATTTGCAAATATTTATTATGACTGTCG
>JAPZDV010000006.1:3645571-3674751 GCA_029814665.1 Acanthurus lineatus | reverse complement strand
CTTAATTTCTCTCAGACAGTGTATCTGCTTGGCTTGTTGGATTATCTTATATCTTAAATTGTCTTAACCTATAACTGTGTCAGTTTTTGTGTTTTTCTTTTTTCTATGTTCAGGAAACCAGAGAGATTAGAGGGACCCCAATGTGCTTCTAATTGGGATCAGACAGTCAACTAAGGCTGTTTTTGACAGGATAAAATTGTACTTGTATTGTCTTTTTTGCTCTTATTCACATGTGTTTCAGTAGATTGAAACACATGTGAATGCAGTGAATCCAGTGCGATCATGCTTGACCCCATCTCTACTGATAGAAAGTACTGTATATAATTACAAAACGTAAATACATGAAATTGCTTTTGCAGAAAAGATACAGACAATAAAAGGTATCAAAAAGGAGATTTGATTTTATATTCATAAGACCAAAATGTAAATGTTAAGTGCTGTATTACCTTCAGTAGATTCCTTATAAGAGGTGCAGTCATGCTAAAGCAAAATAATGAGATAATCTTCTGTCTTATAGTATCTTTGTTAGTGCCAAGATTTGCCCAAGGGGAGCAGTATAGGACATTGGGAGAATGTACTTGCTGACTGAATGCCTGTATCAATTATAATTGTCGTCCATGAGGCATCTTTTCTGCCTGCAGTTACAAATAGTGATCTCATCTTTGCTTTTACAGCAAGCTTATCTCAACTTATTTAGACAGTATAGGCAATTTTTATGCTTATTTTGGGCTGCAGCAGAGGGTCTGGCCATCACCGAGTGATTTTACATTATAAGCAGCATTGCATCTTTTGACTACCTTAAAAGTCTGCCGCTTAGATACATAGAAGCTTTACATATTAGTGTGTATCATTGCGCATCATTTTTTTTCCATCCTGCTTCCTACACAGTTTTAATTTTTTCTTTTTGTAAAAAATCTTCCTCACTCAAATCATGTATTTATTATTTTTAGTCAAAACACAATGTGTGCTGGTCTGTATGGTGTTACCCTTAAAACATATGGTCCTGGTTTGTAACCCACTAACTAGATATTCAGACAGGATATCCAATATTATCATTACAATAATGTTGGAATATGAACACACAAAAGCATCAGCTGCTGGCTTAGCAAACAGCTGGTCATTAGTGTCGACTTAAATAACAGGTATGGTAACATTAGAGCCCTCCAGAGGGCTAAATCACTCATCATCATCGGTTGTCAAGACAACATGATCTCACAAGATGATGGTCACATGATTTGTGTATGGCACCATGTTGCAAGAATACTTGATAGAACATCAGTCCATGTGCTGTTATAAAAATGTCAGTGTTATGGTTATTAATTAAATCCCTGGTGTATCATGGAGATACGATGGTATAGATTTGAACTGGTGTTTCACATGTGGAGCCATGTTTGCTTTTATCAGTCTAAAATATGTCGTCTACTGCAGTCAAGGAACTTCCTTCTCTCTTCCTCTGTCTTTTAGTGCTGCAGTAGTTGTAGGTGTAGGTGTGGACGCACAGACTGACTCTAACTAGTTAAGCTGACCACAGTAACATGAGGCAGTACTACTTCTCTCAAAAGCAATGGCTTATATGTCATCATATGTAAGAAGTTAAAGACAGTTCAGTTGATTTTTGAATGTGGTTGAAAATGTTTCAAAGGACAAACCCTCCCTTTACCTCCAGCTTATCTGTCTGTCCATCTGCTCTCACTGCAGCTATTACATTCATGCCAGGTCCGCCGTCAACCCTTCCCTCTGAGCCTCAGGGCTCATTTAGAGCATCCCTGTCACAGAGGCAGGATGGCATCATTCCTATTCAAATAATCCAAAAAAACATGGGTTTTCCCCACTGGGATGATAAACACCCATGACAGTCGTGGTCCCCATGTTAACAATTTGCCTCATTGACTATGTCCACATCTACTGCTGCTTTAGATGCCTTCCTCAGTCTCTTATTTCTATTCAAAACCTTTAATCACAGCACAGTCCCATAAGATGTAGGTTGCACAAAACATATCTAAAGCCTGAGAAAAAAATGCTTGTTTGCCAACTCATTGTATATGGCTACTTTATTAACATGCTAATGTTCCTACCATGTGGCCACTGTTGGAAAAATCATCAAGAAATGAGAGATGTAAGGTGAAATTTTGTCTTTCTTCACAATGACATGCTGAGGTACACAGTTAAACAGCCCTGAAGTGGCTTTTGGACAATTCACATCAATGTTGCTGAGAGAGACAGCTAAGGCTTGAACTTGAACCTCAGCAAAAATCAAATAAGAGACCTGAAGGTAATCAGTTAATTTACATCCTGTCCAATTTGAAAGACTTTGAGAGCATCTGCAAGGATCAAATAAGTTTTAAAAGGTTTAATATGGTTTAATATGCAGATTAATGACAAGATATTAATGTAAATCATCAATAGACAATAACAGTGATTGACAGTATGTAGTCTGCTGTATGCAATCCCCTTTCCCCTCTCTTGCTGTTTCTTTCGCTCTCATGTAGCTTAATAAGATAGCAGAGCTCTGCTTCTTCTGACGCTCAGTTAGTGTGGAATAATAGGTGTTGAGTGCCAGCGGTAGGCTGATTGAGATGGTGTAATGAAAAGCCTTGTCAGTGCGCTGTCATCTGTCAGCTACCATTAGATAGCACTATGTAAACATTAGCTGACAGCAGAGGGAGGCTTAACTGTAACGCAGAGATGGAACATGATTAAACCAACTCTAGAGAAATGAAACGCTACCCCCCCCGTTTCACAGAATACAGATATACTGGCACTCTTGTGTCTCACAATATTATTTAAAAACAAACAAGCGATAATTTAGTAAACTCTGCATCTTCATTGTGCTTCTTTTTCAGAATGGCACAGATTATGGCTTCCTGGTGCGTCAGAACTCTGAACTCCTGCGAGCCCTCGATGAGCTGGAGAAGACTTGTGCCACACTGAGGGAGGAAAATGGCCTGCTGGTAAGACTAAAAATAACAGAGAGTTTGTAGTCTTTTCTGAAGGCTTTTTAGAAAGTAGGCCAGGTACACAGAAAGGGTGTACAACACATTAAAATGTGCTTTGTCTCAGCTCAGTGTTGTATCCTGCTGTTGGCTTTTTTTAAAGTCATTATTTAGCCTATAAATAGGTCATTATTTTGTCAGCATGCAGTCCTCTCCCTGTGTTGCTAATAAATTTTCCCTGGTAACACACACAGGTGATATAAAATCATTGCTGAATCCCTCTTAAGACAATTAATGAGCCTTTGTGAGTATTTTTGACTTTCTTGTTTGCTGCGTTGGTAATAGTTGTTGCTGGAGGCATTGTCTGATGAGAATATTTGTTTTCTTTGTGTTTAGCGGAAGAGCAGTGCCCCAGAGACTGAGGAGAAGGTCAGGCGGCTGAGGAGAAAGAACACAGAGCTGGCTGTTCTTGCTAAAAGGCTGGAGGAGAGGGCTCGAAAACTGCAGGAGGCTAACCTCAAAGTGGTATACCACACAAATACAATATGTTTAACTTTTTCACAGCAAACTACATTGCTCACTGCCTTTATCCTCAGTCTGACCCGAAATACTGGCAGTGACTCATTATTAAGTATCACCATCCAATTCATCATATCACCATAATGTCTGATAATGACTAAAATGAAATAGTTCAGCTTGAGACGAATGGGAGCCTTTTAGGAATATATCAACACTGTATGAAATAACTGAATGCAGTTTTAGAATGGCTACACGAACCCAGTTTTCAATAGAGAGTCCAGGACATCTCTTGGGATTTAACAACCCCATGAAAGAGATAACAAAAAACGAAAGAGCAACCAAACAATTGGCTATGAGAACAATTTAAAACATTTACATTCCATGTTAAATATTTCACAAATGCATGATTTTAAAACCCGTAAAGATAGCAACTTATTCAGATAGGTGACTTCTCCTAATGACCACATTTACTACATAGTTTATCCACAAATAGGGGAAGGATCCAACATGCAGTTGGATAATAATGTACAATAGCTTCAGCAAAATGGATGTGTGTAGTCCCTGAATACTTTTTAATGATATAGTAAGTATAAATGGTTTTACAGCGTTTCTCTTCAATTTTTTATTGACTGAATATATCTAGATGTTTTTTCAGATCCCTTTCAGATGGAGACATGATTGAGCTTTTTAAAAGTATCATACTGTCACTCACACATTAATTGTAAAATTCATTAGGGAAAAAATGTGTCTAAATAAATAAATAAAAAGTTTTTTAAAAAGAAATCTAACCCATTACAATATCATGGTACTCAAACATTATTTAGTAACAGTTGCTTGATGCACAGTGTCAGTCTTTGAACTCCGAAGTAGTAAATCTCTCCTGTCCCAAGGAGCAGCAGTGAAGGGCACATTGGTCTAACAAACAATTCAAGGACCACCTATCTCTGTCCCGGCTGCTTTGGTCACTGAGTGCTGTGTATTTTGACTGCACCTGTTTCACCAGACTGAGAGAGTGACCTTTCCCATCCCCCCTCACCTCCTGCTGTTTGCCGAAGGACAGAGAGGTGTAATTCTGATAAATATACACCAACAAAACTTTAAAATTATGCAAAATGCAGTCACACTTGCTAAACTATTGTTTTTAAGCCTTAACCCATAATAGAATGTTTCAGAAACTAAGTTAATTTACTGCTCAGTTGGAGTTGCTTGCAGCCAAAGTAAGAGGCAGAAATTCCTTATATAACACTGAGAGCTACATGCTCATTAGCTGGACAGCAGTATAACTGGTCTACAATGCTACACTTGTCTAACATTACATGGTTTTCTGGCTGTTTCTTGGCTGGTTTTTGACTGCAAGTATTGCCATCAGCAGAACTGTACTAGTACCTCTGCTTCGTGTTTACCACCAGCCAGTACTGCAAACCTACAGTGGTCATTCCTGCGCACCACCATCAGACCTAATCATGTCAAAAAAGCTTGGGACATTTGGTAGTTTAAAGACATTCAGATAAATCCAAGTCATTCGATACTTTTCAATAAATTATTTTATTATCTTGTCAGTTGTGAACTGTCAGTTAGAGTATATTTCAAACTTAATCTATGAAACTCTTTCTTGTGATTAATAAACATATATATTTCCTTTCTGTGTAGGTGAATTCCCCGTCACTAATGAGACCTGGGTCAGTGGAACAGTACAAGAGGGCCTTTGCTCGTCAGCGAGCTCGTGACCTTGCCCAGCACGCCGATGCACTGCTGTCTAAAGACAAAGAGATTGCTGCCCTACAGCAAGAGTGCAGAGAGCTAGAGGCACGGCTGGGCACCACTAAGGTATTTATAACACAGCTCCTCACTAACCAATTTACTCAGCCCACACTGAACTGCTGTCACTGATGTGGACTTTTTCCCCCCAGTGTTCCCCCCATCCCCACTCATCATCTCTGCCAAAGGCTCTTAATGCCACAAGCTCGCTCTCTGCTGGGCAACATGGATACTGCTCATCCTAACGCCCTCCTAAGCCCGTATTACAAAGGCTGCGTCACTGCTGATGACTAGATGACTGTGCAGGAATAGGCTGCCTTTCTTACTGCCTGTTTTTAATTACTAGTCTAGTGACTTAGGAGCTTGTACTCCTGAATATGGACATCTGCTGGCTTTAATAATTAAGGTTCTTAAAGGGTGAGCTGTGTGTTGATCTAATGTGAATGTCTGTGCTGGATCCCATGTTCAATCTAAACACATTTCATCATGTGATAAGGCTGACAGGGATGAAAGGGGGAGGGCGAATGGGTCTCAGCCTTAACAGGATAATTTATATACGCCCAACTCTGATATGACTTTGATATTTCTATGTTCATGACCCAGAATCAATTACTGAATGTTTATGTGTACTTTATGTTTGCTGCCTCCTTTATATTTCCTTCACAGGGTTATATTTCCTTCACAGGGTTGTATGTGGATATAACACAATTTATGAGTGTTTTTCAGTTTGATCCAAATTACATGCAGAATGAGAGGTCCATTTTAGATCCAAATAAGTATTACTAAATATAAGCACTATTAATATTAGTCTTTGATAGTTTTAGTACTTGTGAGGCAGTTTAAACTGTTAACAACTGAGGTTAAATGTAATGTGTTGAATCTTTGATGTTATGGTCTCATCGTTGTCTTTGATGCATATGTCTGTGTAGGGCTTCCCCGTTCCATCTGGCAGAGTGGAATTTGAGAGGCTTCTCAGGGAGTCTCAGAGGGAGGTTCTGCGGCTCCAGAGGCAGCTGTCAGTCACATCATCCAGACAGCAGTACGACCACAGTCCCGACCCAGGTGGCCCAGAGAAGTGTGGAGAAATTAAGGAAGAGGAGGGGGAAGAGAAGGTAAAGTCATCCCCTCATATCAGAAAGCAACATGACTCTACACTGACCCCTGTTGGTCTTCAGCGATTTAATAAGTGAATCTTTTTGATGCACACTAAAACTAATGACATCAGATTAGCTGTAATTTTAAACATGAGATTTAAAAGAGCAATATTTATGCAAATTTTATCAAAGTAGCAGTGTTAAGTGGATCTTTTTTGTCAGGAAAAAAAAAAGATCAAATGCAAGCCTACATGTACCTATGTCAGTGCAGAGACTGTGGCACTTAGAGCAGGTGTGATAATACTGTTCAGTGTATAAAGGTTAAGTATGTGATTACAAACACAGACCAGATCATGTTTTTACACCCAGAAGCGTTGATGATTGTAGTTAAGCGATGCACTTTGGGTTAGACATTATTTGTTCAATTTGAGCCCACTGCATTTTTCTAAAACCTGGTGTATGTTTATGGAGGAATTGATGCTGTTTTGCAGTGTTATATAATGGCTTGTCGTTGGACCCAATACTAATCTGCCGCAAGCCATAATGAGATGATTCCCTGTCTTGAACTTGGGCCTGATCAAAGATACTAAAGTCACACACTCTGATCCTCTCTGCATGTAATACTGATCTTCTCTCTATTCAGTTCTTAGAAACAGCACCTTGTCTGTGAAGTGACGCTCAGATAAATCAGTAACTGGCCAAAAAATTTTATATGAATGTATAACATAAGTATATGAGTAGGTTATATAACACAGAAAAAATCATATTTATATTTGTGAAGTTTTGTGAGCCACACCTCTGAACATCTGTAATAGGATGTGCATTGAGAGGTCCATTTGAAAGACACCATTTTTGTGTATTATACACAAAAATAAACAAAAATACAAATACAGCATATATCTTATTCTGGAATATTTTGTAAAATTTTCCTATAAAGTCAAGTAAATTCTCTGCCCGTGAAGCTCAGATGAAAATGCCGATTGTGGTAATCTCTCGTTTGTGGGACGCACACACGCACTCCCAGTGGCACGCGCACACCCAGAAAGGGGCCATGTTGTGTGAACTCTAATCCCCTCTAACAACAGAATGGTACAGTCCAGTAATCCGCTCTCTGTTGCTGTGGCAGCGGTGAGAGGGTTTTGGGTGGTAGGTAAGACTCCAGCCGCACTAAAGACTTTTCTATCTCGCCCTGCTCTGGATAACTAGCAGGCCAAGGGAAGCCTTGACGTTGGCACAGATCACACGACAGGGGTAGGTCATCTTCTGAGTTTTTTTGGTGTCTCTGTGCGTCGCTCTCAGTGGTTCATTGTAGATTTCCTTGGCTTACTACATGGTGTCTGCTTAAATGTAAGACAGACGCTATGCAGGACTCAAAGTTGAGACTAAACTAATCAGTGTCATGACGAATCGGGGGTGCAAGAGAATTGGCTGAAGGCTGTGTGTGCTGCATTTGTATTAGATATTAACTCTAAAATATTATTAGTATGTTACATCCCCTGTAATCATAAAACAGTATGTCTTGCAAATAAGGAGATTTTTCCTTCAGGTCTCATTGATGTTGTTTTTTAATATTAATTTCAGTAAATCCTGTGGGAAATCCCACTTCAGTCTGTGGTGGACAGCCACTTTCTTGCAAATTAGAAAGACGGGACATGTATGAGGCCTAGTCAAGGGCAGCCTGTCAGACACCAGGTTTTATAACAGTCATATTTTGGAGCTTCCAGATGTAGAATTTAGACAGGCCGACTTAGCGGCAGGGTGGTAGAGCGTTTGATTGGTGGACATCGATATGCTCCGTATTAAAAAGAAAATCAACGGCCAGGCCAATCCATTAAGGTGCTTTTAAAAGAAGTGATCCAGTTACCCGTTTCAGTAGTCTGCAGGGATTACACCAATGTGCTTATGGCATTCGGGGCCTGCTGAATGGGATCTGACCCTGCTTTAGTACGCATGGGCCCAAGGTGTTCTTGATCCTTTAGTGTACATGGACCACATCAGTTTGAAGTGTACACAATGGCACCTCATTGTTCAAGGCAGTGTTCAATTAGAGGTGAGCTTCTAAGCTCAGACCTCATCTGGCAAAAACACACTGAGAGGCAGGATGGACTTTAGACATAGCTGCATCCTGCACACCTTAATGACTTACATATTTGTATTTACACATTTAGTAACCTCTGTTTATCTACTAACTAATTACACTAGCCATTATTTAGTTATTATGTTTCTGTTCATGCAGTGTTGATGTTTATTTCGATTAGTTTTGTCACACACCCTCTGTCCAGTTTAGTTCTAAAATACACAAGAGACATATTTACTAGGACTGAGAAGCCAACAATCACATTTTTTAAAATATTTATAATAACTGTAAAAAAAATTAGATAAACTTTTCAATTGTTATTGGAGTTCAGATCATGCCATATTGAAAATTAGCATTTGGAAATAAGACTGAAAAAGGCGCTAGTTAAACAAGCACTGGTATTTTCTGTTGCTACATGAGAATTTATTATCCCGTCCAACACAGCCAAGGCAGAAGACACACCGAAAATCAGGATGCCTGTAGAAGATTCAGACTGTGAAATTTAACCTGAATTCTACACTGAAATAAAGCAAACAGGGAAGGTGAGAAGTCATAACTTCAAGCTTAAAAAAGACACTACTCACAACTCGGCTTGAATGTAAATAAACAGGAATACTGTAAATGTTAAAGCTAATATGAACTCTTACATCATACAATTTATAAAATAAAAATACACTAATAAGTTATATTCATAATGAGAATAAGTGCCACTTGAGCATAATAAAATCATATTTTTCTAAACCAAATTTGTGTGCTAGGAAATATTTTGATCCTCTGTTCTTCTAAGCACCACTGCTCATCATTAAAGACTTTTTTGTAGAATGTGAATGTTTATTATTCATGATTGATGACAGTAATTGCTGTGTAATATAATTGCGGACTTGACACATTTTTACTCACAGCTGCAACAAGCTCTTACCTTGCCAAATTATATTTGCTGATTTGACTTCAGTCATTTTTTCAGGGACCTAGTGTATTTGCTTGCAGAGTGTGTCTGAATGCCTCGTGCTCCTCATTGAGAGGGTATTGTATTGTTAATACTTGGTTGTAAAATAAAGAAAACATTTTGTTTTTTCATTTTTGCACAGTTTCTGAGTGTGGGCTATTGGTCACTCTTTGAATCTAATAAAATCTCATATATTTGAAGCAAATGCTAACCATAGCATCTATGAACCGATCCTTTACTTGTCCATATTGCCACAACAGATTTGATTTGTTTTCGATTAATATAAAAACAGGGAACCATTGTTGGCACATTCCATTCAGCAATTCAATATACAGTTCAACTATAACATATTAGAAATCAAAACTGTCTTTACTGATGCTATAACCTTTTTTATTCCCTTAAAGAAGGGAATTTGTTGTTATAATTCTTTATTATTTTTACTAAGGGCAGCAGTATTTGTATCTTAGAGTTTTTAATTTCTGTTACAACACTTACTGACTGTTTGGGACTAGTTAAGGCCAGTTCAAGCACAAAATTCTTGCAAATATGCTGGACAATTTATCTATTCAACTTTGTCCATAGTCTACAGGCTGATTGATCCCTTTGCACAAGTCATGTAGTTGAATATACGGATGTTTCTTCTATTTGATGGTGGAATTGAAACAATAATAATAGTAACTACTTCCTGTATAATTCAAGTATATGTGACGGTCCAAAGGATGATTTTGTCCTTTTTCTGCAGAATAAATTTTAATAGTTATCTGCTTAAAGAGGAATCACTGCTGCTCAAAAAGAATCAGAATTAACTAAATGTTAATGGGAATTTCACTGTTAAAAATCGACCAAAATAATCTGTTAAACCATCTGAAAACCTAGTTTGGTACTTCTTGAATTTTCATTAGAAAGAAAATATTTTACTGTAAGACATCACTTGACTTTAAGCACTGTATAGTATGTACACATGTACACATTAATCAAAAGGGCTTTTTTTATTTTTGTTGCCTATCAATACTAAAACAAAAAGCTCATGTTTTATAAACAATGCACTAACTCTAAATGAAAATTATTTCTTTGCTAACAGTTAAGCAACAACACAATGTACTAAAAGTCTACTGGTCTTGACTTAAACTTCAAATGAATCACTGTTTTTATTGTTGTTTTATTGTTTAATTGTTATTGTTACAAGTTTTTTAAATCATTGGCGCACTGACATATGATTCACTTGATCTTTTCTCTTAATACTCCATATGAGAATAGAGAATTAAACACTGCTCAATGACCAAGGACATGTGCAGCTTGTTAGGTCACACTAAGTTTTTGTCAGGTTAGTGTGTTGGCACATAAACCTTTGAAATGATTCATAAAAGCTTAAGCCATGGTCTAATGCTCTCTATGGCAGTCCCTTTATTCCTCATAACATTGTATAAATGAGGTGTTACGTAATATTCCCCCCTGTGCTCATTCGTCAAAACCATCTCAGAATTATATCACACGTTGCCTGAATGCTGATTATATTTGCTTTGAACTCATCATTGTGAGCTCTCACATTTTCTTAACAAAGAGGATTGCTCTTTTAAGGGATTTGACCTGTAGACTGACATTAATGTATGTTGTTATGATCATGATATGTTGTCACTGTGTGGTTGTATGAAAAACATCTAATCCTCTTGAGAGAAAGATAAACACAATGACTGTTTTTGCTAAGCAGGATTGTTTAATTATATCTGAGTACAGCCAGAAAAAGATTGGGATGCTAAAAACAGGATGCAATCATTTACAGTGGGAACTGTTGCTGAGCCCATGTAGTAATATCTTTTCTGCAATCATGTGTTTCACAAAATGGTGAACTTTGCCCCATTCTTGCCTGTGAACGACTGAGCCTATCCATGATCACTCTTTCATGCCCAGTCATGATGCTATGACCTGTTACCAGTGAACCTTTTTAACTGTGGAATGTTCCAAACAGGTGTTTTTGGAGCATTCCACACCTTTCTTTCCCAGTATTTTGTTGCTCCTGTCCTGACTTGTTTTAAGTGTGTTGATGATGTCAAATTTATATATTTTAAAGAAGGTAAAACATTTAATAGACTGTCTATATATTTTTTGTAGTTATGTATGTGTCAAAAAGTGCATTTAAGTAGTCAGTGTCCTGACTTTTTTGGAATCAGTGTTGTAACTCAGTAAAAAAATTTAACTCCTCTCACAGTCACTTTACCTGTGGTAGTAATAATTAATTAGGTTTACTTAATGCAACGATGGAGAAAAAAAGAGGACATTTGAAGACAGTGGTGTGATATTTAAAATAAAAGGGCTTTGCTTTGGGATCTTACCTTGGCCACCACTTGTGTGTCACTCCCACTTTGATGCATGCTGCCAGATTGTAGCAGCAGTTCACACACTTAAGCCAGCACACTCAATGTTATGAAGTGCTACAAGCTAATTAGTCCCAAGTAGACAAACTAGTTTAAGCATGACTGACCAAATACAAAGGTTAGGCATTTTGCCAGGATACAGAGCTCACCAGGCACGTCTGCACTTGTGATAGATGTGACGAGATCCTTAATGACCACAAACAGGAAGCAGGGACAGTGAAATCTGCCGTGTGCTTGTTCAGAGCCCTCATTTCTGTCCACTGATTATGTACAGGGGCCAATGGAATTAGTGCCTCCTGCTGGCCTTTCGTCACCACTACTAACACCATCTGGTCTCCTTTCCAAAAGATAAACCAGGGACAGCCTCTCTTAACTTCACAGACATGCTGATTTGGTGCTGAACAGCCACAGTGTGTTTTATGGCCCATATTCAGCATCCTTGTATCTGCAATGATGATTACATGTGTGTCTCAACAACTAATCTTCATCGTCTTTAATGCAAGCCTCTTAATGTTTAAATGAAATACAAGTTACCAGCATGAAGCACCTTCATGTTATACAAACATTTACAGTGTGCTGCCACAAAACTTCACATTATTTTTTCATGTTTCAAGTAGCACTTACATGACAGATAGAGTGAAAGAATTCTGGGAATGGTTATCTTGGTGTATGAAGTTTGTAGAAATGAAGGGCTGTCTTCCATTAAAACCACTATGTCTGTAAGTGCAGGCTACTTCTACTGATAATTTGTTGTTTCTAAAAATAATGATGACTGCACAGATCAGCCAACAAAAGCACTCCTTTCCAATCTGGACAGAAGCTTTGCAGTGTTTTAATTTTATACTGCAACTGCAGAAGGACTACAACTCTCAGCTTCTTTAAAATGCCTTTACTCCAACAGTGAAAGATGCAGTATGTTCAGATTGAATTAGGTGGCTTTTTTAAAGTCATTTCACTGTAACCGTATAAATGAGTGCTTCTATCTCCAGCATCAACTGTTTGAAGGGGGATCACTTGTTATATAAATAGAGAAATTTAAAATAAACTGAAGCACACTGAAGAAGTTGTAGTCCAAATGAATCCCTCACCACCAATTTTTGTTTTTCTGTTGACTCTTTCATGATAGTATCATCATACTAGAACTGTTTCTAAATATTATCTGCAACGCAGTTTGTTAATATTAAGGATGCATTGCAGGTAAATGTTGTATCTATGCTGCCAAATCAGAAATACAAAATCTTTTTTGCTGCATTTACTGGAATTGACTGACTAGGTCAATTTCTCTTTTCTGTAGATGTGAAAGCCTTAGAAAAAATGTACAGTCTTATGGAAAACTTTATGAGCACAGATCCAAAAAAATATAATAAATTAATATTATTTTCAATGTATAATCTAATATATCTTATTGCAAACAATTTAAGTTGATCTGTAAGAATGTTTATCTTCTAATTATATTTTTTGCTGACTTTGTTTGCTGGTACAGTATCTATTAATATCTCCATATGGTGCACTGACAGTCCCTAGAGAAGTCACATTTTAACAAATAGCAACTGTGGCTGAAGTCTGGAGTGTTGTGCCTATCACTTTGTAACAATGTAAAAGGGAGGAGAGTGTAAAGGAGAGATCCCCTCTGCAGCACGTGGCAGAGCGCCTTTGATCCTGTTATTGGGTCATGGCCTTGGCTGCACTAGCACAGTTCTACTCTGAGCATAAGTAGGTTTGCTCTAAAATTAGATACTGATTCCCGACTCTTAACCCTTCAACAATGTCAGCCTGTCCCCCACCTAGATTCTAGATACAAAAATCAGACATTTAATTAATACATTAATTAGTTAAGAAAATGAACCTG
Organism: Acanthurus lineatus; assembly: GCA_029814665.1. NCBI lineage: Eukaryota > Metazoa > Chordata > Actinopteri > Acanthuriformes > Acanthuridae > Acanthurus > Acanthurus lineatus. The sequence goes on along the minus strand of JAPZDV010000006.1, from coordinate 3,661,203 downwards.
CTGTGATACATTCAATCATTACTAATTGGGAAGGACAGACTTTGTGCTTATGTGTTATAGTCATGTTGCTGGATAGAGGGATTCCCCCTGGATTATTCATTGTTTGTAGGAGGACCACTGGGAAGGAGGCTTGCCGCTAATCCCCCAACCACAGTGGGGGAGTATAATGTTAAGGGCTACTATATAGCGTAACACTCAGACATTTCTTCCCTTTTCAGTGCTTGGTAAGAATTTTACTTAATAATTAAACCAATAGTTGACAGTGCATAATTGCAGACTAATTGTTCATGGTCTATGATTTCATCATGGTGCTGTTATGAGGCAGTGGGAGTGCATGTTCAGCAAATATACAGCTAAGATCAACCACTATGCAGTTTTTGCAGACAGTCATAGTTGTCATGTGACTTTAACATTGTGCAGTGTGGTTTGCTGCTTAAGCAGAAGACTTGCAGAAAGAAACATGGGAGTGCTTCAACCTCTATCATCTATGAGTGGAAATGCTCTACCAGGACAAAGAGTTATTTAAACAATCATTTTCTATATTATTCCATACTAAACAGAATTTAAGGTATTTAAAGAAGAAAAGATTTTTTCTATCCCTGCAAGAAAGCAGCTGCACTGTTACTGCATTTAAACATGATCTTAAGCTTAGAAAAGCCTGCTGTCTGATGGTGGCTCACTGTGTAAACTCCCTCTCAGAGCCCATAAGGACTCTCTTTTTTCACCTACCTTCAAGTTCGTCCCATCTACATTACTCACCCTTCACTGTTGTATCGTATGGAGATAATTTTAACAAGAATTGATCTTTTTCATTGTGTGAGAAACATATTATATATCTAGTGCAAATTATCAACTAGTTGAAGATTTTTTGGAGTAGCTGATGACTGCTAATATGCAGTAAAAGTGAATGCCCAAGTAGTTGATCATATTTTTAAAATAAAAACAGACACTTTGTCAGTACATAACCTTGAATTATTACTTTTCAAGATCAGCTTTGTCAGTGTAAAGTGATTGACTAAATGCTAATATCTTTCCTTGTCAGGTTGAAGGAGAGACCCCGTGTGTGGTATTAGATGAAGCTCCTTCCAGGTGTGAGAAGACTCCCGGAGAGGAGGAGGAGTCGGGGCTCCGAGTGACGCCCCAACCGGGCCTCAGCCCGCCCCCCTCCCATCAGGAGGAACATACAGAGGAGCAGCACCTACAGTTTCTGGTGAGAGCTTCACATTAGTAAATTCACACTAGTAGATTCAGCTGAAACTTCATCATGATGCTGTCATGTAGTGCAACATTCAAACAGCATCAAAGAACTGTTTAAAGATACGCACCAAAGGATCCAGTTTAATTTCCACTCGGGACAAAATTTCACATGAAAGCACTTTGGTATTTATCTAACTGTTATTAAACATAATCTAATAAATCAACTTTGGTTGTTGCTTGTTGTTGTTAAAAAATTAGTGGGTTAGTATTGTAAGGGTAATGGCTTCCAAATGAGTCCTGCACATGTCTAAACAACAATAACTGCATATTGTGCCTAATTGCAGGTTTCTATCTTTGCTATTCACTTTGAAATTTTTTTTAAAGCTTGAATTTGGTGCTTTGACTTTAGCTGACTGTCACTGAAGGAAAAACTATAGTCAAATCTGTTATGTAATGCTGGGATTATTTTGATCATGTCGCTTCGAAGCAGAACATTAGCACATTGCCCTTGCTGATTGTACAAGTGGGTCTCATGGCTTAAAAAATAAATATTCCCTCTCAGCTCTCTATTGACTTTCTTTGTCAGGATAGTAAATGGAGATTGCAAACATTAATTGATCTTGTCTTCATTGCTCTCAAAGCACTGACACTGTACGATATTGCAGCTAAAACCTTAAGATATGAGGTGAACTGACTACACGTTAGCAGTAGTATTGGTACCAGGCTGCATGTCTTCTTATCCTACTCTGAGCCATGTACATTGTTTTGAATGTGAATAAATGAATGAATGAATGAATGAATGAATGAGATTTATGTCCATGCAGATGTGTCCAAGCTGCCCTCTGTGCACCCACTGAGGTGTCGTTTTTGAAAGTCTAAGCTCTGATAATGAGAAAAAAGTCAGAATTGATGTTTCCAAGAATCTCTGTCACACAAAATGTATTTTCTTTAATGGTTACTATGGTTTTCTCAAATTAATAATTTATGTAGACACTGTTTTCTCATTTAAGTAAGATCCTAAATAAAGCTGCAACAATCTGAATGGGATGAGTAAGTTTGTGATTTAAATTAGCAAGTGTTATGCTGTTCATCACTATATTTAAAACTGAACAATGCAACATCTGACTGCACAAAGGAGTAACTGAATCTATTTTAGCTTCATTTTTCCAGTTTAACAAGGAACATTGAACGTTGAAAATGGCTTAAATGAATATCGAAGGTTTTTGTGTTTGGTTCAATGAATGGATCTTAACCTTCCATTATAACAAGCTCTCTTTAGTAGAGCATGACTGAGTCATGGGGAGTAATCAGGATCTTAGACAGTGTGATATGCACTATGAGTTTAATGGCTTACAAATGTAGGACAAAGCACATCAGCTAAGGAAACATTGAACTGCCCCAGAAACAATGCTAACCCAGGAAGAACGCAGATGATATTTTTAGCCATGCTAACGTCTGTCAGCCCACCACTTCCAGACTGAAATATCTCAACAGCTCAGGGCTGAATTGCCATGAAATTTGATACAGTCAGTGCCAAGACGATGAACAGCAATAACTTTTATAATATTTTCTGTTTTAATCTAGTACCATCATCAGGTCAAAATTTCAAGGTGTCCAATACTTTACTTTATAAACAAATAACTGCAAGACTAAGAACATTCTCATCAACCTCAGCTGCCCTATATTTGGTGTTAATTAGAAAATTGTAGCATGCTACCAACCATTTTTTAACTTAGTTAACATTAATATCTGCTAAAAATCATGGTGTTAACATCATCATTGTAAGCGTGTTAGTATACTGATATAAGAATTTGTGTTGAGCTACAGTCTCACAAAGCATCTAAAATGGCATTATTCAGGGAATTAGGGATACAAAAAAATTTAAATGCCTACACTTTTTTAACACAGGATTTTAAAAAAAAATTCCATAAAATAGCCTCTGTTCAAAAAAAAATGAAATACACATTATAGTCCACATCCTCCTAATTAGAAGAGAAGTCTGAAAAAATATAATAAAATAGGACGCACAAAAGTTCACTGAGATGTCTTTGATGACTGTGGAACTACTGGCATCGTAGTTCCAATCAGTGTAGGGAGTTTATCTTCAGAATAAAGATTTGACTAAGCAATTAAAAGTTCTTTCCTGATGCACAATACTCAGGCCTTCTGAGCTGTGATTGATCAACAATCAAGCTAATCTGTGCACAGATTGCAGTTTAATTATTATTGTCTTGTGTTGTCATCACTGGTGAGATTGTAGTTGTTCTTCCAGTCAGCTGCTGGTTGTCTGCAATTAGCTTGTCTGTTTTGTAGCCTCCCCCATCACAGTCACTGTATAATACTTGATTAAGGTTCTGTGGTCGTGCTGAAATAAGCTGATTCTTCCTATGCTGGTCTGGCATGTAAGCTGCATTTAGAATAATTAAAGGATGCTAAGCTTTGTAATACGGAATTGCTATCCTGTCAGAGGTCAATATGGAAATTAAAGCCAATGTATTCTGCATTACAAATGCAAAGCATTTGTCATTCTAGATTAGATTTTCATGGTTTTGCTCTTGTACAGTAGATCCTGCTTTTTGTGTCAGTTTGTGTTTTCTTTAAAAAAAAAATAAAATTGCTTAGTTTTAGAGCCATATTAGATTCAAAATAAGGATTAAGTGGAACTGTCTATGATCTCATTGTTGGTTCAGGAAAGTGAGCTGAACAAGAAGAGAAAAGAATGTGAAGACCTTGAGCATGAAGTAAAGAAGCGACAGAAGAGATGTCTGGATTTAGTAAGCAATCTTCTTGCTCCAGTATTTCCTTCTCACATGCTTTCATGGCTTTCTGCTTCCTGTCTGAATTAAACATGACTGTGGTGGACATAACAATAGAGTGGAATAGACATTCTTTTTCTGAACTTTGTCATGCTGTTTGGTAATAGGAGAGCCAGCTTGAGGATGAGCGAGGCAAAAATGAGCAACTAAAGGAGGAGGCAGATCTCCTCAGGAGGAAGGCACAGCTGCTCGACCAGGTCAGTGTCTCCCTGCCCACGGTTTTGGCAATCAGTCATCAGCTGTAATATTATCTTACTCACCAACTCAAAATAAACAATCACAGAGGATGTAAAACACTCTTCGGACTCATGTAGTAATGCACAACATTAAAAAAAGAAAGCAAAAGAGATGATGACTTAAATAATGAAAATGGTTGCAGTCAGTTAACATGCTGTTGTTTTTCAGACTCGGGCTGAGAATGAGGAGCTGAGGGAAGATCTCTCTGAAGTGACCGCTCAACACAATTCAGTTCTCGAGGAGAACCAGAGACTCCGTGCCAAACTGGAGAACCTAGAGCAGGTCCTAAAGGTATTGCTTGGCTCAGAAATATATTATTTTCATTTTCAATCACCTCTCCTACTTAAAAAAAATTTGTTTTCTTTGCCAACAGCATATGCGAGAGGTCGCCGAGCGAAGGCAGCAGCTGGAATTGGAACATGAGCAGGCACTGGCTATTCTTAAGTTCAAGCAGGATGAAATCAAGCGGTTACAGCGGGTGAGAACCACAGTCCCTTGTGTGCTTTCATGTTCGACAAATATTGTTCTTGCCACTATCAAACCCTCATGTCCCCAAGGCTGCTGTCAGCCTAATTTGGGGAAGTTGGCTGCTTTGTCCAGCAGGAGGCAACCTTTTGGCACCAATAAAGCATCAAGTTATGTCTACTGAGCTTGCTGTGCTGTGAAGTACACTTTTATGAGCAAACAACCAACTGACTTTGATGTCTTTTTAATCATCAGGCTCAGTTATTCGCCAAGAGGGAGCATGAGGGAGTGGTTCAGATGCTGGAGGTGAGTGTGCAATACACTACTGTGACTGCTCAGCAAATAACAAAAGCAAATTAATGATTTTTATCCCATGCAGTCCTTTTATTGCCACACATTAAAACCCTTAAATTGCTTTTAAGAACTTTGGATGACTTACTGGAACAGAAATCAAAGGTTCCAGTGTTTGTTACAGTCACACAAAAGGGAAGAAGCTGAATTTACTCAGCCCCAACGTGAGAAAGAGGAGGAGCTCAGTCTTCCTCAGTAGTTCCCTCTTGCACTTGTGAATTTCTATCTGATGGAATAAAATTTAATTCATTATTGAAGGTGTTTCATGTCTTCCTAACATCAAGCAAAAAGAGTATAAATATTTGATTGTCTCAAGGTTCTTAGTAGTCAAAAGACTCTTGGATAAAGAAAAATTAGCTCTCCACCCTTATTAAAACACCATGCAGAAAAGCTGCTGCAGAAGATACTTGAACTCATGTTTTTTAGTACTTCTTGGCCCTTAAAAAACATTTGAACAGATGGCTTCTCTCCTGCTGTGTGACTTTTTTTTTACTTGCTCTCAGTGTGCGTGTAACTCACTTTGAATTCAAAATGAATCCAGACAGTCAATGACAGTTGAAGTTCCCATCTCTCTGATTGGTAGTTGCTAGTTTCAAATGATCAAAAGACTTAAGAGCCTTCAGAAAAACCTTAGAAATTTCATCATCCACGGTGGATGACTGTGTGTGCGTGTGCTGTCTGTGCTCCCTTTTTCACACTGTGCTTTTTGTTACGAGAGCCTGTTCCTAAATGAAGTGTGTATTTTATTTTAGGAGTTGACTCAGCTTGTGTTGCGGAGGGAGCTGGTAGAGTATAGTTGCTCCTGTTTTTTTTTAAAAAAAGCTCCTTTCCTTCCTCTTGCTTTGTTTCTCTCACTTTCTGTCTCCATTTAAACCCAGAGCATCACAGGAGAAAGTCTCCTTCCCTTCCGAGAACCTGAGCTTTGCTGCCAAGTCAACACACTGCCTTTTGCAATCTGTTGAAAACAGAGAGTTTGTGTTTGTGCAAAAGGCAGGTGTTGGCTGCTGAATGCTGAGAAAACTTATAGTGGTTCTGGTTCCTGCCAGGATTTTCTTGCCGACCTGTTCTCTGACTGCTGTGTTTCTACTTTATTAATATGTTTGGCAGATTCACTGTTTACCAAGCATGTGTTTACTTTGGTAAATTTCTTTTCTTCTTTGTGTTATCTTTTTGCTAACCAGAGTACACTGGACTGCATGCAGGTACTGCCTGACCCCTGAACCAAATTATGTATCTTTCTATCACAAAACCTTCCCTAGTTCCTGTAGATAGAACCACCAAGCCCCAAATATTCTGATTAAGATTGTTCAGGTTTACAGAACTTCACCAGGTTTGCAACATCATTTTGTTGTCTACATGAGCTTAAATAGAAAGTCACAGCCCTGTAGTAATTACCGTAACACACTCTTATGTTACACCTCATGTGGTCACATTTGATGCTCGTGCAATTTTTGAGGTTACCAAATTGTGTGTAAATGAAGCCATTCTCATATAAAGGTGTGTGTGGCACAGCTGAACACATTCATCATGCTGGCTTCTTATTTGACCTTATATATTGATCCAGAATCTCCTTTTGTGAAAACCCAACACATCGCTTAGTCAATTTGCTGTTTTCATTTCAGCTTCATTTCAGCTCAGTGTAGCTAGATAACTGACTGAAGACTAAGGCTTTGCGTAGGTGAGAGCTAACAGGAAATGTTGTTCACAGTTTCGTGCAGAGGCTTTTGTCAGATCAGCCTGCCAGGAAACTCTCACCACAACTTGAAGTGAAATCAGCCACATATAGAAACTCTGTAGGGCTAAGACAAACCTCTGTATGTTCTGGCAAATAACCTTTGCTTTGAAAGCAAGGCAGAAACACAACGTACAACTTTTCATAACCTTAGCTACCCCTCCATCTCTGGTTTTTAATCCTATTTCCTCTCTCACCAGAGAATTACCTGCCTTTATTTCCCTCTCTTTCTCTGCAAACTGAACCGCTAATTCTTTGTTTTTTGTGTTTGAAGTTCATGTTTTCACTGGCTTTATATTGTCTGTCTTGCAGAAACACAACTGTACATGACAATGTATGTACTGATTGTAAGCACATATGCTCAATCTGTCCATCCACCAAAGTAATAATAACTGTGTAAGATCAGTTGAAATTTAGTTTATTAAATGCAGACATAAAAGTTTTCTGCATGACATTGACAATTTAGAAGTAAGGTTACTTTTACCAAAAAAGGCCCTATTTTTGATGGTGCAAGCGCAACAAAAATAACAGAGCTGTTCAGCTTGGGTGCATTAGACAGTGTGGGTGTGTCCAAGGGCAGCTGGTTTTCAGCTCTTGTGCGTGCAGCAGTGCACAGAGCAAACAGGCTGGATGAATACAGATCCAAGGTTGTAGACATAAATAAATCCTCTCCCAGCGAGACAAGTTATGATGCTCAATAAGTGAGAAATCATCCTCTTGAAAAATCATTTTATTGTCTTGATGTTGCTGAGTAGCACCATGTGACCACACAGCACCATGTATCTGCAGCTGAGCCAAACTTTAAGGTCTGCAAAATAACAAGCAGTTAGAGTGCTGTCTGCGCTCGTCGTTGCACTGCCATGAAAATAGGTCCCACAGGCTTAAATCCTACAATATGATTAATATGTTAAAGCACAAATCCACCTTAAAGCACACACCTCTGTGTTAGCACATACTTTGCCAACTTATTAAAAGTTGAATGAGCAATTCTTAGAGAAAACTTTTTTCAGTCTCTATTGAAGTTCCTTATATAATCTCAACAATCTCAATAAATGAAAGATTCAAAAGCCAACTCGTGGCTCAAACTATTTTGTCTGACTGTTAAGTCTCATTTCCAGGTCACTGATACTTGATGAAATAGATATGAGACTAAACACTATCTGCTCCAGAATTGCTCAGCTTACCTCTAAGTCAAGTTGACCTTATTTACTTTTGTGTTTAGAAAAGCACAGTGTAAAAAATAAAAATAAATTATGAAACTATATTAAAGCCATGCCTCATATTTGTTATCACAGACTGAAGATACCCAATACAATCGTGTTGAAAGGTGGATTCACCTATTTAAAATCTAAATGAAAAACTGTGTTTGCTGCACCTGTGTTTACTTGTCTCTTTTAACATATGTCCAGTCAAAGGTGCGAGATCTGGAGGAGAAATGTCGCAGCCAGAGTGAACAGTTCGGCTTGCTGTCCCAGGAGCTGGAGAAGTTTCGGCTGCAGGCCTCAAAAGTGGACCTGGCCAGCTCTAGCCTACTTAACAACCCCAGCCTCTCTGTTCTGACCAATGGGGTGGGCTTGACTGCTGAGCGAGGTGAGCCATGCCATCAGGACATTAACACACACCGGAAAAAAACACCTGGGCAGTCAAGAGAATATCAGATGTTGGGTGATTTAGCTTATGGAAAATTCTTAGCTACAGTTAACTGCTCATCCAAGGTTTCTTTGTGCTTTTTAGGATATCTATTGTTTTAAAAAATATTTGGCAACCAGATAAAACCAAGCAAAAGAATTGGATGCCTACATTGACTTATGATATCCACACAAATGCTTCCCTATACATAACCACATATTAACAAAATGTTAGTAAATTTGCATATACGTAATAGTGTCAACAATCTCCTTTTTTAAGTAACAGATTCCGAAAATATTGAGCCCTGGCACAAAGCATTGCTTGAGGAATGGATCAGTCCACTCTTGGAAAAAATGCCTTTAGAACATCCAAATGTCTTTAAAAAACTGTCCCATCAGGGATGCATCCTGACAGATTTCAACATAGAGATTTTTCATTTTTGACTTTTTATTTTCCTTTGAGACAACAAGGGTGCAGCATCAGATACTATGTGTATCCTATGTCTGTATTCAAGATCTTTCTCGTACACTGTTCATGTGTTTTAGACTGCACTGGTGGCTCATGGGATATGGTGTCTCTGGGCGAAATAGCCTTCTGGAGTCTCGAGGGGGGTGACACTCTCTCCTGCCCTGAGGGTAAAGATCCGCTCGGTCTCTCTGTCAGTCATAATATGTGTTGAACACTGTCATAAAAGCATGGCATGTTCTTACCTGTCATCCCACCCACGCCGCCACAGTCCAACACTGTGTGCTGTTCACCATCACATGAGGGTCGGCGCTCATGGGCTCTGATGAGAAACGAACCAGTTAAGCCACTTAACAGTGCTGTTGCCACAAGGGAGTTTGACCCCTGACCTCAGACAGATGGAGACAGGATTTTTCCTCCACTGTTAAATCAGCCAGGTTCAACCTTGAGCCTCCTGCATGTCAACCAGTGACCTCACCCACCTAGCTGCTCATGGATTCAATCAGGTTAAACAGCGCCAGGACCAGGGTCGTCTGTAAAGGTCATGGATTATGTATTATCCTCTTCCTCCCTCTCTCTCTCTCACCTGCTAGATGTGGCCGCTGCTCTGCGGATGGGGGCCACGCCCCACGCTGCAGGGCTGTCCAGGGTGGAGCGCTCACCTGTCACCAAGCACCGAGAACTGCCCACCATCAGTGTCAGCAAGTCAGGCTCTACCTCCAGCAAGTCAGAGACCACACACCTCACCCCCAAGTCTGACACCCACCTCAGTCCGCACAAATCAAGCCCAACACATGAGGTACCGGCCTGGAGGAGGCACAAGGCGTCACTTGTTACTTTTTTCAGAAATAATACTGTACTCATTTTTTATCAGGGGCAGCACACATTGACATCAGTGTGATGTGAATTTGTCATAATTAGTCAGTAATGTTTTCATTTGCTGTCCTTGTGCTGGTATTGATAATGAAAGAAATAAACCAGAGATTGAAAAAGCAGACCAAAAAAGCAACTAAGAATTATAGTTGCCTTTTTTGTGTTTTTTTTTAATTAATTCAGAGCAAATACTGTCTTTCCAGTAATACTCGTAATAAACTTAAAAGATTAATTTTCTACCAGAAATATATTATATTTTTTAATTCATTGCAGTGCATTCATAATTTTTAACACAAAGCACAGACAGTTTTTTAAATATCATTACTGCTACTATTTTTTGTTCAACTGACTTATACTAGAAACTTTTATTAGATAACATTTTGTATGTAAGTAAATGCCACTTTCACAGTGTAACACAGTCTATGTTTTTGCCAGCCACTCTTAGTATCTGCTGGCAAATTTTTTTTTCCTTTTACCTGCGTTTAATGGACAGGTTTATGTTAATTTAAAGCCCTGGCTGCAGTTTTGCATTAATGTCATGTCTTTGTGCAGAACTCCTGCCTGCAGCTCAACTGCTTTTGTTTCTTCATAGACTAGCAGGATGTTCCTCAAGATTACCAAGACAGCCATGCATGATCACATTGATTGTATGGATTTAATGGATTAGAAAGCCCCTCCTTAACCTCTCTGTCATCTCATGGGAGCGCAGACTGCAGCTGAATATGCCACAGCTCCCTCTGCTCATTCAGAACAAAAGTTCTTTGATCTGCTGTGATGATTTAGTATTCTTGTTTTGCCATGTCTCCAAGGAGTCAGTGTCTGGTCTTGCAGGCAGACGAGTTGGTGGTCTTTTCATCTAGTCGCTCGTATGCACGTAAAGCTCATATTTAGTGAGATAATCCACTCGCCATGGTGGATTATGAAGGTTGTACAGTAGTACTTGTGAGTGATTATCCCTAAAAAGGTTCTCTAAGGCAGCTATACATATAAAAGCTCTCTTATTGTATTGTGTGTAGCCACCATGAATGGAAATCAATCAACAAATCAAGTGTCAAGGTGATACAAGTTGTTGATACTAACTTACCATGTAACAAGAATATTTGCAGTTATCTCCCTCCAGCAGTCATGTATAGTAGCTAATAAGTAGCTCTGTGTTTAAAGTAATACATAACATATAACAGCAAAAAAAAGCCATCTCCTCTACAAAAATACGTAAAAAATGTGTATGACATGTTGAATAGGTTGCACTGAAAAAACTTTTTAAAGAATATGCCTGGCTATTTGAGTAGTTTCACAACAATTTTGTACCGCTGATGTGGATTTACTGTGTTGGAAAGATGAAATTAAAATAATACTTTTTTATTAGTTTAGTAGACTGTTCTGGCAAGTCACTGTGTGTTCATGGTGTTTGTGTTTCACAGGTGGACACTGCCAGTGAAGTGGAGGAGCTTGACATTGACATCGCCCCGGCACCTTACGCAGCCATCAGAGGAGCAGCCAAGCTTCAGGTCTTCATTGCAAGATACAGGCAAGTATTAGATTAAGACAAAATTTGAATAAACTGTAATAAACTTCTTAATATATGATCAATATTGAATTGAAAAACATATTTTTCTTACAGCTATAACCCATATGATGGCCCCAATGACAACCCTGAGGTGGAGCTTCCACTCACTGCTGGAGAATACATCTATGTGTATGGTGACATGGATGATGATGGTTTCTATGAAGGCAAGTTTAATGTAGAAATTGTTACATCTGTGATGTCATGCTACTGTCTTTTCAGGGTTCTGAGTGTTTTGCTGTGGCTCCTTACAGGTGAACTGATGGATGGACGGAGAGGGCTGGTCCCCTCTAACTTTGTGGAACGTGTATCGGACGATGATGTCATGAGCACTCACCACCCAGAGACAGGGGACATGTCCCATAACTCCCTGCTAGACAGCAGCCTGCACAGTGCCAGCCACCAGCATCACCTCCACATGGGTGTCAGCGCCTCCGAAAGGCCAGAGGCCTCCACTGCCCCTGGCCCTGCCTCAGCCCCCTCAGATTCAGCATCAGCCTTGGCTGTCCCAGCCCCCCTCACCAACGGCCTGGACTTGGATTTGGAGGAGGTGGGAGTGGACATTGTGCCTTACCCACGTAAGCTCACCCTCATCAAGCAGCTTGCCAAGAGCATCATCATCGGCTGGGACCCTCCGTTGGTGCCGGCTGGGTGGGGCAATGTGTGGAGCTATAATGTGTATGTGGACCAGGAGCTACGGCTCAATGTGCCCTTCGGTTCCCAGACCAAAGCGGTGCTGGAGCGGCTAGACATAAACCTCAAGGCCTACCGTGTGTCAGTGCAAAGCCTGACGGAGAAGGGCCCTTCAGACCAGCTGCGCTGCAGCTTGCTGGTCGGTCGGGACGTTTGTGTGGCGCCCACGCAGTTGCGTGTGGAGAGGATCACCGCCACCTCTGCCAACCTGACCTGGCTGCCCAGCAACAGTAACTATGTGCACATTGTGTCCTTGAATGAGGAGGAGTGTGAGCTGGTGAAGGCTGGCTGCTACTCGCTGTGCCTCAATAACCTCTTGCCCAGCCTGCAGTACACAGTCAAAGTGGAGGCACGGCCGCACCGAACGCCATGGGAGTTACCTGTGGAGCGGCGAGAACACAGAAGCGCAACAATTACCTTCACCACGCTGATGGCAGGTCAGGATTAAGTATTTTTTGGCATATCAGACACTGCACTCACATTAGTCTATGGGTCATAAATGAACAAGACTAGTTTGTCACTATTCAAAATTAAATTGTATTAAACATTTAAGTTGAACAAGAGTAAGTACAGAACACGTTTTGGACATCTTTTTGAGAATCTTTTTAAATAAATATTTGTTGCCTGATAGTATAACCTTTCAGAAACAGTGTATTCTAGTAGTTGATAGAAGTACATGAATATTTGTGCACCCTGGACTTTATTTTGGCAGTTTGGAAGTACATTATTGGTACAGAATTTCTGATTTAAACATAATTAGGTCACAAATTAAAATAACTTGGCCAACATCAAACAGAGATACACAAGTATGCGTCCAGAAATGAAAAAAATCGAATCCCTTGCAGCAGTATGGAGTGGCAAATGCACTGCATAAGTGCTTGTACCTTCTGATGTACTTCCAAAAAAACATTATCTATTTTCAGTATGAAAAGAAATACAAACAGACAAACAGTGTCTCTAAACTAAACTAAACTGTCTTCACTAAATGCATTGATTTTCTGTGTGTAAGCTCTGATGTGTGTGTCTATGTATAAGAATGACACCTAAGATTCTATTTTAGGTCCCCAAAGTTTTGTGTGCAAATATGATGAACAATTTTCCTTTAGAAGATTGAAATTCTGATTTTGAACATGAGGCTCTGGTGAGAATGACAGACATTTTATAGGCCGTACCAATGCTAGAATGTACCATCGGGAACTGTTTAGGCAACCTCCTATTGCCAAAAATATTCCCATAGTCCACTGCTGGAGCTTTTCAGCTTTTCACATTCCATTGCTGATCTGTTAGGTAGCAGTCCTCCGATTAGAACAACACAGTCAGCAGAGCTGCTAACAGTTAACCCAATGTATTTTATTTTGAAGTCCAAATTAAGAGGACTTATATTCAGCAGTGGTGATTCTGTGACTCCCAGACAAGGACTTCAGTTTATTCATGAGAGCTGCATTTGTGAGCTGCTCTAACTTGCCTGTCCTTTGTTAAATAACTGCACTAACTTAACACAGAATGTGTTGCATCAAAGGGAAGCACAATGGGTGACTTGATTAATCATGACAGATATATTCCTCTGCTGCACCTTCTGATCAAGAACAGATGAAATGAGTCAGAGAGAAGTAGAGCTCTTTTATTGTGGCAAGTTGTTTTTTTTGTTATCCAGAAGTGCACTCTGCCCTTTTGTTACATAATTTCCTTACTGGGGCAGAGGCTCAAAGATTTTAATTCTATGTAAATTCTGAAGCTCAACATAAGGTTTTTCCCTGAATTTTAAATCCCAAACCTCATTTGATGACATGATTTTTTTTTATCATATTCAGTTTCTACTTCCTGCAGTTATCAAAATATTTTTTCATGAATAAACCTTAGGCCTGTCAGATGCATATTTGTGATGAGTGCCATATTGGATTCTGAGTTGTATTTCTCTAAATGATTATTGAAATTTGCTTAAGTTCCATGCCCACAGCCTGGGAATGCAGGTATATGGTTTATGTATTTCTTAAGTAGTATTAGAAGGAATTTTTTCCTAGTAGAATAATGTGCCCATTGCAATGAAATAATTTCTTGTCCCATACACTTTTTTATATGGATGAGTCATATTTAACCTATATTAGTAGAAAAACATTTTTTATCTTGTTCTTTCCACTGACTTATTGTATATGTTTTCAATCCTTCAGGTCCCCCAGATGCTCCACTGGATGTACAGCTGGAGCAAGGACCCTCCCCTGGGATTGCCCTAATAAGCTGGCTGCCAGTCACTATAGATGCTGCGGGGACCTCCAATGGAGTCCGTGTCACCGGTTACACTATATATGCTGACAAGAAAAAGGCAAGAACTTTGCAAGAACTTTCCTTCCACGGACAAATGTGCTCTAGTTTAATTTCAGCACTTATCTATCTTTCAATGGCTTTTTGTAAACTTTTTGTGCAGTTTAAAAGTGTGATGTGTGAATTTTAAAAACCTATCTGTTGTTCTTGTATCTAAGGTGCTGGAGGTGTCTTCCCCTACAGCGGGCAGTGCTTTGCTGGGCCCCTCACAGATCCAGTCCCTGCAGGCAGCTCAGGAGCTCACTGTCCGCACCATGTCTGCCCACGGGGAGTCCTGTGACTCTTTTCCAGTCAATGTGCCCTCCAAGCTGGCTGCCATCATGGCGGGTCCAGTTATCACCTCCCCAGTCGTGCCACCCCTGCCCTGCATCCCAGCATGCTCCAGTAACCTGCCCTCACCGCCGTCCTACGGGAACTCTGTTGCCAAAGTCTCCATGCTGCCCAGCTCTTTGCCACCAGAAACACACATGACTGGCCTCACAGTGGAGGTTGCTGCCAACCCTCCTCACGCCCTCCACTCAGAAGATGTTCTCTCATCTGCCTCGTATGTGAAGGCCTGGGCCAACCCTTCCTCTGGTGCTGCCTTGGCTGTGTGTGAGGCCACATTGCCAGCTGCCTCCACCATTACTCCAGTGGTAATCCTCACATCCTCCTACACAGTATAAGCCAGAATTTTTGGATTAGAGCTTTTCTAACCATGAGTCGTGCCCCACCAGTGGTGCTAGAAAGTTCATTAGGGCAGAAGGAAAGAGATGAAAGGAACAGTTTCGTGCAGGTGTTTTAAAAACAACAGGAAGCTAGTTATTGTATTGACTTGATTCACTCATCAGCAGTTGAAGCTACAGCACTGGCTGTGACTCCCAGCTTATAAATGTACTTGAAAACCTTTAGTGTTTTATCACTACAATTTGTGTCAAAATTCTGACTTCTTCTCTGAATTATAACTCAGCCAAATCAAATGTTTAGGTTTAGTGTAAATTACACTCTTTGTTGATGTGACAGATATTTTTCATTCCTAATAAACTGCTACCAGTCTACTCGGATATTCGAAGCTATGTCTTATAACCTTAAAACCTACAAGAGAATCTTTATTTTTTAATGTTTCTTCAGCATAAAATTAATCCAGTGATAGTTTTTATGTCCATGAGTGACCTGCGAACAGCAGCTTCTAACAGCTAACTTGGCATAATTCTAATAGCAGCAATTTGCCACAACATGATCAGTTATAGGCCAAAAGAACAAGGGGTTCACTCTAAGGCAACATGGGCAGCCCACATTGTCAACCTTAAAA
>JAPZDV010000006.1:3604930-3645471 GCA_029814665.1 Acanthurus lineatus | reverse complement strand
GCTCTGGAATGATAAAGCTAATTTAATCATGTATTGACTGTCCTTCTCATCTTCAGGTTAATGTCACCTCCCCCACAACCTCAGTACCTCAACCATCCCCAGTAGCTGCACCTGCACCACCATCACCAGTAATGGCAGCAGCAGCAGTGTTGGAGCAGCGCAGAGACACAGACAGCCCTGGAACAATACGACCTTTCCCATCCATCACAGAGTTCATCGAGGACCCCAGTGCCAAGCTCGGGACCCCTTAGCGCATCCCCTCCCCGACCAAAGCCCCGATCACAGACCTCCTCAAAACCCAGGACAAAAACCTCCTCAGACCCCCTTCTACTTCACCTCTGGAGTCAGAGGTAGAGGAGGAGCAAGAAAATACCCGCTTGGTGTCCATCGAGGAGTTCTTAAGACAGGACCAAGAGCCAGCGTACTGTAGGCCGCAGCAGGTCAGCCTTGATTTGATGACTCACATCAACTGATTGTTATAATTTATTCTTCACTAAAAAAATTGTGCTTTATGTACAACTCTGATTCCAGACCAGTTTGGTCACTGTGCGAAACACAAACAAAATGCAGTCATTTGCAAATAATCTGTGTTTACTCACAAAAGAGTCACAAAGATCATGTAGCAATATCCTTAATACAATCATGTGTTTCAGAAAGTTGTGAATCTCATTGCAGTTTTGTTTGTGAACGACAGAATCCTTTGAGGATTTTCCTTTCATACAAGTCATCATACTATCATCTGTTACCAATGAACCTGCTTACTTATGAAATATTCAAACAGATGTTTTTAGAGCATAAACAACTTTTCTAGTTATTTGTTGCTCCTTTCCCGACTTGTTTGTGTGGTTGACATAAGATTCACAAGTAGCTTATAGTTCCAAATAATCAAACAAGTTTATGAGTTAAGCCATTAAATGTATTATCTTTGTACTATTTTCAACTGAGTTAATGTAATAAATGATTAGCAAGTTATCAAATCCTGTTTTTATAAGGTCACATAGCATTTCAACTGATATGGAATCAGGGTTGTAGGTAATAAGTGCAACAATAATGGAATGTACTGCAGGAGGCTATTCAATCATTTTATGCCAAAAGCTACTGTACTGCTACAGTAGTTTGTTCGTTATGAGCTAAATATCTCATAATAAATATGTTTCAATCTTGAAAAAAAAAAAACAAATAAATTAAGTATAGCTTAGTAGTATATACATTGAGCCAAGACCAGAGGGCTGTAATTCCAAATTACTTTATCCAATAAATTCTGCAATACAGCTTTGTTTAAGTGTGCATTCATATCTTCAACATGTTATTGTTTCATTTTGGATAATTTCCAGATTTCTTTCACTTAATACTCGGTGGACTGAATTAAGGTTCAAAAAATTGATCTAACTTTTGTTTTGTTTTTTGCAGAGTTACAGCAGAGGACATGTGGAGCCTCCCAGTGACTACCACGCAGACAACAGCCGCTCAGATCTGTCTGACATCCTGGAGGAGGAGGAGGAGGACCTTTACTCTGACCATGCTGGAGAACCGCAGGCCAGAGGCTACACTGTCAGGGCTAACAGGGTAAAGATATTGCATGCATTACATATCTTGCAGCTACACACGCCAACATTTGCGGTTTTTTTTTTGCTTTTTAAATAGGTCATGCTCCTTCAGTTTGTTGTGCACAGTTAAGTTCTCATTTTCTTGCCAAGTTTCTTCTGTCATATCCTTTATCATAGGTGATTAAGTTTCTTTTTGTTTTCTCTTCCTCTTTCTTTCTCTTTCCTTTGCATCACTGGGTTTTCCTTGTTTTTTCTCCACTACCCTTATTTTCACTGATCGAAATGAAATTCCATCATCACCCTCCTGTTCTTGCTTGCTCTGACCTATGACCCTTGTAGTCATGCAAGTTGGAGCCTCCAGACAGTGATGAGGAGGTTCTTGAGAAGATCCTTAAGTTGCCCCCTCAGATCGGCCCCCACACGCAGCTGTTCAGCATCCCTGAGGTGACAGAAGAGGAAGATAGCAGTCAAGAGGAGCTGATAACTCACTACATTCAGCCTCGATCCAGGGCCGGCCACATTCACCCCAGAGACTCAGAACACTTCCACCCTGCCTCCCAGCATCACCCACATCACTCCAATCCACATTCACAGGTTCCCCCTCACCATCACCACTTCAGCAGGGATCCCAGGTCCCTGACCAAAGAGCCTTTACTCAGGCACGGACCCCAGGTCAAGCCTAAGACACAGCACAGGGTGCACTACGCAGACACAGTTGACACCATCAGTTACCCTGAAGAAGATGACATGAGTTTATATGAGGGTCCCACCAGTAGGCGGGTCTCAACCCGCTGTCCTCCCCACCCGACCCCCAACAGCAAAGACAGAGTACTGCTCAAGGGGCTAGGGGACCGCCTTAGGAGGGAGGCCATGCTCAGGAGTCAAATGGCTGTCGCTGCGGCAGCCAACCCCGGCTATGGTCTTACCCCGCCAAGACCCTACCCAGTCAGCAAAACAGTACGGACTGTGAGGTCACCCATCAGTCGCGGGATGGAGATCGACGTGGAGTATGGCACAGATGACAACGAAGAACCTGTGGATTTTAGTCCCGGGGAGGTGGTGGTGGAGCAGATGAGCTCTGAGTGGTGGGTGGAGGGGGCTCAAGTGGAGCACTGCAGGTCTCCACACCGCCGAGGGCTGAAGGCTGATCTGCTGGTAAATGTCGCTGCAGACCAGATGCAGTGGGTGTGTTTTCCCAGCCCCCTCCCGTTCCCTGTAGCAGTGTGGATCTAACCCCCTGAGTCCTCTGAATCGACTAACCCCACCGCTTAGTAGACAACTAGGATTTCCATCGTCACCACTCAGTGCACAGAGGGAGGTCAGGCAGGAAGATCTGTCGCAGATTTTTACTTGTACAAAAGCCAGCAAGATACAGTAAATTATTTAGTGATGCTGTACTAGTTAAGTTGCTAAGATAAGGCCAAAGAGTGGTTGCAAAGACGTTCAACCAGTGCATCTTTTCCCTGTGGCTTCAGACTTCTAATCTTTATTAGATCTTGTGTCGGCCAAAGTGTAGCTGAATCTGTTCTCCCTCTGTTTCACTGCGCCTTGGAAACCTCTCAGCTCTTACCCTAAACCAGTCAGAACTGCCTTGTCCTGCATTAGCTGATAGTAGATGTGCTTTGGTCTGTGTCTGCTAACACCACCACAGTGCAAAAATGCAACATGTGTATGCTGGAACAGTAAAGTGCTGGAAACCCGAAGCTTTGTTTGTGTATGTGCTTGAAAGGGTTTCAATATCCACTGACATAAAACACAATTCAAATAGGTTATCATTAGATGAAGCATAAATTATTGAAGATTGTTTTAAAAAGTGCATTTGCTGTTCTTTTAGTCTTCTCTACTCCCTTGTGGAAATTGAGTTTTTCTTTATTATGCATTTCTCTTATTTTCTTGTTTCTCTTCCTGTATGTTGAGCAGGAATCCAGCCAAATCCCTCCAGCTGAGGCAGGTCCATCATGGGGAGCCCAGGCTGAGCTGTCCTCTAAACCAGCATGCCTGCAGGCCAGGCAACTCAAAGGTCAGAGACTCTTTCCTCTTTTGTCTTCCTGTTGCCTCTGTCTCTTGATTTTCTTCCTCTCTTTTAACTTAAACATGCAGTTTTGTATTTGTAAGATACAAGGCTAACACACCTGTTCTTACAGTTGACGAGTCTCTCGCTCTCACATGATGGTAGTCAGATTAGCACCTTGTGTGTGAAGGGAGGGGGCAGGGAGGAGGAGGGGCTGTGGCTACAGCGAAGAGGACAGAGAGAGAGAGAGAGAGAGAGAGAGAGGGGGAGAGCCTGCTAAGCTGAGAACCAGCTTAAACTAAAGTGGCTTGTCATGACAGGAGGAAGTGACAGACATTAAAATAGTAACCTCCGTTAGCTAGCAGAGAAATGGCCTGCACGGTGGATGTATGAGCCCCTTTCTTCCTCCCCCTCCCTCACATCTTCTCTCACTTTCTTGTAATGACACAGACTGCACACTCATTCAGCTGACCTTTCTGGTATATGTGTGGGTGCACAGTTGACTACACACACAAATGCTCAAGTAAACACGTTATAGAGGAAGGGAGCAGTGAGAAGTTCTGTCCTATCTCCTAGAACATCAGTGAGGATGTGAAAGTGTGCAAGTTGTCTACCCGTGACTCTTGCCACAGATTGGCTGATTCTCCCTAATGAGATAGAGAACACGTCTCTTGGCTTCAGCTTAAAGTCTCACTACAGCTCTTCAAATTTGTCGCTCGCTGTCAGATGGGCTACAGTTGTAATGCCACAGTGCGGTCAAACAGCATCTCTGTTATGCTGCAGACGGTTCCGCTAGCTTGATTAAAAGGCTGCTTTGCATGATCTGAGATGTTGCACCCTTGATTATTTCAGTATATTTTTTTGTGTTGTCAGTAAATGCTCTCAGGTTTAGATTAGAGAGTGGGTCAAACACTGTTTCCTGTATTACTTGCTTGCTGCAGATCATGAACGAGTGCGGGTTTGTCAAACGGCTCACACAGCTTAGGATCAGTGGTTTAGCTTGATTACCTCTTTTAAGGCCTTGCCTGTGCTCAGAGTACACTGTTCACAGAAGCACTGCAGTTGGTGGGTGTTGGGGGAGGGGCGAGCTGCCTGTGTTATTTGCAGAACACACTGCAAGCTATGCATGGTGTGCAACATATATGTAGTTTAATAGCAGTGACAATTAAAAAAACAATGCAAAGTTTATAAGTAAAAGAATTGAAAGAGATAGATAATTCCACAAAAAATGAAGCTTAAATAAGATGATGCAAGAATAAGATCAAGTATTTGTTAGAATTATTTGTTTTAAAAAACAGATCAAACTTCTTAAAACCATAAAAATGCTTTTAAGAAGTAACTAATATTTGCCTTTACCTGCTTAGACATTGTATTAACATTACTAATGATTAGGTTATTGAAAATCTTCCTATGTTGATATTTAGTGAAAGCAACAATAGTTATCCCTACAACACTGCTACAGTATCAATACAGAGGCATTTGGTCAAAAATCTTGTGTTGTTTTCTTTTGTTTATATTGCCTTACCCTAAGACAGGGGTCATAAAATAACTAGAGATCTAATTTCAGCCACCGTGTGTGTGTGTGTGTCTAAAGGTGGTGTTGATTCATCAAAGATGAAAGGAGACAGCGACATACGCATCTTTGTGGCCCTCTTCCCTTACGATCCTGCCACCATGTCACCCAATCCTGATGCTGCTGAGGAGGAGCTGCCCTTCTCTGAAGGACAGATCATCAAAGTATGTCCCCACACTGCTCAGACTGTACTGGAATACTGGCAGTTTTGCATGTTTTCACTCAAAGCATCTCTGTTGTACTCACATTTACAGATAAAATACAGCAAGGTTTAGTGAGCATACAGTTGAGTGACATTAAAAGTATACAAAGGTCCTCTTATGAGTTAGATACATTTTTACACTCCAGGTTTACGGAGATAAAGACCCAGACGGGTTCTACCGAGGGGAGTCGGGTGGTCGTCTGGGCTTTGTGCCATGCAACATGGTGTCTGAGATCCAGGTGGAGGACGAGGAGACCCGGCAGCAGCTACTGCAGCAGGGCTTCTTGTCCACAGCCGCCTCCATGGAGAAGATAGGTAGGTGAAACAGTCGGAGTTTTAGCTGCTGCCTAAAGATTTTAAACCAGATGACAACAAGTTGTTCTGTCAAAATTCAAACTGTGAGGTGTGCCTTTAAATGTCTTATGTTCCTGTTGAAAATTGGTGCATTTGGACATCCTTTTACTATTGATGTAAATGGTAATGTTTTACTCATGATATCATCGCTGTTCATGTCAAAGTGGTAAGTGAAAATAGCAGCATAAGTGTTGCAGAATCCAGACCTAGAATATTCATTGTTCAGTTTGTTTTACCATCCTCAACTGTATATTTAAGATATGTAAGCAAAATTTTGACTGTAATTGATTTGGGGGAAAATTAAAGCTTCAAAAAGTTAAAAGGATGAGGTGAGGTTGAGTAAAAACACAAAATCAAAAAGAAAAGCGCAAAGAAAACTTCACAAGATCTGACTGGATATCAGGTTGCCTTAATTGAAGTATACCTTAAATATTCTGTATGCCATATGTTTTTGTGGGTTCTTGTTCACTGTGCTGCTATGAAGAAAATCTTAACCATCTATTCTTAGTCTCTGACTGCATTTTCATGCAGGTGTCTGAAAAGGTAGATCTAAGTCAAAGTGTTGCCTGTGGTGAGTGGTAGTGAGCCACCCAGCAAAGTCAGGCTGACACTTTGTTTCTTTCTCCCGCTTTCTACCCTGAGTGGTATTTGCAGATGGTTTAACCTTTTCACTTCCACTTGTTCTCGCTGCCGTGTCTGCTACTCACTGGTTGTCACTTTTAAATTGCTCTTCACTGGCTTTTCATTGTCTACTTTGTCTGGTCTGCTTTTCTCAAAAAATGCACCTCTGTGTTTTTCTTTTTGGTTTCATTTTTTTTTTTGTTCCTTTCTAAAACTCCATAAAGGCACTCGCACACATGCACAGCTTCCACGTCGCCCTGTTCCACCGCCGAAACCGAGACGATCAAAGAAAGGTGTGTCTCGCTGCAGATTGCGGCTTCCCACCTCTCTCCTTTCTTCTCTTGCTTCTCTTTCTGTCCCTTTCACTTGAGCTTAACTGCTGCTTTTGCTACTTCTCGTTTAGCAACAAGGGGGGATTTTTAGATCAGCTACTGATGTGATGAACTCAGACAGCTTTCCACCCATTATGGTAAAATATCACCACTATAACTACTGTGGACCTCCTCCGCAGCAGCTCCATGTTCTCTAATAAGATCTAGGGTTAGACTTTTCTTTCCTAGTGCTTATAGGCTCCTCAGAATAACTTTGTAATCTGTCCACAGGTTTACTTTTACAGTTCCACAAATGTAAAGAGGCACACACACGAGTGCTAATTCAGTCCTGTCAACTCTCATTGGACATTCATGTAATACAGTGCAGACATAGCAGCAGAATGTGGCAGCATGTTGCTTCCTGACTAAATAAAACAAAGTCCTTTTACCAATATTCTGCTCCAATGTCACAAATGCATTACATGAGCCCCCAAAGTTCACTTGCTGAAACATCCATCCCCTCTGATCTCCATCTGTGACTGTGTGAGCTCCAGTGTGATGTTTGAGACTATAACTTCAGCCAGGATTCTCATCATTCTGTGATTCGCGCTTATGCTCTTTTTTCCTCACATCATCTCTTCCAGTGGAGTCTGCAGCACACTGGGAGGAGAGCATAGACTCCTCCAGCCAAGGTTTGTCGTTAGAGCTTTGACCCTTCACCTCTTTGTTTGTACCTGCATGACCGGACGACGTTCCAGTGTCCACTGGAGGACAGCATGTGTTTATGTGACCTTTTTTAATGGATGTGAACAGGAGCAGTGTATTCATGCTGCTGGTAACACCAAGGTCCACCTTCATCCATCCTCCTGAGGGACTGTTTGATATATTGGGGCTCTCCTGAAGAAGTTTGACATTTATTAAGATCATATATAGTAAAATAAATAAATAAATAATCGCATGTTCCTTGAGTTCTTTCCAATATATCGAAAAAACAGAATAACAACTTAATAGTATTTCTGGGGAACATCAGACCTCAGATTTCGTACTTTTATTTATGCTACTTAAAGTTCTTCATGAACCCCTGAGTCTAAAATCAAGCAGTCCCTTTCTCTAACTTCTCTTTTCATTTCACAGTTCAAGTGACATCATTTAAACATCAAATCATTTTTACTAACAATGTTTTAAAGAGTTGTGTACAAGCATCATCCCATGTTGATTATATTTGCTCTGGTTGATAAACAGCAGCAGGCCTTAAGCTGCCAAAACCAGATTTATTCAAATAAAAATGCTAACTCTCACTGCTAATTTGTTTGTTTTTACTTTTGTTTCCACATGTTTGACTGCAGTGGTGTGACCTTTTCCTCAGCTTAGCATGATGCTGAGTGAGTCAGACATGCAGACACGATGAGCTGCATGCTGATGAGCTGATGGGAACTGCAGAGACATGTGTTACTCCTCTAATTATCAGGATGTCACATTGTACTGTTTGCCCCCCCCCTCTGTTTGACTGACAGATCCCAGTCAGACTGCTGCTGCCCCCACCACTGCAGCTGTGGGGAACCCAGCCCCAGGAGCTCGCAGGATGGTGGCCATCTTTGATTATGATCCTCGAGAGAGCTCCCCCAACACTGACATAGAGGTCAGACTTACAACCGCAGGATATCTTTTGCATAACAAAGTGTACTAGTACTTTTTTGCTCATTATCTGCCTCGTTTTTTATGACTGGACTCAGGCTGAGCTGACCTTCAGTGCAGGAGACATCATACATGTGTTTGGTGACATGGATGAAGATGGTTTCTTCTATGTAAGTGCTTACAAGACTCAGAATTTAGCTGTATTTTTTCCCCTTTATTGCTGTGCAGTTTTTTTGCTTTGTGCTCTCTCAAAACATCATGGTGGTTCTTGTAAACTCTGCAATTTTTCCTGTATTTATTCCTAAAAAAAACAAAAACAAAACTCTAATATATACAATACATGCAATCTAGTTTACAGCTTTAGTTGTTTTAAGAAAATTAATTCAGTATCCTATAATATAGCATATAATATAAAAAATCTAAGAAAAACCAACAGTAGCAGTTTAAAAGGGCTGAACTAACAATCATCTATTAACATTTAGATCAACCCAAACATATTCTTGCACCATCTTTAGATGTCTTATATTCATTACCAGAAGTACAAAACCCCCAAATATTTCATATTAACTAGCATGTAAAACCAGGAAATCTCTAGGGTCTTACATTTGAGACCCTGGAACCATTAAATATCGAAAATTTTTTCTTAAAAAAAAAAAAACCTAGGTTACTTTGTAACTATTTTACAGGCCTTTATTCAAACAAGACAGAGATCTCATGAAAGGAATAGCAGTTTGCAAGAGCTAACATGACTTCAACATCGCTTCAAATCCACATGTTTACATAAATAATGTTTGTCCGAGTACAGAAGACCAAAATTAGCACATTGCTTATTTTGTTACTGAAAAAGTTACTTAGTGTACCTTTAAGCAATTAATTGAAACACTGTTAATTTTCCTGTTGACTGACCCATCATTAAAGCATTTAAGTGTAGTTTAGTATATAACATTTAGTATATAATAGATTCACAGTGTGTGTGTTCTGAAAAGAACTTCTGTTGTCTTGAATGATTATTATAGCAATTGCTGTAAACAATTGTTGGGCTTGGTTTCGCCCTTTCATAAACAGGCACCCTCATGTCTTATTGTTTTGTTTTTCTTCAGGGAGACTTGAATGGACACAGAGGCTTAGTGCCCTCCAACTTCCTGCAGGCCTTACCAGAGGAGGCTCCAGCAGAGCCTCTGCCTGCTCAGCCTGCACCAGAGCCCAAGAAGGAATCCCAGGTAGCTCAGCCTGTCTGTCTGTCTGTCTGTCTGTCTGTCTGTCTGTCTGTCTGTCTGTCTGTCTGTCTGTCTGTCTGTCTGTCTGTCAGGATGTATTAGTGTATGGAACTGTGGGTGACCACATTAATGTCACATACCATGACAGTCAGAATGTTCTTTTTAAATTTTTTACATACTTCTTTACTCATCCCTTGCAAGAGTGTGGTTGCTGTCATTTTCTGTTCTGTTTTCTTTGTTTTTTCTGCACTGACTCTTTTTTTCTGCCTCATTATTTCCTGCATGGTCATCTGCAGAAACAGAAAAGAACTGTACATTTTGAGACATGATTGTAAGTGTTTTTTGGATAACACTGTAGCTGTTCAGTCATTAATACTCTGGTCCCTTGTTCAGTGCCTCTTCATGTCCTCTTCCCTCCCAGTAGCTTTTACAAAGCTTCATTGGTTCTCTGTGTAGCTTCCTGCACCTACATGTGGTTTTAGTTGATCAAGACGCAGCTTAAAAAGTCCTGATCTCAAATTCTGCACCTGCACCTCTGTGTTTGTCCTTTCCTTATGCCTCGTTTGTTTAGAGATATAAGCAAAACTAGGCTTTAGATACTGATCATTTTGCTTTGAGAGTCCATTGTATTTGGCCTGCTAAGTCTAAAAGTCTTACTTTTCTTGAAGGATCCCTTGACATCTTCTGCAGAGACACAAGATCCTGAACCCTCAACGCTCGAAGAGGTGTTACCACTTCAAACAGAACCTTCTGTCCCCGACCCAACACAGCACATAGACCATGAGCCCAAACATTCAAGCCCTGCTGCAAGCCCTGCTGCAAGCTCTGCTGCAAGCCCTGCTGCAAGCCCCACGGCAAAACTGGACCCTGCTGCAGGTCCAGCTTCAGGTCCGAAGGCAGCAGAGGCCTGCAGCTCCGCTCCAACCCCCCTCCCAGCAGACAGACCGACACAGACAGACTGCTCTGCACAAGGGAAGAAGAAGAAAGGCTTTTTTTCCAAAGGCAAAAAGCTGTTCAAAAAGCTGGGATCTAGCAAGAAAGAATGAGAGTCAGGACCTCTGACTCTGAAAACTTGCGTCATGTTGAAAGCACTTTTTCTCTCTTCGCTCTTAGTCTCAGTTGGTAGTCTGCACGGTTAGTGGCTATCAGATCTAATAACTGAAGCTTTATAAATTATACATTTGCCTTAGAGCACTGCTAGACCGGCTGTTAAATTAAAACTACTTTGAAACCTCAACATACAGCTTACAGCATGTAGAAGTGCATGTTGAAGTGTGAAAACTCAAATATATTCTCTGAGTACTTCCTAATTATCTGAGCATTTGCAAATTTTCAACTCATTAGAGGCTTTTCTTGCGTAATATAAAACACCCAATGAATGGACTTCTTCAGAACAATCTAATACAGAGAGATTTTTAACAGCAGACTTAGACCCAGATATAGCTAATTTAAACATTAGCTTTAATGTTCTCGTACTGGTGCCACTTTATTTATTTGAAGCAAATGAACAGAAGCAGCAGTCTTTCTCTTCCTCTGTGTGACTATAAAGAATGCACTACCTATCCTGAATGGATGTATTTTAAATATGTCTGCTTGTCCCTCCTTGTTTTCCCGTCTTTAAGATTATTTATACAATACTTTGTACAGAACATGGTATTTATTTGTATCGGACTCTTGCCCTTATCATCACCATATTGCATGAAGTGACATCAGGGCAGGAGGTTAGTTAATTAAAGCTGAAAGACAGCGATGATCCACTTTCTGTAGTTTACATCTAAGCTAGTTATGAGGTCAACAGTTAATTTATTGAAGTTGAATATACTGTTAAATGTATAGGATGTGGAGGCTTGCCCTTTTTTTTTTGGAGTGTTTGTAGTTTGCGTGTGTTTGTGAGAGGGTGTGTGCATAGATGTGTGTGTGTGCATGTGTATGCGTGCATGTGCGTGCGTGTGTGTGCGTTGGAAGCTGCCCAGTCAACTGGTGAGACTGAAAACAGATGCCTTTCTCAGACTTTAACACAGGAACTCTTGATGGTTGTGACCACAGTCACAACTGGCCTAAATGTTGCATACAACATAACTTTCTGTCTGTGTGTGAGTGTGAAAGAGAGAGAGAGAGATGCGGTGTTCAAAAACGATGTGGTATGAGGTGATTGGTAGACTGCTCTGCTAGCTACTAGAACTACACTTAATGATGATTATAAAACCATTATCCATTCTTTCTGTTGGTGAATTTTTAAAAACAGTTTAATCAGTCTTGTAGTCTATGATACAAATAAGTCTGTGAGATATTTTCTCAGATGTTTTATTCAGGCAACAGTACAAAACCCAAACATATTCAGTTTACTGTGATGTATGATAAAAATTAGGGATGCACGTATTAGACATCTATAGTCCTAATACGATCCTTTAGCATTAGATTTTAGAAACACTGTTAAAAAATAAGCTGTATGATTCTCTGTGAGAAAGAGACTGAGGACACTCTTATTTGTGTAACACAGCATCAGGCTTGACCTAAATGTTGATTTTCTAACTATGTAAGACAAAATGTAACAAAAAATACATAGATATGAATGTACTAAATTATTATTTGTTAAAAATAATGGTATCTGATATCTGATTGGCCCATAGTTATGATACTCAATATGTACAGAATCAAACACTTCTTAAATTTAATTGTGTCCTCCATGTGATCACAATAATTAGTCCAATGTTTGACAAACAGTCTGTGAGCCTTTTAAGATTCAGTAAGAATGAACGTAGCATGTTGGTTGTTGTAACATACAACACAACTAAACAGGAAGAACACTTTTTCAGTCACTGGTGGTTTGTGGCACTACTGTACTGCGATTGAATCTGCGATATGTTTGTATCTTTGTTTGTATCTTTCTTTTGCCTCCATGTTTGGTGTGTGATGAAGTTTCAACCTGTGGTGTGTGAATTTGGGGTCAATAACAGTGTTGTAACATCTCTATCAGCCCATGCTATGTAACGCTAATTTGTTTTGTGTCCACACATTAGCATCGCAAAATTGTAGACTGTTTAAAAGCGAAATAAGTTAAGCAATATAGTGCAGTTTAGAAGCATTAAGCAGCTTTAGTGCAGGTGTTCAGTGTTGATGTGAATGTGTGAACAGGCCTTAGTGTTTAGTCAGTCAGTCAGTCAGTCAGTCACAACACATGCAGTGATTCATTGGGCTTCTCTCTGTGTGACACACACGGGGCTGTTGGGGAACTTCTCAGGTTTTCACTTGTAGTTTCTTATTAATGCTGAGCCACCTGTTGACTCCGGCTGTCAAAAACTGCAGAATATGCCAAAATTCTTAGGTGCTTTGCCTGTTACCATAGCTACAAGAGAAGCAAGCATCCTGCAGTGTGTGTTTGGGGTGGGGGGGGACTTGTACTCAGCGGATGGCTCTGGGTTGAAGCGTTTAGCTTTGTTTAGAGGATCCGATCTGATTTCACTCACGTTGCTGAAGTAGATCGAGTCACACCAGATGACACAAGTTGGAGGCTTTTTTTTTTTTTTTTTAATCAATGTTATGAATGTTTTTGTCAGTGTTACACAGATGGAGCATGATGATGCCAAGAATAAAAGGGAGGGACGGACAGAGACACTTTAGTTGTTAAATAGCTGGGATAGAGGCAAGGCTTAGGCTGTGCTGTATGCTTTGTTTTTTGTTTTTTTTTTTCTTTTGTAAAGGATTTTGGATGTTCAAAAGTTGCCGAAATGTACAGCGAATATTTGTACTGATCTTGTATTTGACGGCCTTTAATGCACAAGTTAAACCTGCTGTGTAGTGAGTAGGCAGCTCCACTGTTGACTGAATAGGACCCATGTAGGTAGTGTTTTAGCTCAGCTGATCATATTTAGCCTTACAAGAAGACCTTGTTTAGTCTTAATATGTTGTTTACAGGATGTTTATTGACTGCATGCATACCAATGTTATACCCATGTTCGGCCTTATTTATGTTACTGTCATATTTCTGTTTTTCTAGGCTGACTTGTCTACAATGTTTGAATTGTAGAGTGTTAATGCAGTAAAGCGTTAAAGGCTGTATGTATATAATGCGCAGTGTTGGGACTTGTGGTATATTTTCATACAGAATGGAGAAGTTTTTTCTTTCTTTTCTTTTTTTTGTCTTTCCTGACCTGCATTCATTGTTTAAAACCGGTAAAAGATTTACCTTTTTATATATTAATGTTTTTATTACCCTTTTGGAAGCTCATCTGTAAATATTTTTCTTAATATTGTTTTTCAGATTTTTTTTGTTTTGTTTTTTTTTTTTTTGTTTTTTTTTTTGCATGTCCAGGCATTGTGGATGGAGGAACAGTAACTAAAAATGTAGAACACAGAGGACTCTTTGACTTGAAATTGTGATGGTTTCTTTCAATATGGATCTTTTTACAGGAATAAAGTATGTATATTTTCACAGAAAAAAAAGTCTGTGGTAAATGTGGTGTTTCAGGAAAACAGAAGTTGACACAAGATGCTTTTATTTTCATTTTTTATTACACTTCATACAGACTACACATCATAAGTACATGACAGATAACAGATAATGATTTTTTTATAAAAGGGAAGAGTTGCAAGCTTTGCTCCCCGCCACACACCACCCATGTGAACTGACTGGGGCAACACTCTGGGTAATGCGTGGCCTTGTGAGACAAAGCAGCTTCCTCTTTTCTGACTTCCTGCGCGGGCTCCATGCTGGGCCTCTCCTCTCCTGAAGCCAACAGTACACTCATCCATAAAGTAGGAAACACTACACTGTGGCGAGGAGTTTAGTAGTGCTTTCTACTTTATGGATGACTGCACTGTACATCCACTGCTCCTCTTCTGTCTTCTGTCGTCTCCCACTTCTCTCTTCTTCTGCACCTGCGTCTGCTCTACAGCTGCACTCACACACACACACACAAATACCAACCCCCACCCAGACACACATTTACCCCAAACTGAAACCTCTCAGATCAACGCACACCCAACGCTCTAACAGACCTCGCGCTTGCCACACGAGAAAATGCACACTTCCTGATTTGTCGTCAGACTTTGCATGCACAGTTTGCCAGACAGTCGGTTCAAATTTAAGCGAGGCCTGTAAGCATTTTTGAACAAGACAAAACTCACCCAGAGGTCTTCAAAAGAGCTCCTCGAGCTGTCATTTAGAGCAGTTTTTGATATTAAAGTCAGAACTTAACCACTTGCCAGAGGAAGCTCTGCCTTTGTGAGGAAGCCATTTTGATAGGCATGAGTAAGCTTTTCTGTCTGAGCAAAAGATCACTGAGAACGTTTAAAAGTCTTTGGAAATAAGTCCAACAATAAGTGCAAATAATGTCGTCGACTCTGAAACAACTTGGAAGTGAATGCAGAGGTACAGTACATAAATAAAACTTGCACTAATAAAAACAAAGAATTACGGTAAAATATATAAAAATGTCTACAAGTAGTACAAAGATTTAAAAAAAAAGATCTAAATGGACTTCTGAACAGAGGTCACTTGACTACAAGTTAAAAAGAAATACAAAGAAATGCAGAATTAAGGAAGTAAAAGTCGTAACAATGGCGTTTCTGTCAGATTAAAAACAATTTCATCATCTCTTCAAGATTAATTCTAGTCTTAAATAGTTATCGCCTTCCATCATACTTTACCTCAACCTTCATTGGTTTTCTCCCGTTTTGAGTGATGAGTGTCCAGCAGCTTCACAGGTGTCTTCTGTCCTCCCAAGGAGTGGATGAAGAAGAAGAAGTTGTCTCCTTTTGAACCCTTCACAACCACGTGATGTAACCACAGGAAGAGGTCTAACAGTTACAGGCGCTCTCTTCCGTTCAACTCTGCCTTCTGCAGGCGCCCTTTTAAAACGCTGACAAAAAAAAAAGAAATCATCTTTACAGACTTCCTAATGGGAAACAAATAATCTCAACGTTAGAGATTTCTGAGTGTTCGATACAAACATCAGAACTTCCCATATTTCGACAATCTTTTGTCTTATTTAACTTAGAATATAATTTTTTTAAGGTGGTTTTAGCTCTATTTGCTCACATTGATCATGTCTGGGATGCTGTGCTGCAAGTCGTGATGTCATTTAACCTCATGTAGACATTCTGAAGCTCCTGCAGTTTTGCTCGCAGCACAGTGTAATGTGAAATTGGGTAATAAGCCCATAATGAAGTGTAGAGAGATTACAGCACACTGTGAGCACATCTGTAGCATTCCCATCAGCTGAACATGAACTAATAACACTCTCTTTTACTTTGCATTTCACATTTACTTCATTTTATTAACAGTTTCATGCCTCTCTGTGCTAGACATATCATCAAGTGCGCATTATACTTATATATATATATATATTTATATGTATATATATTATACGTACATTATATCATGTATTATATGAGCCTGCCTGCCCTCATTTGTTCAGACGACAGACACACAAAAAGGTTTCGGTTAAGTACCTGATGAGTAAAACAGTTCCTGTGAGCTGATGATTTCGCTGATAATCAGGCTTTACTCTGCTAGAAATAGAAATGTCTTACAAGTGAATTTACTGTTAGATGAGTAAATCCTGAGTGATAAGAGCTGGTTTGACTAAGACAAAGCCCACCGACTCAAATAGAAGTGACAGGATGAGTGGCACGGCAGCTGCTTCCCCTTTAGTTTTTTAAGAATGGAACCATTTAAGCTTAAATGAGCTGTAAAAAAAAATCCACCAGGAGAGGAAAGGTGCACTCTTTTATCGAGTGTATCTTCAAACAACACACACACAGACTCATTCATTCACTGACAAGGTTACTAAGGGAAGTGAAGGGAGACAAAATCCCCGGTCGACATGTTTGAATGTATTCTTTTACACTGAGGATCCTTCCCTCCATCACCTGACACTGAACATTAGAATTTAAGACAGTTCTGAACAAACATACAAACAGGCTCATGAGAATGCTTTTAATACGTGAGAAAATGTGAACTTGTCCTGTAAAAAGTCATCCACGGGAGGTTTTATTCTTGTTCAGAAAACTACTCGTTTGCATGTTGAGCCCCATTTTCGTCACCGTGATTACTGTCACCTTTCTGTTGGTTTTCAAAAGTGAAAGGTTTCAATTCCTCGTAAACTAAAATGTCCAACAGCCGTGTGGTTTCTAAACTCATCATTCTCACAGCAGCTCAGAGGACACTGTGGATGATTCAAGTTATACCATATTTAATAAAGACTAGTTCGTTTTTTGCTCTTCTGGTAGTTTACAGTCACTGAAACATCTTTGTGAAGAAGCTCCCACAGTGATAAGCAGCTCAGCCTGTGAAACAGTGACGAGAAAAGGCTTCATTTGCTGGTTAACAGCCATCAAACACAAGCAGTGACAATGAAGCCACGTTTGGTTTGCTCTGTAGCATACAAATCTGTCTTTTAGCGCTGTACCGAGGTGGCTCACGCAGAAGTGACTTTACATTTAACCACTTTACCACTTCATCATACCATGTTTGCTTAGTCTGAATTTCTCACAGTTTCTTTATCTTATGAAATCTGTTCTCATAAACATCCATTATGTACAACTGTAACATGGATTGTGCAAGAAGTGTTCGGGTCCCTTTCAAGAACTGAAGTATTGACGTAAAAATGTCAAAGAGCCCTGTGAGAACTTAAGTCCTGCAAAATTAAGAGAACAGAAGTATTTTATACTTTAAAAGAAAGTGAAGTATCAAAAGCCCTGCTATTAATTATTGCGCCGGTATATATCATTAGGTGTGGCATTATTAGATCAATACTGTTGCATGAAGATTTAAATAATGCAGTTTTTGTTGTAGCTGCTCAAGGTGGAGTCAGTTTCACCTACTTCATACACAGATGGGTGTTTTAGTCTTGTGGTTTAAAACTTCAGATATGCCTCGGAAATATCTGAAAGAGATGAAAAAAGAAAAACATGTTTCTGAAACACGTGTGTACATTTTTAATTTTTTTTTTCTTGGTGAAATATCTTTTTCATTTTCCTTCCCTGCTTTTTTAAATGAGACCAAGTGAGTTTATGGAGAAAATCACTATTTGTTGCAACTCATAGGCATCTGAAAAGTGACGACTAACAGTGTTGTATGTTAGCAGTCACAAGCTAAAAAGGCTATTTTCATCTGAAAACTAATTATGGCTGTCACATAAAGCAACAGGGGAGTAAAAAGAGCAACACTTTTCTCTGATATGCGGTGAAATATTAGTATAAAACAGCATAAAATGGAAATACTGAAGTGAGTAGAAGCATGATACTTGAATAAAAAGTTCAGCAGGGTTCGGTTCTTTTCTCGCATAGTTTCCCATTGAGGATTTGAAACAACACAGGCGTGTATAGAAAGATGTGACATGGTGAGATCTGTCACTTTGCTCCCTGGACATGTGCTCCTGTTGGGTGTTCATGTCGGTTAATGGCTGACAGAGAAAGAGCAGACGTCAGTGTGACATACACTCCTTTCAGAACAGTGGATGTGGAAAACAAATCTGTCTGCCTGCAGGATTTAAATGTGTGTTTGTATCCACTACATAACAAAGACATAAGAGGAAAGATGGCACAGTTATGATCCAAACTCATAAGGGATGAGTAAAGTGACGTCAGCTGGTGGATAAACACGTGCTGTGCCCTGAAACAAGTTCTTCATACTGAATGTAATAGTTTCAGTAAGCCTAAACAGAAGGCTGCTGTATAAAGATTCTGTGTATTAAAAGCAAAGGTCACTCATGCTGCTATAATAACAAATCAAACAACTGCAATGAAGACTTATTGAAAACATCCAGCATATGGTGTCTGTAAGAGACACATTTTTTTTAGCTTCTGCTTCTCCAACCTCCTGACCCCTGCCCTGCATTTTACTAATCCCCGTCCTCTCCAACTTATCGAGGCACCAGCCTCCACTGAAGTGCTGCTGCTTCATCTGGCAGATGACCACCAGTGTGTGTGTGCCAGTGGGGAAGTGGGATCCTGACTTCCTGTGTGAAGAGTGGGCTAAAGCTTGGACCTTCTCAAGCCCACGCTGCCTCTCTCATGATAGACCTTATCTGGGCCGCCAGCCATTTCCCCTCCCTGCCTGCGCTCTCCGTGCTCAGCCTGGGCCACAGCCGGGTGTCCACACCACAAAGCCACCCGCATGTGGAGACCCCCCCCCCAAGTGTGAGTCCCTCAGAGGCCTGAGCTGCTCTACAGGCTTCTGCAGAGCTGCAGGGAGAGAGGATTTACGCACAGCAGGTTGGAAGTTTTACAACTTTTAAGCTAAGTTTCTGATAATTTATACTTCCACTACAATAGTTATTAGCAGCTTTAGATTAGATAACACGTCATTAAAGATTAAACCAACAGTTCTCGCCATTTTGTGCTTATGACCTGAGACACACAGTGACAGGAAGTCCTTGTCATGTTTCAGACTTTGCAAATTCTACCAAAGAGACATTTTCCTCTTAACTTCCCATATGATGTAATTAAAACCCTCTAGAGTTCAGGCTGACTAAGGTTAACTTACTATGCGTTATTTAGTGTCTTCTTTAAGCATCTTTTTAACTGTGTTTGCCCCACACATGTATCTGTTCTTCCTGTACAAACTCAGAAGTAATTGTGAATTATCATTCTGTTGTTTAAATAAAGATTAAAGCTGCCAGTGTACCAAAAATACACAAAACAGAAAAAATTAAAAATGTATAATGTACTTGTTTTCAGATATGATGTCATCATAAAGTACTATTATACAGTATCGTATAGAGTAGTAGTATGAAGTTTTATTTCACAGTTAATACACAGAATAAAAATGTAAAAAAAAATTTAATTCAGTCTATTTTCATGTAAAGAGGTTTTATCACAACTTATTTGCATGTACATGTCTGTGAAACACTGAGCTTATTATTGTTTTTAATACAGTTTTAAAACCCCTTTACAAACAATTGTTATAGTCAACAGACAAAAATACACAAGAGACACAAGAGACAAGAAAGTGTGTGTGTGTGTGTGTGTGTGTGTGAAAGCCCTACATCAGCACTTTTAAACTGATTTTCTCAGCTTGTCACTATAATTTATATAAATAAAACTTTGTCTTTATAACATGCTCCGTTTCTTAAAAGGATGAATAAACAGACATCAGTTAGTAAATTGTTACAAACCCAATGCAGTCCAACAATCTTTTCACGAATACAAGCATTTTGAAAATAATTTAAAAACATATTGGCGTTTCAGAACTTTTTTTACCTTCCTCTCTCATTACTAATCTCATGACTGCTCAGATTTATCAATGAGTCTTTCGGAGGGGTCAGGCTTTTAGGTTTGAAACCACTGAACATGATTAGCCAGCTTTATAAAAAGTAGTTCAAAAAGGGTCTGCTTTGAGCAACAGTGAGGAAGTGGCTGTGTAAGTGTCCCACGTTCCTCTAAAACATGCCAACACTGTGAGGCAGATGCCATCACGTGTAAAAGGAATTGAAATCCTTAAATATGACAAGTTGCTCTCAGTTCTGTAGCTGCTTTCTACACTGCGAAAGAGAGGAAGTTTTGTCAGCCTAATGAAACACACACACACACACACACACACACACAAACACACACAGAGCAGTTTCCAGTGTGAGGCCTTCTGGTGGTAATGTCCATCCCCCATAAATAACACATCCCCTTAATTCCTTATCTCCACTGAATCCCTTCGAGGCAGCTCATTTCTTGCCTGAGCTGATGAAACGTCCACTTATTTTACACTTTTCCTACAGAGCTCACCAAGCAGCCGAGGCCCCGCAAACCTTGAGACAACACCTTGTTTCCTGATCTAATACTTTCCCTTTAGCTTGAAGCCCTGACATCTCCAAATAAGGGCAAAAGCCTCAGCAGTGAGCACCAATGAGGCCGTGGCAGACAGGCCTGTGTTGTCCCTGTGTGATGAAATGAAAGGCGTGCATGGCGTGGCTTCGCTCAGATGCTGGTACGAGCGTGTAGAGCATGGGCGGAGCTGAAAAGCCTTCCTGACAGCGCCTGTGGTTGTGGAAGTCTTGCAGCGCTGAGGCCAGTTCTCGGTTTTGTTTTTAGTTTGCAGCTCTCGTGAAATGACTTCACCCACATGCAGGCTGGAGAGTTCACAAGGTTCAAATCCCACACAGAAAAAGGGATAAAAAATACTATTATTGTATGGAATTATTTTGTTATATATAGCAGATAAGCAGTAACTGAACAGTGAGATGATGTTGCACTCATCTTCACACACACTCAGTCCTGCATTGAGTTACACACCCATATGGAGGCGTACGGACTGCTTGTGGTTAACCTCTCATTTGATTATAAACTGTCTCCATCCACTTTATGCAGATTCTCATTTCAAAAAGTCTCTTTTCCGCTTGAGATGGAAAGAATAAGAGATATTTAACATTAAGTGCATTTAAATGACTTGTTTGTGTGATTTCCAGTTCAGTTTTTGAGTTATCATCAAAACAGCCATGACATTTTTTCCAGTAATATTAATATTTTTTAACACCAAAAAAAAAAAATCCATTATTTCAAAATAACAAAAAGCAATATAATTTTACTAATAGTTTAGCACTACAATGAGGCTGTCTCTTACAAGTCAGATAACCAGAAAGAATGCAAAGAACAATACAAATATTAACTAAAAATAATAATAACTGCAACAAAACTTACACATAGAGGCCGGCTGCACCAAAGACAGTTTTATATTTCAGAAAAGATGTAGGTGTTTGGTTTTTTGGGTGAGTGATGGTATAACTTAGATTCTGTATGAAGGATTTATATTTTCTCATGTTTCTTGTTTCTTTTAATTTTTCAAGTATCTGACTTGCAGGTGCCCGGCAGACAGGCAGACAGCATGATGGGTATCAGATGAGTCAGTGACTGGTCGGCCTGTCTGATACCTGGAATTGAGGTGAGAATCAGAATTTATGTAACTGTGAGTTTCAGTGGAGTGAAATTTATTGCAGCCGCACATGCGAGAATATTTTTATAGCTATGTATTCTTGTTAGGACTCTCAGGGGTGATGATTTCCCAGCATGCATTAAACAGAAGATGGTGGAATAACCCTGAATATGTTAACATGCAGAGACTCACACTTCTTATTCACACTGTGTGTCTCTGTCTACCTGAGCCGAGTTACACCTCTGTAAGATGATGAGATCCAGGCTGGTTGCTTAATGTCCACAGAACTGATCACCAAACTCTGTCCTTTTTAGTTAAACAGATTCAGAATGTTATATCCTCTTCTCACTTTCACGTAGACCTTCACTTAAAATAAAGTTTATAAGCCTGATAACCACTTTTGATTACACAGAATTTTCTTATGTGGTGCTTTACAAGGGCAAACACTGGGGATGAGAAGTTAGTTTTGATATTAATTATGTTATGACAATAATAATAAAAATTATTGTTCAACATTAAAATGAGGCTTTCTCTTACAAGTCAGATATCTGGATGATAAGTAAATGCAAAATGTGGCAAAAGATGGGTGAGCGTTACTTTGGAAAATTAATGTTAAATTTATTAATACTGGGCCTCCATGGAAATTCTTCATGTATACACACGGTATATTTACAATCAACATAAGTATATCATACATTATTTTTATTTGTCTGAAGATTGTTTGAATCAAACGCACCCTAAACTGACTGAATCCTCACAAGCTTTAGAATCTGCTTCTAGTGGAAACCTGGCCACAGCGTCACGGCCTGCAAAGAGCCATGTGACAAACCGGCATGTGCTGCTGCTATGCAAGCCAGAAATGTTCCTGCACACATGAAACTAGGACAGCTTTCCTGTGTATCATATCACAGAAACATTTGTTTTTGGCTGCTTTTATCAAGTGTTATTTTACTGAATTTATTCTTTTATTTTTGTGTTGTCAAATCCCATTGCTCCCACCTGTTTGTCATGAGAGGTGTATACAATGTACATAACTCATAAAATTCACAACCCATATTCTTTATTGTCTATTTTAAACATATTTATTAACTTTTAACTATTATAATTTTATATTCTGATACTTAATTTTATTCCGACATTTTCTCTTGTCTGTTATGTCTATCATGTATTGCCCTCCCTTTCTTCCTATACTATACTTATTGCTCTGCTGTAACATGGGAACTCCCCCAGTGTGGAGATATAAAGTTCGTTCATCCTATCTTATCTGTTGGTCATTCCTTTCATCTTTACATGCTTTAAACAATGATTATGATAATTGATTTTTGTAGCAAAATTTAGAAGGTAAATTTGCACTCAGTCAGTTGTGAGCTGGTTGTATCAAGTTGAATCCTGATCTAAAAACATCTGCTTAACTTAACTAAACCTTAACCTCAGTTACCAAAAGTAGTGTCACTCACTTACTGTGTGTAACATAATATTATTAGCAGGTACCTGTGCAATGATAGTAAGAGCTTTCTGGGCTCATTGACAGAGATTTAAAGAGTTCTCAGTGTGCATGACCCAAATCTGTCAGGTTACAGGGAAATTGAGCAACATCTAAACCCTCTGGCAATAAACAAATATGTTTTTTCCTTCCCAGTATAGAGGCCAACAAAAGAGTGCTCCAGCTAAACATTACCTGATACACACAACAGCACAGGACGTCACAAAACCTACAAGTCTGAGGTGTTATAACAGGTTATTGTACAGTGAAACTGTAGTCACAGCAGTGACTGGCAATGGAGAGTACTTAAAACTTAACTTAAGGAACTGGTGACAAACTTTTAGTGGTGAAAATCTTGCAAACAGCTTTACACCACTAAAAGTTTCGTTTTATGGTTACCCCCTACTGGCTATATATGGTACTGCATGTAATTCTGCCACCAAGCAAGAAGCACCATCTTGTGGCCCCCCATAAAAACATGAGTACAAGTATGTTTTGCTAAAATTTATTCAAACTAGAAATGTTGGCCTAGATTGTCTAGTTTTTCTCTCTGGTGAAACAACTCTTGTTCAAATAAAGTAAAAAGTGATGCTTTAAGGATCTGAACATGTCTGTGATAATTCAGTAGAATATGGGAAAACACATTTTAATTCTGTATTCTGCAACATCCTATTGCAATGATAGCAGCTCGAGCAAGACAGTAGCAATGCTGATGATTAGCAGGAGGCTATGTTCAACATGCTCACCGTCTAAGCTTGTTAGCATGCTAACATTTTCTGATTAATAGTATTTTACAATCAAAGTACAGCTAATGATGATGGGACTGTCATTAGCTTTGCAGATATTTGGTCATAAATAAAAGTATTGCACACATTAAAAATCTGATCGATGATGGCACTGAACTAAAGGGGTTTATCAAAGTGATTACAAGGCAACATGGGAGAGGCAAGAATGTCTTAACAAAATTTCATGGTGACATATATAATAGCTTAAATGTAAATCTGAACCAAGCCGTGAACAAAACTACACTGCTACCCCCTAGAGCTTTGCTGCTTGCATTGCAACAAAAATTCTTACATTCAAAAGTTAAGTAAGATCGAATCCCTTTGTTGTTTTGTGTTTATTAAAGTTTCTCTTTTGTAGACACTTTCTGGAAAAGTTTCAGCGTCACTTTGCACTGAGACACCATAGGACAAATGTGACACTCAGTAAAGCCACTGTCTAGTGAATAACAGAATGAGAAGATTGAGAAGATGCAAACTTGAGGTCCTCCATAGTATAGTTTAGTCCCTGAATCAGCAACCTTACTAGAAAACTGAAAAACTGTGAAAAATAAACTGATTGAGGAGTCAATAAGAATTATTCACATTTCTTATAAAACAGATCTTTATTTTTTTCAATTTTTCAAAAATAATATAAAACATCCACTTTCCCCCCCAAAAGTCCTCCTGCTCACTTTTCTTTTTAAAACACAAAACAAAAAAATTAAACAACAGAGGCCAGTTTAATATAACATCACAGACACGATCAAATGTAGTCCCACTGTTGTTTTTCCTCCCTGGTGTTGATGCTGCAGTACAGAATGATCCCGCTCTGGTGTGGTTAATCAGGTATTGTAAAATGGAAGCAGTCAGGTTTATGTCTTCACTGCTGTATCTCTGGATTTGTAGATCACTCCTCTGCTTTTCAGCTCTCTCACCACACCTTCAGGGATTAAATTAGCGAGGGAAATGACAGGAGGGCCAAATTAATGTAAAACTCAATATAGTAGGAATTACAATAAAAGAATAACATGTTTAGTTTGTAAGACTCTTTTTGCTTGCAATGCAGTGACAATAAAGTAACAAAGTGTACCTGGTGGCAGTCTGCCAGTCACTGACACTGCATATACACCTGGTTTGAAGTTGCCTGTCGGATGGAGCAAAAAATCAACACAGATACATACTGTTAGCAACTAGCAAGAAAAGAAGAAAGTTGAACATGTAGGAGCTACATTTTTTTTGTCAGGATTTAAAAGCCAAATTAGAATTATAGCTGCAGTGAATTTTGGGCTTTATTTGCCGGGTTGCATGAAACTGCAGTATTTGCATTAGTATGGTTAAGTTGCTTTGTGTGCTTTATTTTGTGGCGGCAGCTTTTTACATGTTAGCTGTACAAACTTAATGAACATTTTAGCTATTATTTATTTATTTTTTTGCTATGTGTGTGTTTCTTGGCTCGTTTTACAGTTCATAGTCAAAAATTTGCCATGCAGTTTTAGGAACAGGCAGACATCCTTACCTATCCTCTGCCATTTAGCCACCCAACTGTCCTCGGGACTCATCATGGCTATCACACTGTGGACATATAAACAGCAAACATTTTAGAAAACAACCTCATTCAAGAAGAAGAACCCACGTGAAAGTTTTTACATAAGCAATGCTAAACCGGTGGTTACCCATCAAACGAGGAGCTTGTGCATTCGTAGACCATCTCCCGGTTTCCTTTCATCTGAAGGTACGACTCACAGTTGTCACAGCCATCGTATTCAAACTGGTCAATGGTCTGAGGAAGAAAAGAAGATTAGATAGGTAATGGTCAGGACAACTACACTGTTTGATCTGTAGCTAAAACAATTAAAAGTTAGATACAAAGTACTTCTGATAACAACAGAGGAAGGACTAAATTAATAAGCTCTGGGGCAACAAGATCAAGACTACATCTAAACAGGGTCGACAAACGTTGATCAACTAGTAAAGCAGAAGGTAACGTTACATACGTTACTTTATTTTCAGTTACTGTGTCGTCTGTTTGAGTTACGCCGAATTACCATGGCACGTGAGAAGACGAACAAACAGTTACCAGGTATCTAATCGCATTCGAATAGGCTTCACAAAGAATTGCTTTAACGTTTTAGTTTATGAATACTGCGCAGAAAGCGGCTACATGTTAGCAGAGGCGTTAGCGTTTCTTTTTACTCAATTCATGGTTTACCTTCACTAGAGAACAAAGAAGACAAGCCCGCAGATGGCGAAGGTCTTTTGGGACAGTTTCCAACGCCATTACGTTAAACTCCTCGAAGAAATACGTTAATAATTTCGAGATATCAAGAGATTAATGCTTTAAGAGCTACAGTCGCAGGGGAATTACGTCACTACCCGAGGACCTAGCAAAGGACGAACATAGAGGCGTCCCTGTTGTGCGCCTGTGCAAAAATGTTTTTAATCTGTTTTTGTCTTTTTTAAAGCTTTTTTTTTCTTGGTTTATGTTAATATTACGTCTCCTTAATCATCAAATTTTAAGGGATTATACTGAACTTGTTTTGT
Source organism: Acanthurus lineatus (assembly GCA_029814665.1). Lineage (NCBI taxonomy): Eukaryota > Metazoa > Chordata > Actinopteri > Acanthuriformes > Acanthuridae > Acanthurus > Acanthurus lineatus. Next base: position 3,619,346 of record JAPZDV010000006.1, on the reverse strand, counting down.
ATTGTACCATATTTCATATTTGGTCCTCTGTGACCAAGCACAGATTGTCATTTATTTGGGTATCTATGGGATCCTGAACAGTGAAAAAGTTACTATTGTTAAGTCAATATAATTTTAGTGATTATCTCAAAATAAGGATATGTTCAAATACAAAAGTCTGATATGACATGTTATAGACGTACATATGGATGAATGAATAGGGCACTGGATGGATTCTTACTCGTGTTTCTTCATAGAGACCATCTGGGGATTTTATATAACTATACACTGATAACTTTAATCCAGGAAGAGTTGAGTTGGTTCTAGGATAAAGTTTGGGATCCGGTTTAGCTATAATGTTAATGATGTTACCATGATTATATCCCTCCCCGAGCTCTTTGATCCCCATCATTTCCTGGTTTCCCCTTGATAGCATATTCCATACTAATCCTCATTTCTTCCAAAAATCATTTATTTCAATCCCACTACCTTTTAAATTGTGCAAACAGGCCTGTACAAAGTTTCAAGTTGTTTTTTTCTTTTCTCTCTGTTGCATATATTTTATATTAGCTTGTTTTAAATTGTCCGTTGTCATACTCATACTCATACTTAGTATTCACTATATAAATATACCACCATGTTGCTATATAACTTATTGTCACTCTTTCAACAGATATTTTTAACAGTTGACTCAGTGATTCTAAAATTGTGGGGCAGGCCTAACAGGTGGAGCATGGAGCCACTGCAGGTGGGGCATGGATGACCAGGGAAAACATAAAGCAAAAAGAAGCTGAATGAATATATGTGGGGGAAATTAACAAACAAACATTTGCTGATTCTGTCATGCTGACCTTTATCTCAGTACAATTTAACTTGGATATGGAAATTGACTTCATTAATAAGCTGTTTCTTCTGCCTTTGGTAGTGATTATTAAAAAATGTTGGGCAGAGGACCAGAATTTTTATTTCACTTCTAAAGGGGGGCACCACTGAGTTAAAGAGGTAAGCAGGTAATAAAGTTTGATGAACAAACCGATTCATGGCTGCCTGCATTCTATTTATAGCCATTTCCAGAGTGTTGTTATTACCAACTTGTTATTGCTCACTGGCACTTTCTAACTTTAATCATGAAATAGAATAGACCTGTCTTTGAATTTTTAGGTACACTTGTGCTTTTCTGCTATGATGAGCCAAACTGTCCACAGTGAAAAAGACTTGGTCAAATTGAAGCCTAACGTAAACCTATAGAAGTATTAAAAATGGTGACCTTTGCAGAGCAGAACATTAAAGCATTAGATTATTCCAATGAAGATGTGGATGTTTGTGTCTGTTGACAGACGTTGCATCCACATCAGACAGCTTAAAAGACCTCAAGTATCCTCAGTTAGTATCAATCCACATTAAATATCAACAACAGACTCCTAAGAAGATTTTTCTACCTCTACAATTACTTGCTCTAACTTATTTTAAACAGTAAAATAAAGTATTTTTGTGAGGTTATTTAAAAACTTTTCAAATCAAAGGACTAGGCTAATTTGTCTTAGTAGTGAAATGTAGTTAAATGCACTGGCTCAGTAAACTTCAATATTAGAATTATTTTTTGTTATTTTATTCTTTGACTCCATTTTGACCACAACATTCTAAATATACCTTTTACTTGTTAACTTTGTTTTACTGATAAACATTTTCGTGCAAAACACGTTATGTTAATTAAAAACTCTTAGTCTGAACATAAAAATGCCCCAAGAGTTACCGCACTCATGTTACTACATCAGTAAACACAGGATATGCAAATAATGTAATGAAAGCTAGAAAACAAACTAAACCTGAAGCACAATATTGTTCAAGGGGAACTTTTACCTCTGATATTTTTACAACTAATAGGCCTACGTCGGCACTAAACACCTCAACAACACTTAACGTTAAACATTTAGAATGCGGACATTAAGGTTGCCATGAAATACTTTTAAATTGTATTGTATTAAATTGTATAAACTGCATTTTCCACAACAGTTTTTTTCCCTCATCAAACAGACACACAAAACTGCCTGGGAGTCTTTTTGCCATCTCCAGTTGAGGGACATTACAGAACACTGGCAGTTGGTATCAGAATGTTATTGTCGAACTTGAACCGATGGACTTCAACAGCTCCAACGGTTCGGGAACTTCCAACGGTCCAGAGAAAAGCAGAGGGGTCCAGGTACGGTTATTATGGTTTTCTTCTTGGTGTAATACGAACAGAAATTACAAGGCAATATCTAAAATATTGTATGCAACTTTAACCAATGCCTCACATCGTAGAATTTATTTTATTAACAACGAAAAAAAATCATTGGCTGTATTTCGCCTAGCTAAGGTTGCCATAGCTAGCTAGACGAGTTAACATTAACCCCAAGAGTTACCGTTAGCGTCTATAAGTGTTGTATCTTGTCTATAAGTAACATTACCGCTGGATATTTACAAAATTTTTATTTTAAAACTGAAACCAAAGTTAAAATTTTATGTTACGAATTATGCTGGGTTTCTAGTTTACTACAAATTGAAAGAGTCTGTTTTTGATATCTTTAAGGTTTGTTAGTCCTATTATTAATTAACACTACAAAAATGTGCAATCTTGGCTAACCTTATTTTAGCGAGTTATTTTTTACTGTATAACTGGTCAAGAGTGTTTTTTGTTAAATTATTATCTAGGTAACGTTTAACTAACTCTTGACAGCTGGTCTGAATGAGTGTATTATCATATGATGAAGCGCTGGGTTCGTGATCGTTAATGCTACCTCTGTTTCCAACTCTAAAGACAGAAGCATGGATGCTGGTGGAAGCCCAATCCCTGATAGCATCAACCCCAACAACTTTCCTGCCAAACTGTGGCGTTTGGTGAACAACCCGGCGAATAAAGCCATCCACTGGGACAGCAATGGCGAAGCCGTCATCATCGATCAACATCTCTTTGAGAAACAGGTCCTGTGTCCAAGCACTATCATGTCAGACAATGCTGACGCCTTCAAAACCACCAATTTCTCCAGCTTTGTTCGCCAGCTCAACCTGTATGGCTTCCGGAAAGCTGATCCAGCGAATAAGGACAACCACCATCCCAGCGGGGATACTGGGAGGTATCATTACTTTTGCAATCCAAACTTCAAGCGAGACCACCCTGAACTTCTTGTAAGTCTAAAAAGACTCACCGTCGGCAATAAGGCTAAGCTGCAAGCTGGTCTCACCGTGACCTGCAAGCCTCCAAGTAGATACCAGCGATTTAGTGGGGGCGGTGACAGCAAAGACACAAATGTGAGAAGAGGCAAGTGTCGCTGCATTTCTTTTACTTTGCTTTTCAACAAGGGAGCAGCTATAGATAGTGGAACCCTTTGTAACAGTCGTATACCTTTCTCTGGGGATACATAGTGAATACTGTAAAATTAAACAATCAAAAGACTGGAAGAAGACCAAACAGCACTTTAAAAATCACTGTAAAGTCCACATATTGTATCACTTTTTATTTGAATCAATCCTCTAGCTATTTTTTCTTTCTACAACCCAGTGTTTTAAATTTCAACAACTTATGTCTGACAGGGTTTTATAATGCTTTGCTTTTTTCTGCAGGCAGTTCATCACTGTTTAGCCCCACACATCAGGAGTCAACTCATCCTTACTATTTGAATAAAGCCCAGCCCATAACAGTACACAATGGAACCCCAGTCCCACCACGATACCTGATAAGGGACCATGTAGCAGCTCTTTCTCCTACTGTCTTTGCTACAGACAAAGGGATACCAGTGTCTTTACGGCAGCACTACACTGGAGTAGCCTCAAGCCCCAATGCTGTGCACATTCAGCAGGGCTTACAGACACATGCAAGCCAAGCAAATCCAAATTTTGCCATTTTTAATCCATCTAATGCACAATGTCAGCCTGGCTACTGTTCCCCAGGTGAGCATGACATGAGGTCAAGTTGAAAGGAAAGAAACAAGTTATGCTCTTGAATTGCAAATCAGTGAAAAAACATAATGTACATGTAAGCATCTGTATGTTAGATTATACATATTATTTCTTAATTACAAATGCAAAAAAGTAAGTTTTAACTCCACTAGGAACCCCAAACATAACTGCATTTTGTAATTTAAAATATTGTCTTTTCTCACTCTTGAAGTTTTTCACTACTACCAGCCAAACCTTTTGGCGTCACATTTGACAGATAGTGATCCTCAGACAGGGGCATTCCCTCCCCAAACTTATTACCAGGTAGGTGATTTGGAATATATTCACTGCTTCATGTGATCATTATTAATGTTCCTGAAAGTCATTGCAGGTCTAGAAGGATGAGTATTTTAAACATATACTGTATCTGAAGTGTGTTTTTATTTCAATGCCTTAGGCAAGAATTCCTGTGAATGTGTTTTGTCACGGCGATCACAACCAGCACCCACAGGAAAAAGAAGATCAGGAGGTGAAAAAATATGACATTAATTTGGACACAGTTTTCCAGATTGCAGATGAGGTTATGCAGACTTCTCCAAGTAGCTGCCTGGTTAGAATTGTGACACCAGAGAAGCCAGGTCATGTGTTAGTGCCCTCCTCCAACGCCTGTAACACCATGCTGTCTGACAGCCCTGATCCCATGCAAGCTAACCCAGTGTGTCGTGGAACTATTTTAAAGGCTGAGTCAGACAAACCTGATCTAGCCACATACAAACAGCAGGAGGAATCTGTGCTTTCAGTGCCTGAACAAATGCCTGAAGATGCCATATGTGAGGTAAGCCTATACATTGTAGATCTCCTCAGACATTTAACTTTATAATTTCTGAAAGTAAGAAATCCAGAAGGCAGGGTGACGTCAATCTAGCAGTTTGCAAACAGAAGTATTCATCTGAGATGTTTATTTGCATATTTAATATGGTAAATGTTGTATATTTATTTAAGAATGTAGAACAACAGAAGACATAAACATCATTTGCTGTGGTCTCCTTTGTGCCCTGGCAAGGTTACAAGTGATGATGCAAAGGACACTGAGGTCGTAGATGTCCAGGTTAGCAACATTTTCAAGGTTACCAGTCACACTTAAAACAGGAGCTGTACAGGAGTTGCTTAGGTAAGGCATTGTTAAAAACTTAGGCAGCCCTTTCAGAGTAAAACTTGTTTAAGGACAGACATTTTTAACTGAAGTGTACATATGTTTGCAGGTAATCTGCAACAAGTTTACTGACCGTTATATTTCTTGTTGTAGATCTCAACTTGTTGATTTGAATGTCATGTGACAGGAAGGCTTGATTCACTCTGGGACGTGATCTCTAGTTATCACCAGACTATTGTATATTTTACTCATTATTTTAAATGTAAATTGTGTTGTTTTTTGTTATTTGGATGCTATTTTAAAAAATACAAATTGGGTGAATGTTGTACATTTTAATAGATTTTTTTTCCCGTAACTGTTCTTGCCTTTGGACTTTTTAATTGAATAACACTCAAAGTAGTATTTTTTGTTTCTCTAAAAATTAGAATGATTTGGGCCATGGTATGCTGTCAACGAAGATTTAATCTCTGCTTTTAAATGTATAATTACCTAAAATGTTTTTACTAACCTGTGATGTTTTTAAAGAATGAAAATTTAACGTATGCTTTATACAGGTTCTTAGCAAGTAAGCCTAACTAGACTCAGCCTCTCCCCATTTAAATGTGCATATCTTTGACTAACAGTTTGTTTTTATTAACATTATCTGGTGATATGCATCATAGCAAGTTGAAGAAACTGCTGTAATTGGGGAGAACCTATTCAATAATTTGATGAAAACGTGATTACTAAATCTTAAAGTGATCGATTGCTTTTTAGTAGTGACTAAATGGTGGTTGCATTTCCCACCTTTTTATTTTCACTGCATTACTTTAAATATTCAGCGTTTCTAAAACATGAAATGTATTTAAATGCTCTTGTGTAAATGAACAAATATTTAAATTAAAAATTTCTGTGATGCACCTGCTGGATGGTTTGTTTATGTGGATTTGAATATTTCTTTTTGCCTCTGTGGGATGTTGTACACTAGAGGGAGCCACTCACTTGGTTTTGATATGCGCTACTTCTTTGGCCGCTCCGCCCTCAGCGTCCAATGTGGCCTTCAAGTGCTACTTGGAAGCTCCTGTTATAGTATTTCTTCAAATATTTTTCAGTATTTATCATTCAAGTATCTTTAACCATTGGAACTGGAGCCGATCTTATTTTAGTTATGCAAATTTTATGGTGTGTTATCGTGCAAAACATTATGTTTTAAAAGTAGTAAACTATGGGTGTTATTTGTAAATAAACATCAGATTTTGTGAAAATAGGAGTGACTTCTGCTGCAACATTTTAATTAGTATTTCGATATTAGCATTATTATAAATATGTTAAGCACCTATAACACCATGTGGTTCTCTTTTTTCCAAACAAGTGATGTGAGAAAAGTCGTTTTTTTCCCGAACACAACCTGTCGGTCATGTAAACCATTTCTTCAAAAGCCCAGTCTCCGACAGTACGGGAAGGCAGCAGGACAGTGAGCAGGTAGGGACTGTCAATGAGCTCCCAGGAGAGCCAGAGACAGTCCGGGAGGTAGACTTTTGGGACGGTATTATAACTGTACACGGCGTCCCTCCACATTATCAACTTTAAATGGAGATCACAGGGAGTTTGGACCACTTTATCCCGTACTTTTTGTAGTGCTTAATCTCTTTAGTCGTTGATGAGTTTGATAAACGATTCATTTTTTTCTTTGGCGTTCTCAGGAGGATCGTATCTAATTTCTCACTGTGCAGTTGAGGCACTGAATTAAGAGGAATGCCTGTGTTTTCTTTTTCTTTCAGCGAGTTGGTTTAATTAATGACGGACTGTAAAAAATAAGTTGTCTCGGTCCGTTACAGAAGTCGCGTTGTTTTCTGACCCAGTGTAATTACCACGTTATACGTAAAGTAATGCAACGGTCCATTTTCTTTAGTTAATAATTAGATAAAGCGGTGCACTGAATTTAACAACTTCAAGCATTATTTTTCGCAACTGCTTGGTTGTAAAGATATTACCCAACTCGCTGGCACTGCATAATCTGTCAGCATGCCTTATAACTTTTCGGCGGCAACCTGTAACGCAGCCTTTGAAGTTCAAGTCGTCGCTCTCGAGCGTTTTTGTGGATTTATCCAGAAAATGTGGCGCCCGCAGCATGTGCTGCCTTCTGACGCTGTTTGTCCACTCGGGTTTGGTCGCAAAATGTGATTTTAAGGTGCAGTGCCTAGTGTGCAATGTAATATTAATGGTAGTTTGGATACAGATGAAGATCGATACACTGCTGCCTGGACCTGCCCTTCTGAAAGAGGATACAGCAGTTCAACTCTAAGGCAAACACGCTGCAAATGAGGACATTTGTTTATCTCATGAAGACCAGGCTGTTGGAAACCAATGCATACTTCAAGCTCGAACACAACACAGCGTGTCTTCATGGTGCATTTGGGCAAACAATGTTTCGGCTCTCACATTAATGACACTGGATAAGATTTCATTGAAGCCTGTTCCTTCTTGGAAGATACAGTTTTGTGAGACGAAGCGCTTTGCTCCATGTGGGCACTGCGTGATATGCATTTCTAAAATGTGGGGAGTTTGAATATTAACTCTAGTACTGAATGGAAGTTTTAGGACATTCACGCGTGAGTTATGATGGCAGTTCTCCAGCTTTAAAAGTTTGGATTGTATCTGTTTCGCAGTAGTCGTCGAAGCTGAAAGAAGAGGGACGTATAAGCATAAAAACATTTTTTCTGTTTTGTCTATCCGTGGCGCTTGCCTGCTTTGAAGTCCACCATGTGCGGCCAGGCACCGCCGCTACAGCCGAGGCCATGACCGTCCCCCAGCGGCGCCTGGCCGGGCTCTGGCCGTGGCTGCTCATGGCGGCCCTGCAGGTGGTGCTGGGCCAGCCGGGCCTGGAGTCCGAGCGGCCGGTCCGTCGAGCGGTCATCAAGGTGACACTGCTGAATCACGAGCCGACGGGGAAGCCCATCACCCTGGAAGGGGTGTTCGTGGGAGGAAGTGCTGGTTTCGCAGAGGGAAAACTAATGCAGGTAGGGTGTATGTATACTGTATAAGCACCCAAAGCATTCACTTTCAAACGCATCATTTAGTTTCACACATATCGAGAAGTACGGGAATTCTCTTAAGTTTTTGCAGGGGTGCGGGTGGCACCTGTTATCAGGAGTTGCTCAGTTTTTTCAGGGGGCCCAAAGTTTTCACAGGCTACACTGATATAAGAATAGCCCCCTTAAATCTTTTGAGAGTTGCTCTAAGACACCAAGCAATACAAACAGACAGGAGTATTTGATCTTCAACCCATGTTTTGTGTTTGAAGGACAGCTTCACCATTTGGTATCTTGTTTCTTCATATAAAATTATACTGGTCTGTTTCCAGTAAAAAATGCTCTCATTGTAGATGTTCTACTGTTCATCTATCTGTCCAAATGGACAGGTTATGAGAGACTCAGAGCTTATATCAGGATTTTTAAATGTTGTCCAACAGTACATTATTAAAAAATATTGATGATGTTTAATGGTGTCATGCCTAGGGACCCCCTTAAATCATTGAGTATTGATTCAACACATAGTTGTTAGATTAGAAGGGATATGTGTAAAGAGCATTCTTTTAGAAAATGAGTTTTCAGAGCACACCACCACCTGCGTTTCAGTGCATGAGTCCCCCTGTGGAGTGACTGCTGCCCTCACATGTTTCTCTAACTTTAAAAAACAGTTTACACAGCATCCACTGTTTGATAAACCAAATGATGTTAACACCTGTACTTGTTGCTACACGCCATCAAAATACTGTAGTGACCATGGGTTACAGCACACTGTATGTTTCCAAGAGCCCATAACAACACCACACTTTCCACTCAGCACTCAGCACTAGATGATAGAATTTATAAATTCCTTAAACAATAGTGATGACAGGCAGGTGCTATTGAGGTTAGTCTGTTTTTAGTCTATTTTTACATACCCTTGATAAATAGTGTTTGCTTGGAGTTCCCAACCTTTGTAGGTGTATCTTTTCTAAGGTGACAGATTGGTTTTGCTATAACTACAGTATTTATAGCATCAAGTGCTCTTCCAACATTTAGAATATCAAGGTGTGGTCAAAGACTGGTAACTACACAACAAATCATGTTTAGACCAATGCAACGTTATAATTTAAGCAAAAAAATGTTTTTATCCAAGTTGGAAAAAGGTATGCTGTTATCTTAGATGTAAAGAATGTGCTCTTTTCAGTGCACATTTGTAGGATTCAGGAGTGGCTTATGGGGTTCCCGGGCCATAAAGCTTGGCTGTTTTAATTTATTTACCGTCTCCAAAGAAACGGGACGACAGATATAAGGCACTGCAGGATCTTGTCTCTTCTCACTCACCAGGCGTGGGAGGTTTTGTGAATGGCAAGCCAGATGCTGCAGTTTGCCATAATTGATAAGGATTTACATGGTTTGTCCATGGAGAAAGCCCAGTATTAAGCACAGTGAAAAGCCATCGCTGTTTTCTCTCTTTATTTAAAACCGTTTTGGCTTTAATGTCTGTGTGGGATGTTGACAAGATGTTAAAGATGAATATCAGAGTGCGGCTGAGATCAAAGACACTTCCAGCTTTCTGGGATTTCCAGCTTTCTGTATTTTTTTCCAATAAAACCTTGCATGGTATTTTACAGTGTTTCATGGGCGAGAAGTGCTGTAGAGAAAATACATGAAACATTATTAACCCCCTGTCACCAAGTCTCTTCTCAGCAAAGAGCTTCACAGCATACTGTACTTTATTGGACTGTTGTACATGAGAGTGACAGAGCTTCATCAAGATTGCAGGAGTGATATCTGCTTGAATTGCCCTGAAGGTGTGAAGGAGGGTGCACCAGTGGCACATTCAAACTAATGTTTTTATCTCTGCATAGTCACAATGGAGACAGCCTAATCCTCTGCTGATAAGATCCCTGTTTTTTTCTTCTTTTTGACTGGCTGACAGGTCTGTACAGAGGGTTGGTATCGTCTGCCCTTCTGTTTTCATGTGTCCCTAACTCAGCCTGTTGATTGTGGTTCGGTCCAAGGCTCAGAGGGTGTAGTATTGTGAGACTGTCTCTTCCCAGGCTGTTCCGACAGTACAAGGAGGTGGTGTCGTGCTGCAGGATGCTCTTTGTTGCAGCTTAGGCCTGTTCCAACAGGTCCTCACTGCCTCTGCAGGCTGCTTTAAGTTCCCGCTTTATGTTCTTGTCTTCTAGTGGATGGAGTGGATGAAGGCTTGAAAGAGATTGAGTTTCATAGATAGGCTCTCTGCCTCACTCTGTCTTTGTGCTTTTTCAGTCCAAGATTTCACTCTCCTCTCACTCATTATAATGATCACAAAGTCAAATTGCTTGATGCACATTATATCTTAAATTAAATTCATGGGTTCAGCGAGTCTACTCTAGGAATCCTTAAGGCCACCCCAGATTTATTCTGGACCAAGCTAAAGCATGACAACCACTTTTAATCGATCTTCATCAACATGCAGCCATTCTGATCTTTGGGTACCTGCTGTCTTATTAACAACTGATATGTTGAAGAGACTGACATAACAAGTTATATAAATATTTTATACAAAAACTCTTAGGCTGTATACAATTTGATTTCTTTTAATTTGAAGCTTTAACTGAAGGTTTTGAATGTCTGATGATATTTCATGAAGTTATTGCCCTAAATAAAGCAAATCTTATCTTGTGTTACTTGCATTAGTTTAAGTGGGAAATAATTTGTGTTTATTCAACTCAAATGGTGAGATACACTGCACTAACGGTAAGCTAGCACGTAATGGTTGGCACCGATGGTGTATGTGTGTCTGTGTATTTGTTTTCAGTTTATTACTCAGCACTCATCATAGACTCAGTCTTTTTTATTTTCTTTCATTCTCTTTTTCTTTTCCCCCTTCTTGCTGTATTTTAATAAAAATAAAGCACAAAACCCCTCTAGTAAGTTAAGCAGTTAGTCAAGAGGGACTAATTAGTACAGCTTTGTAGCTCCGTGGCTCACTGCTTTAAACAGGCTAAAGTGAAGATAAATCCATTCAATAATCCCAGAAGTTGAAAACCTAAACTCTGAGTCCCCTTCTGCCAGTAAACTGCTCTGGATGAGAGCGGAGTCCGGTGTGACTCAATTTGTTCATTTCTCCAGAAGCTCTCTCCTCCAGAGCTCTTCATCTCTGAGCAGCCATCTACAGTTATCATTGTAGATATTATCTCCACTTTGCCTGGTTCTCCAAAGTCATGTGATAAGGCATTTTAATGTTGATTTATAATTTGATTGTCAATTTTATGAATGAAGCTTTGAATCTTCCACTTTTCTTCACAGCTCTATACAAACATAACATCCGTATCGGTCATACAGTTAGGGTTGTTGATGCTGATACTAGCATCAGAAATACCTCTGATACAGGCTGAGATACTGGATTGGGTATTTGCAAGTACCCAAGTCTATGCCATGATTTTAACCCTTCTTTATTCATTAGAGACAGCACACTACGCCTTAACTTAAAATGTTTTTCAGCACAAGTAGCCAGTACTAGTTACTGGTAAGCAACTTGTCTTTTGATAACACAACATCCACACATCCAGTGTTTATTAGTTGTTTCAAGTGAGGAAAAGGTATATGCAGCAGCATTTGACCAAACTAGAAAAAAAGCATAGCACCAAGCGCCTTTTTTCCACAACTTTGAAACCTTGGAGGCACACTGTCATTGCGTTTCTGCAAGAAAGAAACACTGTGGATACACGTCCCTACTCTCTCTCCTGTTGAAAAATTCTGGATCAATGAAACACAGTCCTCAGGCCCAACCCACCACTTTTGCTTATGCTAAGTTGACTGGTATATGAGCAGTGTGAATCCAGATGGCTAACAGTTAGCGTTAGAGGAGACATCACAGAGTTTGAGAGGTAAATGCTTAAAACTCAGTGGAACCCAGATTAAGATGAGGAACTTGTTTTGCACAAAAATGCCTGGTAGAAGTATCAGCATGGAAAGATTTGTAACTGTCTTTAATTTGTTAGTGTTGTTTATAAGCCTGTTTGCATGTAACTGGCAAACAAACCACTGATGCAAACTCTCTCTCTCTGTACTGACAGTTCACTCTGCACTTGAGGTTTCACATTACTTTGCCTGCGATGGCTTTCGAATGTGTGAAGTATCAACTAGCTTGCCTGGGATATGTTTAATCTCAGATTTCAGGGAAGTGCACAGACATCGCCACCTTCGGTAGAGGAAAATATATAGTGTTATGATTTGATAATAATTATACTGTTATAAGTGAATTACATACACACACATATACACATACATATGCACACAGCTACTAATAGAACATAAATAATATACACACACACAAATGCATGCAGCTCCTAATAGAATGTAGTAGAATGTAGATGATAAACTTGCATTGTGTGTTGTTAAATAAAACACTACAAAAAACATGGATTTTAGCCTTTTTGTAGTTGTAAGTTTGGCGAGTTCTTTCATAAATCATTAGATCCTGTGTGATTATAACTACTAACACATGTAAGGATCAAACTTAAGAGCGCACTGGGACAGAAGAAGTTTCCCTCAGTGTATTCAAGTCATAGGACTCTGGTTTGGTACGTTTCTCCTTCTGATCTATTAAACTGTGATCTCCCTGGAAGTATGCCCTGTCCTCTGAATGAACACGTTCATTGGAACACTGGCTGGGGTATGGCCAGCACTATTTGGACAAATACAAGTGCTGAGGAACTTTGACTCTCTCCTCTTTTTCCAAAATGAGGCTTACACTGTGACTAGACGAGAAGTGCAAAGGCTTCTAGGATTACTTTGAACTTGAGACGATTGTCAACCGTCCTCTGGCCTCCATCAAGAGGAGGTGGTTTTGTCCTCCTATGGGAATTGTGCCCAATTAAAGTACATCATAAAAGCCATCTTGACTTTCTTTTCTTCCTTTGGCTGTATTTTTTAGTCTTTGTACTTTGAAATGTTGAATTGACCTTTGAGAGTTCCCTTAAATACATCAGCTATAATTAAGGCACGCCAGGCAATTGACTGAACACCAGTTAACTTTGCACCACTTCACATTCTTTCGTCTCCCTTCTTAGTGTCCCAGAAGGTACTGAATGCCTCCTCGTCCCTCCCTGAGCCCTCTGCTGTCTGAGGCCACTATCTGCACATTTCCCTAGCTGGCCCTCAGCACGGCCGTTTGGGAACGAGGGATGGGAGGGTGGAGGGGGCGCTGAGGGAGAACATCAAAGTGTGTCCAGTTCCGAACGTGAGCTGAGATGATTAAAAACTAAGACTGTTTACACTGCACTTCCCATATGGGCCTTGTTCTCCCCCTCCCTCTAGATTTCCTGCCCATACTTCCTATCTCTCTGGATGAGATAACAGCCTGGCCAGGGCTCCTCAGTGCTCCTCTCTGCTCTACAGTGTAAGAGGTGCTGTACGTAGTTTTGCTTATAAAAAAACTGATGTGTATATTTTAAAGAGAGATAGATATTTTTCAAAGTAAATTCTTATCAACCATTTTAGAGTATAATAAGTTATAAATAAAGAAAATCTTCAACAGATCTCTGTTCTGAGTCACTGTGTGGAATTAACTCCTGGTTAATTAAGTTTTTGGAAGGTTTGATTCACACAGAAACAGGAGTGTGCGTGAATTACTGTGTTCACAGAAATATCACGACAGTAAAATTACTGAATATAGGATACATGTGGACGACAAGTGCTACATTTACATGCTTTGCTTTTACCAATTCAATCTTGCATAGAAATAGCCAGTTATTTGAGTGAATCTAAACAACCTTTAGGTGTAAGCCCAAGCTTTTGTCATTTACACTGCCTAGCCAAAAAAAAAATTCACCACCTGGATTTAACTAAGCAAATAGGTAAGAGCCTACTATTGGGTAATTACTGCATGGGCGATTATCTTTCAGCCAGCGACAAGTTATTTAACCCCAACTGATGCAATGGTTAGCTTCTCATTTCTTAGACAATCATGTCAAAAGACACATCCCGTGGTCGGGGAAAAGATGTTAGTCTGTTTGAGAAGGGTCAAATCATTGGCATGCATCAAGCAGAGAAAACATCTAAGGAGATTGCAGAAACTACTCAAATTGGGTTAAGAACTGTCCAACGCATAAAAACTCATTAAAAACTGGAAGGATAGTAGGGAACCATCATCTTCTAGATAGAAATGTGGTCAGAAGAAAATCCTAACTTATCATGATCAGTGATCACTTAGTTTGGTGAAATCAAATCGCAGAAAAACAACAGTAGAACTCAGGGCTATGTTTAATAGTGAAAGTAAGAGCATTTCCACACGCACAATGCAAAGGGAACTCAAGGGATTGGGACTTAACAGCTGTGTAGCCCTAAGAAAACCACTAATCAATGAGGCTAATCGGAAAAAAAGGCT